>JAJLSR010000007.1:0-528113 GCA_030567635.1 Nakazawaea wickerhamii
AAATCTTTCGGCGGTAGATTGCTTATCAGTCCGAGGTTCAGCGGCGGTGTATTCTTCATCAATATTAAGAATATTATAACATGAATACACCGAAGCTTAAGATCATATCTTCAAAGCTTAACGTCAAAACATCACAGCAAAATATCAAAAAATTATTTCACAGCAAAATATCAATTGCGCAGGAAAAGTATTCTCAACATAGAGAAAAAAAAGAATATTATCAATATATTTGTGATAAATTAAGTGATATAAATAAAAACTGTAAGTGGATCTTTAAAAAGGATGTAATGATATCGAGGTAAAATGTCAATAATGTTTTTGTTTTTTAAAAATCTTCAAAATTCGAATTCACGATAAATCTTCTATTCAAGGAAAAGATGAATTGAATCAAACCTTTTTTTAAATTATTGATTTTTCTTTCATGGGAATGTCGATAAATAGATAAGAAGATACTTGCAGACTCTATGTTATGCAAGTCAAAAGGTTGCGGGGGAATTGTGGAATATATTTGCTCAAAGAGGGGTTAATATTGAGAGAATTGTAAAATAAAGAAAAATGTAAAATAATATTTCATTTTATTAGGAATCACAGAACCACAGTGAATAAATGAGGGTTTTATTATAGGCTTGAGCAGCGTTATTTATTTTTTTGTATTAAAATATTGTTTTCAGCTATGTTTTTATAGAGGGAAAGGGGGGGGGGGGGGGGGGGGGGTACTCCTATTTATATTTTTTTGTTTCTCATACTTAGCTGATAAGAAGATTTAATCATTCTCCATTCTAATTCACTGGCTGCTAGACATTCCTAAGATTTTTTTTCCTGATATAGAGCACCGTAATGAGTAGATTTGTGCCGATATAGTTTTTCAATAAAGTAATTCTTCTAACTGTAGATGAAAATGTAAAATCAGCACCACTGAAATAGTTTTAAGGGGAGCATTGATTAAATAAGGTATAAAACGTTCTATTATCAGGTGTGCTTTTAATAAAAAACCAAAAAATATCAATTGAAACTAGTTGTAGACATTTTGTCGGTGAATTGGCTCAAAAGCGTTTAGATTATTATTGGTTTTGCAAGTAAAATTAGTGTTGAGCATCATATAAATAAATATATCACTAAGAGAACTATTCCTTTATGATGACAAACATCTAGAACCTCTTTCAAGCCATCTAGGGTAAAATATAGAGGAATTTAATGTTGATATGTGTCATATCTGATCAATCTTACTCACAATAGACGTTGAAAGGCTGATTATAGATACTAATATGATTCCTTATGAAGATTTTTTCTACAAATATTGCTTATATCCATATAATTGGTCTCATAACATACTCAACATGCATTGAGAAGCCATTATTGATGTCTTCTTTATAAAATTTATTTCCATTTTGTGTCATAAAAGTTTGAGAAAGACAGAAAGTGATCAAAAATGATTTCAATCAACTTTTTATTCACACAGAAGCTTAAGACCTATAAGACAATTCTATTGAATTACCTTCCAACTTATTTTCCTGAATTTTTATCGAAAATATACCATTGAAAAAAAAACCCCCAAAAAAATCAGAGAATCCTTGTATTCAAGACATTAATTCGGTATCTCAATACACCAAGAATTGAATACTGAATTTGAAGAGCGCTGTTGATTCACATCTTTGATCGCTATTAATATTATCAAGGATGAAATCAATTTTTGAAGAAATCCTCTAAAAGCTAATCTTGATTTCTAAATAAGCAGTTTTGAAAAGAAAAATTTGTAATGACAAACTAAAAATGTAATTTACTTTCATCTAGAAAACATGTAGGAGTTTGAAACAATAGATTTTAATTTTTTTGGAGTCTTTCAGATTCGAAAATAAAATTTTAAATTAGAAATCTTTTTGAAAATTTTAAAAAAATTGCAAACAAGATAAATATACAAGAAAAAAAGATTTTTGTAAATGTTAAAAAGAAATAAAATTATCCAATATTCAAATTCTTTCAAATATTTAAAGAATTTGTAGAGATTTTGATCTTTTTAATTTTTTAAATTTCTTTAATTAATTAAAGTTAAAAGTTAACATAAAAGAAGTTCTACATAAATAGAGAAAAGCCAATTCAACAAAACAAAGAAATGAGAGTTCTTCAATAAGTATGATCAATATGCTGAATATATTTATTTTATTTACATTTATACAAAAACAGGCTTTTTTAAAATAAACTGTTATAAAATTTTCGGAAAATAGTTATTTTTTAAATTGCCCCTATCCTATCAGAAATACTATATCTACAAGTAATCAAATCCCAGTAATATAGTCTTTAGAATCAATAGAATAATTATGCTCCTATTGACCTGCCTGATGAATAAGTGGACAATTAAAAATAAAAAATTTTAAACCTTACAAAAATTATGGAAAATAAAAAAAAAAAAAGTATTTATGACAATAGCTGAACTTAATAAAACCTCTTCAAAGAGTATGTAGTTGAGTACCCTTGTAATGACTCTGTAGCAGTTATCTTATTTCTATTATTTTTTTAAGTTTTTTTTACGAATTTCGCTGTTTTTAAATCTGTAACTTTTTTTGAAGTTTGGTTTTTCTTTAAAGTAATCCATTTAAAAAACTAATTTTAATTAATTAGGTAAAAGTATAGAAAAACAAAATTAACTCCCTATCATTCATGAATTCTTTTTGCAATTGTATATGAAAAAAATAAAAAAAATTATAAATTTTTAAAAAAGTATTTTTTCTTGATAGATCATTTAAGGCTTTAAAAAATATCTAACCCAGATTCCAAGTTGACTGTTTTCTATTTTTTTAACATTTTCGTAGTTTAAATTATTACAATTAATTATTTTTTTCATATCTTTAAAATAAAAATTGTATTAGATTTTCATTTTTTACTTACGCTTGGTTTTAGGGTTAAAACTTTTCAAAAATTTAGACACTTGTGGCATTGTTTTTAGAATGGACTGTAATTATAGTATTATTTTAATAGATCATTTTTAGCTTGCTAATTGGTACTCATTTTTTTAATTTGTGAGCTTGGTTCTTAATTTTCTGAATTTTTATTTTCTTAATGCTAGATTCTTGAACGTTAAGTTTTTTTGTTCAAGAAATCTTCAATTGAGACTTGTGTGGCGATAATGGTTGATGACATTATTAGTGATTTCACTTAAATAAATTATTATTCTTTATAAAAACTCACTCTCAAAGGAGGGATTCTTCGGTCCTTTTATATTGATTTAGAGTACCATATTGACAACTTTTCCCAAGAACATCGCATAGATGAATTTTATCCGTTATCTTCTTCGCTGCAATATCCCTATCTATCCTCCAAAACTAAAAATTTTAATTCAATCTTAGTGCCAAAGAAAAAAAATTAATTGGGCTATCTCTTGAGGTCATTTATGCTATTGAGGTTGTTGGATAATTACGAGGATACGTTTTTCAATATTAAAATTCTCGAATTTTAGTTCAAAATAAATAAAGCTAAGATCTTGCAAAAATGTGCTTTTTGAGAGCGAAATTTCAGACTTGCTCTTCTTGCTTGCTTTGTTTTTCAAATTTCCATTCATTTCAGCATTCATGAGAAAATCTAAAGGAATTCATAGACTACTTGCTTTCTCATGAGATAGAGATTGATTCTCTTTTATCAAATTGATCTAATTTTGAATCATCAGATAGCATTTTTTTCAATTTTTCTATTTTTGGAAAGTAAAATTCCTATAAATCTGAAGCTTAATGGTTCAAAAGTATCAATTGTTAATCTATACGAGGTTCTTCATATATGAGATTCAATTTGTTTTTCGTTGCAGTGGAACTGAGATTTTTTGATATAGGGGAGTTTTCTTACAAGACAATCTAAAGAGTTTGGAGATACCTAGATAGATGTATGCTCTTTCATTTGGTTGAGTCAGACCATATATATATGAATTGTCCATTTAAATGATTGTTTTTTTGCTTTCAAAGCTTGATTTTACTGTTGTTGGAGCTTTTTCAAAAATTAATAAATTGCTGATGATCTCCTCAAAGAAGTCATTTTATATTGAGCTTCATCAAAGTAAGTTTCTCTAATATCCATATCATCTCTATCCAGTTACTTAAGGATGACAGCTGTTCATAGTAATCACTATTGACTTCAAAGGTTTAGTTGAAAATAGTATGTGATTCAACAGTAGTAAAAATCCTAAGAGTAGCACGAACATACTTTACATAGGACTACTTTCTAAGAGGTTTTCTATATCCTTGCTCTTATTGGTACTATAAAGATCACAGTTGTTGGGATTGAAATTTGTGAGTGTCTCTTTTTTCTGGAGATATTGCTATATCAGTTGCATTTCAAAAATATAGTAGAGCTCACTTTGTGAATTTTGGGAATATGACACCCTATATAATGAAGGTAATCTTTTCTGTTATTAATGATAGTCATTTGATTGTTTTATGATTTCATACTACTATATCTGGTATTTGAATATTGTACATAAAGTATATTTTTAAAATTTATATGTTATATAATGAATAAATTTTTTCTTCCTTTTATCTTGAAATATCTGTTATATATCTCAAAAACAAGTCCAATCTTCCCTTAGAGTACTCTCATATTACTATTGAAGCAAAATGTATTACTAGAAAGACGATATATAGGAATTAGTTAGATAAATGACTTGAAAGAACTTGAAAATTGCTAATCGTTTAAGATAAATTGATAAGAGAACAAGATATTGAAGATAATCAATATTGAAAATCGTAACCTATGGGATTCATGAATTCTATTGGATGATTATATAGACCAGCTTTAAGCACGAAGATGGTCAATGAATTATGAGGGATTTTCATATATGACTGAGAGCTGAGAAAAGGTATCCAGATCCATTCTCGATCTCACTATCAATCATCAACCTCAATTCCTAATCCCTAACTAACCATATTAAACCACCACCAACCAGTCAATTAGTGAAAGAATGACTCAAGTCTGAAGATTCACTTACTTTTTAAGTAGTTTGAATTGTGAGGTGCTTGTATTGCTATAGGAATGTAAAAATTTTTTCGATATTCTCTAGCTAAGTAACCATCAGCCAGCAAGGATCAGTTCCTCTCATTTTGTTCCGAATTGCCTAGGCTCTGCAGATACTTCTAATAGGATTCAAGTGATTTTTGATTTATCATCAGCAGGCGCCGTAAAATACAGGAAAGGTATTCGAAATTCTTAGCTATTCAAGACTCAATTACATAGATAGCAGGAAAAGAAGCTTGGTAGGAAAATAAGATTGGATATAATATATATTAACCCCATTATATTCTTGTACAGTCCATTCAAGTTAATAGTCGCAAAAAAATTTGACATCAAAAAGCATTTAAATACCACCATACCTAACTAAACAATTTCAGCTCATCATGAAATTATCCAGAATTGTAAAGACTAATCCCATGGTTGAATTCCCAGAGAATCAAAACGGTTTTACATTTTATTAATATTGAAAGATTTGAAAAATTTGAAAAATTTGACCTTAATGCATCGTTTACATATCACCATATCAAGATTGACGTAATTCAAACCTTCATAATAATAAATATTAATCGCAGAAGTCCTAGGCTCGATTCCTACAAGATCAGATCCCTTTAAATTGATAAATCTAAAAAAACTTGCTATTAAAACATCATTTAGATATCAACATATCCAGATCAAATTAATCAGACCTTCATCATAATACTCAATATTACATACAAGATGTCTCAGGTTCGGCTCCTGCAGGATCAAACGAATTTACATTTTTATTCAAAATTTAAAATCTGAAATTTTTTTGACACATCAAATATCAACTATATATGACCATATCCAGACTGAAGTTGATATGTCTTTCATAAAACTACTCAGTATCATACTGCACAAGTGCTAAGTTCAAATCCCACAAGATCAAACGAATTTCCATTTTCTTTTATAAAGAAAAATCCAAAAAATTTGACAAATACCCAGGATTATCCACAAGAAGCCTCAGGTTTCAATCGCAACAAGATCAGATAAATTGCCAATTTATTTGAAATCAAAAATCTGAAAAAAATTTGGCAGGAAAACATCAATTAGATACCACTATACCCATACTCAAATGGATCAGAGCGATATAGAACTACTAAAAATCACTCACAAGAAGTCTCAAGTTCGAATCCCATGGGATCAGACAAATCTCCATTTCAATTTCCTCTTAAAATCAAAACTCAAAATTTTATTGACACACAATCATAAACTACATATAAGATCACCCCTACACCTACAACTACAAATCCCCATAAATCTCATAGAATTGAAATGAATTTTAAATTTTATTAAAAATGAATGACATCAAAAATAACCAAAGGAATCATCACCGTGACCAACTATTCAATCAAAATAATCAATTGAATTGATCTCGATAATGATTCTAAATCTAAAGAAAATACTTATATAATAATGACAAACTTAAAATAACAACTTCATCATCGTTAACTCCATACATTCTTAAATAAATCATCATCTAATGAACTCTTACTATTCGTAGCCGTTGACGTTGTCGTACTCGTTGAATTCCACGGATTATTCACCGCCAATGCCGGATTCAGTTGTGCCTGTGCAGGTATTTGCGACACAGAGTTGACTATGGATTGATACGGCATCTGTTGTTGTTGTGGTTGTCTCTGTGGTGGATAAAAATTTTGTTGTGATGATGTTGGCGTTGAGTATAATGATAATATAGATTTTTTCAAATCTGGTCTTGAATTCAATTGCTGTTGTTGCTGTGGCTGTTGTTGTTGTTGTTGTTGTGGTGCAGATAATAAAGATTGCAAATTTGGTAATGACTGGGTCAGTTGTTGTTGTGGTGGTTGTGTTGGTTGTGATATAATAGAAGCTGATGAATTAGAATCTGTTGGTGTCATTGTGGAGCTACCAATATCGAAATCTAATAAGTTGCTACTCAGCAGTGGCGTAGCTGGGACCGGTTTTTCCATTGAGACCTGACGTTGTGTTGAACGATGGTTTGTTGGAGTTGGTGTAGCGGCAACAGACTGTTCTGTTTGTGGTTTTTGTTGTTGACCAACAGGTATTTGCGATGGATCAGGTACTGAACCACTCTTTGCCCATTTCTTCTTATCATACTTGGTTCTAATGAAATTCTCAATCTTAGAGTCATCTGGGATATAATTTTCAGGCAATCCATCTTCCCAAAACCAATTCAGTTTAGCGTTACCCCAACCAACCATTGATTTAACTTGTTCATCAGTCCATGAATCAAGATCAACAGATTTGACTCTCGAGATATGAGTACCCATACTTCTATGGATCCCCGAGCATCTAATACAGATAAAGCAACCTAAATTCCACGAAGCCCATCTTGGATGTGTTGCGGTCTTACAATCGGCACATGTCTTATTCGCAGGTTCCTTTAATAAGGCTTTGAGAATTTGTTGATTTCTGTCGTTGTGGGTCTTTCTCGAGGACACTTGGGATGACCTGGATGAGTACATGGTGTGGATCTATAGAATTGAATGCAATGATGGTATTTTGAATTGATAAATTTATCAGATAATGTTGAAATATTGTTGTTATTTTGTGTCGTGTAATTTTCTTTCACCAGATTTTGATACTTTTCACACTACCATATGATATATAGAATTATACTACATCGATAAGAAGACATACATATAGATATATGAAAAGTTAATTTAAATAGAGTATATAAGACAGCATCGATGCAAAATAGTAAATAAGTGTATAGATATATATAGAAAAAAGATTAGTAATCCCATTTAACACTTTGTAAATATAAATAAAGAATTAAAGCCGATAATGATAATAAGATTAAAGCCCAAAATGAGATTTTTTCAATAAAATGATCAAATTCACAATCACATTTTATAGTGATTGGCTTTGAATCTAATTTCGGTTTAAGTTTCTTCTTAATTTTCTTCTTCTTCTTATGTATTATTAAATTATTGTTATTATTATTATTGTTATTATTATTATTATTATTCTCATTTATTAATTTTGAATCTGTTGAAATTAATGAATTTAATGAATTTAATGAATTTGAAGAATTTGATGAAATTGATTGTAATTGCTGTGATGACTTAAAATCATTTGGTTTATTATTAATATTATTAATATTAATTAAAAATTCTCTATCATTACTTGTTAATATACCTAATTTACAATCTCTTAACATCTCTACGGCATCAGATGAATGACCAACATCATCAAATGACGGAGTAGCATCGATCCCGGCACAATCAAATAATACTTCCGCTCCACCTGGATGATCAAATATGAATTGTGTAACGTTATAAACGTTATTATGTATAATCATCCAAAGATCTTCAGAACTTGTATGCTTTGAGACCTCTTCTAAAGTGAATTCTCTTAAATTATTTAATTCATTTGAATTATCATCATGTGATAAATTTCGCTGTTGCTGTTGTTGTTGTTGTGATGTTTTCTTAAAAGATGCAAAAGCATTAGACAACATCATATAATAATTAGTTTTTATAAATACATCAATGATAAGATAATTTTATGATAATAATAAATAAATAAAGAATAAATGGAAACTGATAATGATGCTATGATGAAATGATAATGATCAAATGATGGTGAGATAAAAAGATTTATATTATCGAATTTTTAACTTTGTAGATTTTGTCCATTGGTGATATATAATTGGATTGAAAGATGAGATTAAAAGATATTAATATAATATGATATTGGTCTTGATATGATATGATATGATATGATCTTATAATGATATAAATGATAGTGATAATAGTATAAGTATTGTGATAATCGGTTCAGTTCAGACTTTGATTCCGTTTGTTGTGTTGGGTTTTTGCCCAAAATTTTCTTCTGCCATTTTACTGACACGGGAAATTAACACACTTCTAGACAGCCCCTGTTGGGTTACCGCATTAGGAGAGTTACCCGCTTACACATTGATATTACCATAGAGATCCATATAATTTATATAGGTTGTATAGAGATTGATCAATTCTTAGATATGATCTATATTCAATATAGATGGGATCATTGGTATAGTACTATATAACCTATACAGCCCATATAATATATATAGATAACCCATATAGTATTAATAATCATATAGATTTCTTATCTATCACTATGACTCACTCACTCCACTCGTTTCCCGCTAAGAAAAAAAAATTTTTCATTAATTTAATTTTAATTAGCGCATTATAAATACTGAACGAGATTCCCAATATTCATTTTCAAAAATTAATTACATAAATTAAATTACAACAACAACAACAAACATAATACAATACATTAATCAATTATTACTTATACTACCAATTATTAAATCATTATAGTTATTATCAGAAGCTATATACTATTTCGTCAAATTCACCATTATTATATTGAATTAGCAAAAAATGTGTTGTTAAATTACCCTTTAGAATTTAATCCCCCCCTTTAGTTATCATATTTTTTTTCACTTATTAAAGAAAAAAATTAAATTGGAAAAATAAAGAGAATTTTTTAAAAAAAGTCTTTACTATTCAAATAAATATACTTTCACCATGTTGTTGTTACCGTAATTTATTATTGAAATTAGAAAAATCACTACCCAATCATTTATTAAAAATGAAGTTGATTATTATACTATCATTATTACCTTAAAAAAATTAGAGTTTTACTATTATTATCATTATCAGAAAAATTTATTATATTACAAAAGAATATATATATTTTTAATCATGTCAGCCGCTAGAAGTTCATTATTTTTAGAATCACACTTGTTCGATCAAGATTCCAAAAATTCATTCCCAATGACTGTTCTTGGAGAATCTGTCTTTGATAGATTCACCAATCGTCCTTCAACTGGAGATGAATTTATTTTTGAATCAGATTTGATTGAACAAGTACAAACTGAATCAGATCCAGCCACCATATCTCCATTAGAAATTCATTCTTCGTTAGTTGAATCAATCTTTGATACTCCCGAGTTAGATAATTCACCAATGTTCAAAGAAGAATTAGATGAAAATGAGCAATGGGTTTCATTATTTAGTGAATCAGAATTACAACTGCAAGTTGAATCAGAATCTTCAAAGAAACGTTCCATTCTGGAGTTAACTCCAATTGCTACACCAATCTTAGATCAATCCAACAAGCGTCTGAAATCTATTGATGATTTAGGTGTTGTCTCATACCAGAGAAAACAACGTTCACTGCCATTAAGTCCAGTTGTCGTTGCTGATGAAAGTGACCCTGTTGTCGCTAAGAGGGCAAGAAATACAGAAGCTGCAAGAAGATCAAGAGCTAGAAAGATGGAAAGAATGAGTCAATTAGAAGATAAAGTTGAATCATTATTACAAAAAAATTCTGATTTAGAAATGGAAGTTGAAAGACTTCGTTCTTTATTGAATTTGAAATGATCTTTTTTTTTTCGTACTTTCTGCTTTTACTTCTTTACTTCTTTTACTATATCTTTTATTTTTTTTTTAATTTTCAATAAAATATATTATTTATATATATATATATATGTAAATTAACGTAGCTTATAAAATATCAATTACATTTTCAGTTTTGAATCTTTGAATTGATCTTCAGTAACACCAACGCCCATCGCAGCGGTAGAGCTTACACCACCAGTAACCATTTTCAAACAATCATCCACGTACTCTGCCCCTGACCACTGCTGATGCTTAACCACCTCGACACCATTATCGATCTCCGGCTGCTGGATCTGTGCACCGTACAGTTTCATACCGAACTGGCTATAATCTCTACTAAAATTATCAATCGCCAACGCGGTAGTGTGCAACCCTGCCAATGTGATAAATTGCCAGACGTAACCTAATTTCAGCAATTTCTTGATATAACTCAACTGGTTATCACTAGACATAGCCAAGTTCCAATTGAAACTAGGCGACAAGTTATAAGCTAACCACTGGTTCGGATAAACTGACTTAACACCTTCAGCGAATTCTTTCAGTTGGTCATAATCTGGTAATTTCGACTCCATCCATATCATATCCGCGTAGGGTGAGTAACAGACTCCACGGTTGACAGCACACTGAGTACCTCCACGGTAACGGTAGTACCCTTCTCTCACCCTTGGAGCGTCCCAGTCGAAGAAAATGTCGTGGCCTAGGATGGATTTAGCTAAATTACGAGCCTCCTTATTCGACATGCCACTCAATGGATGAACTTTTGACTGGAACTGGGCGATCACTTTCGACTTGTTGGAGATATTACTCTTATTGATCTCATCGATCACCGCCTCGTGGAACAATTTCAATCCGGCATTACTGATCCAGTCACTCTCAACTTTCAGTAACGCGTCCCCGTACAAGCCCTTCAGCTCCAGTTCGTTCATTACATCGACCAAAGGCTGAACACCTTGCTTAGTGGCACCGACGATGAAATAGTGATCTCTATGGTCAATCGTCGACGTGATCAATGTGGCCAGTTCACTATCGGTTCTTGCAACGGCGATCAAGTCTGATCCTAAGATATCTGCACTCAACCTAATAGCGATCAATCTATTGATGTGTTCCTGGATAGGAACCAACACTTTGCCCGCCATGTGACCACATTTCTTCGTTCCAGGGGCCTGGTCTTCGATATGTATACCAGCGGCACCACGCTCGATGAACATCTTGGTCAATTTGATTATGGC
This sequence comes from Nakazawaea wickerhamii, assembly GCA_030567635.1. NCBI lineage: Eukaryota > Fungi > Ascomycota > Pichiomycetes > Alaninales > Pachysolenaceae > Nakazawaea > Nakazawaea wickerhamii. Next base: position 11,645 of record JAJLSR010000007.1, read on the forward strand.
GGTGATCCCTCCATGACCAGTATCGGCGTCTGCGATGATCGGCCTAAGGAAATCGATATGTTCCTGTGGTCTCTCGGATTGCGGCTTGGTTAATCTCAGTTCACGTTGTTTCTTATCGTGGAAAATCTGGGCACTGAATAAGTGGTCAACTTTTCTTGGGACAGTGTCCATCGGGTAGTCAGCTAAATCTGGACCTGGCTCATTTGACGATGACGCAGTTGAGGAACATTGCCAGCCGGACACGTAGATGGTGTCGAGATATTTCAGCATTTGGGTGATGTGGATTGGGTCAAGAGCACCGAATGTGAATGATGCAGTCTTGTCTTGATCATGTTTTTGTAATAATTTATACAATTTCTTAGATAATTGATTCCCAATATATTCCAGTTGAATTGTACCTCTCTTGTTAGCCACGTCTTGTGGCTTGTAGATTCTTGTGGTCTTTGACCATCTTTCATCTTTCCACCAATTAGCAATCTGCTTAGTTTGATCTTGAAAGAATTTTTCTTCCTCGTTAGTGTCAATTTTAGTATAAGCTGGCATCGTTATGTCAATGATATAATATAGAGAGATAAGATGATATAGAGGATTATTCAATAGTATTTATACAATAAAGTTCAATCGTATTAATGGAAGAAGGGTCATACGATAAACATTGAAAATTCCCATCGTCCATGTGAATAGTAATCGCTCTCACATCACAAGTAGTCAAGTTAAAAGGGAAACAGGATTTGACACAAGCGCAACTCCGGGGAATTGGTGAAGATGCGCACGACTTTCTCGGTGACAAGGACCCGGAGTGATTTGTATTTCACAGTAATAAGTAAATTCACTATGACAAGTTATCTCCATTTATCCATTTTGATTCCTTACAGCCACTTATTATCTTATCACTTTATTACTTGTATAGAGATAGATAGTAATAGATAGTGTTAGTTATAGAGTAAGAGATAGTCGTGTAGGGACAATTACAATGTTAGGAAATTATAAAAGAGTCATCCATATACAATAATAGATCAATGACATATCTATTATCTTATAGTATGCTTGTGTGAGCATGATAGGTGTATTAGTATCAGTATACAGATGAGAGGTGGAAATTATGATCTGTTTCTAGTAGATATATCTGTGTATAACTCACCAGGGTCTTTAGCAGAGTATGACAATGCCTCAACTGCAAATGGCTCATTTCTTAAATTTTTTCTTTCTGTAAAATCATTTCCACTGAGAAGTGGTTTATAGTATTATAACATATACTTCAGTTATATCGATTGATATTGAATATATCTAGAGGAATATGGAAGATAGTAATTCACCAGTGACGATAGATCCGTTGCCTTTAAATTTTCAACCAGTGCAAACTAATAAATCGACAGGAATAACACATCAATTAAGGAATAAATTAAATTTTAATGATGAAAAATTATGGAAAAGATTCTCATCAAGGAGATTAGAATTAATTGATTCGATGAAATTAAGTGAAAAAAAGGCAAGTGAACAAGATCTGGAAATTTTAAATTGTGTTAAACAATTAATGTTAGAATTTAATTATAATGATGATTCACAAATACAAGATTTTATTAAATTAGTACAAGTCGCTATTCAAAGTGTTAGAAGAAATCGTAAGAGATCCACAAAATCAAAGAAACTAACTCCAAAAGTTAATTTGAAAAAATTCGTTATTGTAAAGCAAACGCATACTCCAACATCAGATGACGACGAGGAAGATAGTTCAAGTGCAGAAGAGAATGGGTTCAAGATGACAGATATCTTAACAACAGATAAACCAAACACATACCAACACAACACATACGAGTCAACATCACCTGAATTATACTCGTCGAGGTTATTACCATTAAATTCATTATTACAACCAGTGCTACCAAACTCGAAATTCAATTCCAACAAGAAACTCACTACGAAATTACCGTCATTTTCATCAATATTACAAGAGGATCACGAGTTCGGGATGATGTCTCCACCGGGATCACAGAAGGAGTTCCAACAACAGTTGTTCACCGAGAAGGAAATTGTTCTGTTAAATAAGTTATTAGCTTTGATTAAGAAGAGTAAGACATGTAATGATTTATCCACAGAATTAGTCAAGATCTCCAAAGGCGGATTAACCAATGCTTCACAATACGAGAATTTAGAAGTCTTAGGTTCAACAATAATCTTATCCACAATTTCATTCATTTTTGAAAAATTTTTCACAAATTTAAATCCATCTTCAATAAGTTATTTAATCTTGAAATTGAACAACGATTCTACTTTGACCAAGATCTTACGGAGTTTGGATTTATCGTTGAGCGATTACTACCAAAACGACTTCATCCACGCTCAGACGTTCAAGAAACTCATCGGTTGTTGCATCAAGGATTTCGGGTTCGATACAGTGATTAACCCATTAACTGACATCATTCATGAAATCATCTTGAAAGATTACCCATTAATCTCCAAGAACTCTCTCACTCAACAGTCACTGCCTTCGACGTTCTCTGTCCCTTCACCTACGGCGTCAATCATTACGACATCATCGACTAATCTCTTACCACACCTGATTCATCAACATCATCATGAACACGATTTCATTTCAGTAGCGTTAAAATTCCAATCAAACCATTTGAACTTAAAATTCAACGCCAAATCATCCTCAATGCCCACATTTATTGAAATCTTAGAGAATAGTAAAGATTCATTCAATATCCGTTCCAAATACGTGTTTATCAAGAATTTGAAAAATGGTGATTTGGTCCAGAACGATGAAGACGTCAGTAAGATCTTCCACGAGGCTTGCAACACCGACAACACAGTGAAATTGGGTGTGTTCGTGTCGGATATGACATTGGACACTGTTGCTACACCAAGAAAGAGGGACTCGTTATTAGATACTTTGAGTGACGCTGCAGAGATGGTTGAGTCGAGAAGCAACGCCAGCGCGGAGGCAGAGGTGGTTCCCTTGGACACGGCAGTGGAAGAACCAGTGAAGAAAGACGAGAAGATTGTGTTTCAACGATTATTATGATTTATAATATATATATCTTTATGTACAATATTAAGGCGTTTATGGTTATTTGAATATGATATTGGGGTCGTGTAAATTGGAACGCGTTTTTAATTTCATAAAAAATTCAACACAAAATTCATCGATCTCTAATTGACACTCCATACAAGGATTCTTTATAAAATGTCTTCATATTCATCACAGACAGTAGCTCAATTGAAAGAGGTGTTGAAATCTAGAGGGTTGTCAATTGCCGGTGTCAAGTCCGATCTCGTTGCTCGTCTCGAGGAGCTGGACAAGTCAGCTGAAGTCGTTGAACCTGTTCTGGAACCTGTAGTAGAGGAACCAGTTGTCACTGAAGCGGTACTGGAACCGGAACCAGTTAAAGAGGTTGAAGCTCCAGTAGTTACCGAGTCACTGCCAGTCGCGGAACCAGAGCTGCCAAAGGAGTTGAGTCCAGAGGAGAAGAAGAATGCAGCAATTGAATTATTAATGTCAAAAATTAAGAGAGCACAAAAATTTGGTGATGAAACAAATGCAAAATTATATGAACTGGAATTGAAAAGAATTGAAAAATTTGGTTTAAATTTATCAAGTGATACAGCTTTTGAATTAGGTTTTGGTATAAGGGATAAAAATTTTATTAATCAAAAGAGACATCGTGGTAATAATAATCATGGTAGACATAGAAATTCTAAAAATAAAAATAAAAATAGGCAAAGAAGAGATTAAATTAATTTAAATTGATTATTAAAAAGAGGAATAATGATTTGTAATTTTGTGTAATTTTGTATATTTTGTTTATTTTTGTATCGTTTCAATTCTTCAAATTTAATTTAATTAATTAATCATAAAAACCTATACATTTATAATTCAGCCCATTTATTATGTAAATTTCTCTTGTTATTCTCATAAAGTTCTAAATCAATCTCTTTAATATCTTGAAATCTTCTACCAACACCATCAATTTCCAGCAATCCACCACCTAATTGCACCAACTCTTCTAAATAATTCACAGCAGGATCCAAATCAGTTCTATGATACTCCCTTGGTGATCTGCTAGCCAATCTCTGATCTCTCCATTTAACTTGCTCTTCACGAGAAGGTAATGCCACTTTACCGCTGATGAAACGAGAAACTAAGATCAGTTGATACTCAAACGCACGGAATGAAATGGCATTGATGGGGATACCGACGAATGTAAGCAATGGTTCATTGATATGGAAAGTGTGTTGATAAAGGTTTGGCACGATGGTGGAATCAGTTATCTGTGAATCTAATTCTTGTAAGAATGGATAAGAAAATTGATACCCGGTAGCGTAAATGATCTTATCTGGGTTAATCAACTCTGATCCATCCAGGAACTTGACAACCACTTGATCATCAACTATTGAGTAATTGGTGATAATAGGTTTCCTCAAAGTTTCATTCACTTTACTACCATGTAATTCATCAAAAACTTTCACAGACCATGTAATTTGAGCACCGTTCAATTTCAATTCTCTCACCGTGTCCACTGAACTCGAATGTCCACCAATAACAATCACTTTCTTATCACGGAACTGGTCAGCGTTATCAAACCCCTTAGCGTGGATAATCTTCCCTGGGAATCTCTCATAAACTTCATGAATACCCGAGACTTCAGGGATGTATGGGACGTGGTAATGACCCGTAGCGACAACCACGGCATCGAATGTCTCTCTGGACCATTCATCAACTTCACCTACTTCTTTCCTTATAATTAATTCAAATTTACCTTGATCATCTTTTGAAATTTTCTCAATTGTTGTACTCAATTGTAAATTAACTCCCTTTTGTGAAAGATTTTTACCGATGTACTCGTCAATGTACTGATGCACTGAGTCTAATGTAGTCAATTCATCCTGGCCAGGTCTGTCCAAATAGGGGAACTTGTTATTATCACTGAATGCCATAATACTTTGTGGGATATTTGTACGAAGTGATTTATAAATCGCCGGTGCCTCTGCAAATCTTAATTGTTTAGATCTTTCCGATGTCAGTTTAGTCTTTTTTGACAATTCTTGTGGAATAACTAATGGAGGATCTAATTCTTTCGAAGATAATCCTGGTGTTATCTTAGTTTCACCATAATTAGTATCTTTACTCCATATTCCACCTAATTGATCACGACGTTCAAATAATGTGATTTCATCAAATGCTCCTTCTTGAACTAAAGCGTCTAATGTCACAGCTCCAGATGCTCCTCCTCCAATAATAGCTACCCTCTTAACCGATTGACTTGGGATCTTTAATGAATCTTTTACTGCCATATTTTCCTTATCCGATACCTCTGATATCTTTCAAATCATCTTGCGGTCAAATCAAGGTTTATATACTTTGAATGTCACCACAGAATCAACCACAAAGCCTCATTATTCACAGTGTGGTACTGAGTACTAGGTGTGGCTTTTTTCGCACAGTAGTCAAAAAAATTACACACATACATGAAAAAATTTAGATTTAACAATAACTTAAAGTGAAAAATAATCCGGATCTATTTACTGGAACTACCCGTTGTGTAATAAATTAAGTTATTGTGTATCAAAAAGTGTCATCAGATTACCTCTGTGTAAAATTTTATTTGCTCAAGACAGGAAACACTTTAATGTTATGATTTTTTAAACTTGTGTAAAATATATCAAAAAAAAAACAGTGGCATCGATGAAAGTACTATATGTGAATATATCGACCCATTATTTATTGATAAGAGTGTATTAGAAACAGTCCATTTCCACAATTAAATCACGAGGTGATGGGAGGTGTTGATATTCAATGATACATCCTTTATGATATCTTGATACAGTCAATTGATGAATGTATTGACAATAATGAGCCAATACAATCTCTTTAATAAATTAAATTCATCATTTTTGGAATTTTTATATAGGTTTTGTTGTAATATATATTCCAATATTGATAGTGTGGGGTTTATCAGACTGTAAGTAAACAACTAATTGATTAGATAGGTTAATACAACCCACATAGGTAACAAAAAAATCACTATTTCTTGTAAGCTCAAGCATGGATAGTGTAGTGGTTAGCATGCTAGCCTTCCAAGCTGGCGACCCGGGTTCGAATCCCGGTCCTTGCATGCTTTGAAGCTTTTATTTTTTTTTGTTTTTTTTTTACAATTTTTTCTATTAATTTTGCCTGACTTATTAATGTAATATATTTGGCATGATATTATTTTCATTCCAACAGGAGTATTACTTTACAGGAATTTATTGATTTACATTACGTATTTTGAAACGTTAACATTTCAATACTGTTTTAAAATCCTTGTCTTTTAAGAAGTATGGGGATCTGTCGATAAGGAGTAGTTGTATATGTATTGGCACACGTTATTAAATTGAGCGTGACCAAGATAAAAATGGACCTAAGGATAATAAGAGCCTCATTTGACAACAGATATGCTTGAAACAAATAACAATTATTGCAAATCATGGGTTGCTTTTTGTGTGTTACAAAATTATCTCCTTATGTCTCCGTGATTTCGCCCAATTTGTAACATAAATTTCTTATCTTTTTCCTTGTCTCCACATATTAAAAGTAATAAAAAAAAGCAGTAAAAATAAGAGCTGTCAAAATTTGGCGAAAACTTAGATTGCTATTACGTTTCCAGATGCAACTATATACTATTCATCTAAAAATAAGGACTGGCGGAGGATCTAGGTCAGTTAATATTATCATATTGATAAGGAGTTTTGATTGATCATCAACTATATTCTAGGCATGATCACTATTATGCATACATGTGGTCATGAGAGTTGTAAATGTGCGTCTTTAATAGAGTTGATTAACAAAATAACTTGCATTATGTATACTAATGACTTTGATAACACACGGTAGCGTCATCGATAACTAGAGTTTAAAAAAAAACCCCTCGGAAAAAAATCTGACGGCTATAGATAGTTTAAATTATGAAAACATGGAATTGGCTCCGTTTAACGCAGTGAAAAGATTTCTAATTGACAATCAGAAATTACCATATATAGCAAGTCCGGGAGCGTAACTGTGATCGATAGAAAAACATTAACGTTGAATTTGATCCTTTTAATCATTGCATATATTTTTACTAACTAATAATAGCGACCGACGATTTTGATTATTTGTTGACGGTGCTTCTGGAACACCCTGAGAAGAAAAACAAACAAACAATTTAAAATTGTGAAACAGAAAGAAAGGGCAAATTAGGCGTGTTTGCTTCGGTCACAGGCTTCCATGCATTCATGCATAATGCCCTTCACTTTGCTTTTTTTGTGTGCTTTTTTTGGGATTTTTTTCTTAAATCTTTCTCCCTTGAACCGTTTAACTTGGTCAACACTTTAAAAGCTATTCGTTACAGTAACTATGTGTTTCATGAAAATGAATTTCTTCTATATGATTTTAAAAGTAATATTTTAAATAATAATAATTAAAAAATCTTAACTATTAAGATTCTTTTATCAAAATAATCTCATCGATTTCATGAAAATTATCATTTCCATCATAGATGAGATCTCTCTACATAATAATACCCACATTTAACCATTCAAAGCCCATATAATTCAACTCATCAAAACTTAACCAACTTACTTTTACCAAGAGTAAACTTATCACAACTCGCTTTGATAACAAATTTACGGATGCGTGTTAAGACATTTTTTAACTCATCATAAATTTTATAACCACCACACACATTTTAAGTCATCTATGATATTTTCATTTGTGCTTAGAAATATCCACGGACGTAAACGCAAGTTGTATTGATGGTTAGGAATTAAAGGGACTCATCTTGGTGCCAATATTTGTAAAGATAACCATTAAATTTACCGCTATTACTTTGGCGATACAAAGAGAACAGCCGTGACCTTTTCGAGACATCTTTTGAATCTCTTAGCGAGTGTAATAGAGTAAAGCCTCTTTGTTATCGAAGCAAGGGAGTGAAATGGTGTATGAAACCATCACTTAATGAACCAATAGTGCTGAAAACCCCCCTGAAACACTCTTTATGATCTGTATCTTCCTCATAGAAGAGCTTATGAAGTTTCTGCTTGATAAAATCTATTAGATTAATTAAAATTCTAATTAAAACCAATAGATCCAATAAGAACGCTTGGTACGTGAGTAAACGAATCTATGATAAAATTAAATTACCATTAGAATATATTGTCTTTATACTCAATCAGGGAGACGACTCTGTTATCCAAGTTCTCTTTAAGGAAGATATTCCTGTTCCATAGAATAGATGAAGACTGATGATACCTTATTAAAGTCAAATTAATTAAAAATGGTGATAAAAATCGAATTAACGAGATTTAATCAATCAATTCTTTAAATTAAATTTAAAGCTCTTACAAGCTCGCTATTCCATCATAATCCACTTGATAATGCTCTCAGAATCAAGCGCCAATAGATAGAATAGATAGATGGACTTTCAATATCATATATACTATTCAACTAGAAAAAATACTATCAATTATAATGAATTAAATAGATAATTTATTAAATCGCGCACTTATCAACTGCAGACGTATCATACCATACTCAAAAAAACATAGATATTTGTCTATATGGCAGATAAGTAATATAGTCATTCAAAATTAGGGCTCTGTATGATTTATTAATATGTTCTTGGATTTTTTTGAAGTATGTTTGATGACATATCTTGAGAAAAAAAAGCTTAAGATTGGTGAAGTTAATCGGGGTTTGTTTAGGTAGGAATAGAGAGAGTTGGTGGAAAATTTGAATGTCTTTATTAATCACGGCAATACTTGTATTTGTTGATTGTCGATTGTAATTAGTTGAATTTGATCAAAAACAATATCGTATATAATCCCCCCTTCTATTTAACTAAACTTCACGTAGTGACACATAAACTTGGCGAGTTAATAAATGCAGACAAATTATCCCAAAAACATGTAACTCAATTCAATTTCTTTTTGCTCTATAATATTTGGGCTTAATGAAAACTTAAGCAGTTGTACAGTTACTATACTACAAGAAAAAAAAATATTATATTTATCACTAGTTGTAAAAAGATATTGATTGGACATACGTCTGTTTGTAACTATGTAAATCCTATGCGAAAGTGTTCTAGAAACAATTGAATAGAAGCATTTTGTCAATAAACGTGATAAGGAAAATATGAATGCAATGTAGATCCCATGGGAAAAAACAATGTTCATTATCAATTTAAAAATTATACGACCAAAGAATGCCACATTCACTTACAAAAACCATAGACAAGATAATTTGATATCTCATGGTCAATGTCTTACATTAAAACTGAGACCCTTTCTGCAACTTTAATACTAAAAAAGAGAAAAAATAATTTTAAAATTTATATGCTCAATAAGCGGCATTACTTAGATGATGATGTCAAATGAATGAATATTAAATAACTAAATGCTAAAAATAATCAATTAAGATCTGTGAAGATAAAATAATAGTTATTAAATCATATATAATTAACTAAATTCTAAAATTATAATTACATTCAATTGCATTCGGTAAATAAAAATCTTTAAAAAGTGGTGCCATTTATACATCTTATCAAAGTAATAAAAAAACAGTTACAATCTTAAATATAAATTTGATACATATATTGTATTATAATAAATTATAAAAATCACAAAAGAAATGGACAAATTATCCCAACAAAACTTTGTGAAAATCAAAAGTGTTCTTTAAAAAAAAAAAAAAAAACCCAAGCAAAATATTTAAGGGAGACACAAACAAACACCAAAAAAAGACACAAAAAGATAAATACACAAGAGGCAAGGCGTTTTTATAAATTCAATTTTGCCTATTCATTCATTAATCTTGTACTCGACAACACCTCTCAAGATCTTAATGTTCCCATAAACGCTATGATACATCTCATCATGACTAATCCTATTATTCTTTGATCTATTCTTATGTTCAGTACCAGGTATTGGCCATGTACAGTTCAAACCTAATCGAAGACACTCCGTGCAACGAGGTTTAGTCTCGCAACAACGTCTCTTACGATGACGACAAGCGAGGCAACCTAATCTTGAACGACGACTTTTCTTCTTGAACCCTGGCTCATTGTTAGTCGATGTCGTGTATGAAGATGCTGATGATGCTGATTTATTCGATGAGACATTAGTGTGGTGGTTGTAAATTGGTGAGTTCGAGGCGATAGAGTTCGATCTCGAACTGCGGAACGATGTGTTGCTTCTAGCATATGTCATTTCCGGATGTTGCATCTCGACTTGCGAGATTTGTGGCATCAGTAAAGGTTGTAATGGCATCGCAACAGGTAAATCAATACCGTTAAACGATGTGTTATTTGAGTAAACGTTATTCGACAACTGATAGAATTGATTATTGTTATTATTTGGTTGATGCATATTATTTTCTGGTACTATTGGAGAATTTTTAATATCGTTAATGGATCTACCATTAACAAATGAATATAATTGATCTCCATAATGGTAATTGTTATTATTACTTGTAGTACCATTAGGAAATTGTTGTTGTGGTTGTTGTTGTTGCTGAGGCTGAGGCAGTTGTTGTTGCAGTTGTTGTTGTGGTTGCTGTTGGTTATTCATATTCCACCACATCTGTCTATCATTTCTCTCACTCCCATTATCCAGTCTCCAATCTTGATTATCTATCATCTCTTGATATGGTCTATGAGATTGTGGATATATGGCAGAAGCCTTTGAAGATAACATTCTTAATTCTTGTTATTGTATGATATTGTAATATGTATATAGGTTTATATAAAAGATATAGACGATTTACAGATATAAGTTTAGGAGATAATGCAATCTATTTATATTGACAGATGGGTGATGTGTGAACAACTAATTATATGGCATCAATCCATCGTCCAAAGAAACTTTAAAACTGATGCCAGAATTGCATATGCACAATGCACAAGAATAACAGGGGCAACTGGGCACAGGGAGGTATTTTCCGTTGTGCCCCACCCAAGCGAGATTGTTTGAGTATTTTAAATAGTGAAAGGGTAGAGATGCCTAAAAAATGAAGGGTGGAGGGGAAATTGCTACAACGGCTATTACTCAACGTCATTGGTCGATCTCTAAGTGGTGAAATTTAGTTTTTCTAGAAGTGCCCTTGATGCCATCTTTTTACTAATTTATATTATAACAAACAATCAGAAAGAAGAAATGCCATATGAGCAAGCAATATATGATCTTCAATTTATAAATTTAAACGATGGAGGATCAATAGACAACTGAAAGCTAAAATAAACGGCTTAATTAAAAAGGTTATGCCTTATAACTTATAACTTGTTAAGAAATTTATGCAATTTTAACAGAATAACCTATAGAAGATGTAAACAACTGGAGAATAATTACTTTGTTGAGGCCATGTGGATAGTATCAATTCCGTGTTATCACAATCAATAAAATGTCAATATATTTTAATAAGAAGCAAATAAAAGCGAACAGGGGACATTCATGCCAAGAAAAGGGCAAAATGAACTTTTCATTGCCACTAGCGGCACACGACTTTTTGGGCTGTCTTAGTACGAAATGCTGGCTTCTAGAAGTCCATCAAATCCTTCTTACTCGCTTGTACTTGTCGATTTTGTGACATCTATTTGATTTGTCCAACTATTTCTATGGAGCAGTGGTACAGCTATACAGCTATATGACAATATAGTATATAACATATCATAGGTATGCCAGGTGAAATTCCGTATCTTATCAGCAATACAGTACACAGTCATACACTCTCCTCCTTCCACCCTCATAGTTATGTTATCAATTTGAAATTATTCTCTATTATTCTTTTTCCCAGCGCAAAAAACTCAAATATTTGCAGCAAAGAGGCATAAAGGCAATTTGTAAGTGATTGATCCACACGATTAAATGTTACATTATAGTATGGGACAAAGGTAAAATTTCAAGAAACTGAAAATTCAAATGTTATTAATCTCCGACTTTTTTAAGATAAGAAAAAGAATAATCTTGTAAAAACGTGCCTTTCAAAAAGAACATTAATTTTTGATGGATTATTAACAAACTCGATATAATAATTGCCAAAAGCACGGATTTATCAAGTTAAGTGATCATACATAGATTCATATATATATATAGATACTAGTTAATTAAGCAAATGCTTGCTCGGGGGAATCGACTGCTTTAAAAGAAATGATGTTTAAATAGCTCCGGGATTCTATATAGATGAAAAATAGTAATCAACATGTGTCATATGATATAGTAATATTAAATAGTCAATTATGATAGTTAAGTAATAATTATAAATGACATGGGATAGATCAGGGCAATATTGATAATTTACTAAATTCGCAATGATTTAAACAATAATTATTGAGCGTGAAAATTCTCATGTACGTAAGCACGGAGTTCGGTAGTTGACATCTTGAAGATTCGCACAAATCACATGCTTCACAGATCAACACCTAAGGGTATTCACTAATTACTGTAATTGCCTATTATATCATATTCCTATACGTTATTGAAATATCCACTATTGCTTATTTCAGCAAACGGATTATGTGCGAACTGCAATAACTTACATACATACATACACATAACCCTATTACCACATGCCACATAATACAAACGGTTCTGAGTTTAATCCCTAATTGAGCAATTAACACCTATAAATTGACATCAACGTAGTTTATCCAGTATTGTTGACTCTTTTGAGGTTTGCATTTGTTCTACGGCTTTTTTGGTACTTCATTTTCCATTACCACTGTCTCATAATGCGCTTTATACAGTGAGGAGTTAGTTATCAGTACTGTGGCATCTCAGTATGAGCAAGTAATCTGTATTTCATATCTCATTACATGGTACTATCCAACCCTGCTGTTTTTTATAATTTCATCTTCTATATACCACTATACCAGTTATAATACTATATTCATTTATATCTATATGATGTGTTGACTTCTCTCACAGTGTAACAATGCCCAGTGACACAAAAACCAAAGCGAAAAAGTTGTAAAGATTTATAAAAATTTTCAACATCAAAATAACAAAACATGATAATGACAGAAGAAACACATCGTTGTAGTTCTCCCTTCTGTGGTAAACAGACCGAGTCGACTTTAAAATGTCCACTTTGTTTAAAACAATCAACTCCATCTTTTTTCTGTGATCAAAAGTGTTTCAGAGAATCATGGGGGCTCCATAAATCTGTCCATAAAATCGATGGCAAGGACACTTTTGAACCATTCCCAGATTTCAAATATACAGGTACAATGAGACCGGTATACCCGCTCTCACCTTACCGTGAAGTTCCGTCACGAATCACACCAACAGATTACGCCATGGAGGGTCAACCTATCAGTGAGATCAAGAATGATCGTTCATCAAAGATAAAGATCTTGAACGCTGATGAGATTAAGGAGATTAGAAAAGTCGCTGCATTGGGTAGAGAAGTCCTCGATGCCGTTGCGAGACATATCAAACCTGGTGTCACCACGGATGAATTGGATAGAGTTTGTCATGAGGAAACGATAAAGAGAAACGCATATCCATCCACGTTGAATTACTATAACTACCCTAAGTCCATTTGTACCTCCGTCAACGAGATAATATGTCACGGTATCCCAGATATGAGACCATTACAAGACGGTGATATCATCAATTTAGATGTATCATTATACAAAAACGGATTCCATGCTGATTTAAACGAGACTTACTACGTGGGAGATAAACTGAAACTGGATAAAGTCAAAGTGAACACCGTGGAGACAGCACGTGAGTGTCTCGACTTAGCCATCGAGCAAGTGAAACCCGGAGCGCTTTTCAGAAACTTGGGTAACGTCATTGAGCAACACGCCCACAAGAATAACTGCTCAGTAGTGACAAGTTACTGCGGTCACGGTGTCGGTGAGTTATTCCATTGCCAACCGAGTGTGCCACACTACGCGAAGAACAAGGCCATCGGGGTGCTGAAGCTGGGGATGGTGTTCACTATTGAGCCAATGATCAATCTGGGCACACATAAGGATTTGACGTGGCCTGATAATTGGACCTCGTCCACCGCGGACGGGAAGCCTTCTGCTCAATTCGAACATATGATCTTGGTCACTGAAGATGGACATGAGGTGTTGTCGAGAAGAAATAAGAAGAGTCCAGGTGGACCTATTAAGAGATTAGAATGATACTGTATAGATAAATCATTTTTATAATATAATATAGTAGATTAGATTACATCTATATAGATTATTCAACCCATTTCTTGCCAGTTAGCACTTCATATGCCTCTACGTATTTAGCTTTAGTCTTTACCACGATATCATCAGTCATCGCAACACCGTCAACGCCATTCAATTTATTCTCAGTCAACCAGTCTCTCAAGAATTGCTTATCGTAACTCTCCTGAGACTTTCCCAATTGGTAACCGGCTTGGTTCCAGAATCTTGAGGAGTCCGGCGTGAGCACTTCGTCGACTAAGACTAATTCGTCATTCTCATCTAATCCGAATTCAAATTTAGTATCTGCTATTATGATACCTTTAGTTAAGGCATAATCTTTAGCTTTAGTGTATAATTCGACAGCGACAGAGGCGACATGGTCACATAATTCCTTTCCGATCAATTCTTGGGCTTGCTCAGGTGAGATGTTCTCGTCGTGTTGACCTTGATCAGCTTTGGTAGATGGTGTGAAAATTGGGTGTGGGAATGGTTGTGATTCTTGTAAATCAGAATCAACAGTTAAACCGTGCACAGTCTTTGACTTCTTGTACTCCTTCCAAGCACTGCCGGTGATATAACCTCTAACGATGACTTCCAATGGGATCAATTTCATCTTCTTCACCAACATCGAGCGACCTTGTAATTGACTCTTATATTTAGGTTGACTTAATTCGCTTGGCAAACGGCTGAAAATCACTTCATCGTCCGTGGAGATGATATGGGTCTTGATTGAACCCGAGACGAATTCGAACCAGAATGAAGATAATTGAGTCAATATCTTACCCTTTGATGGTATACCATTTGTCATTATAACGTCATAAGCGGAGATTCTATCTGTTGCGACGAATAAGAGGGAATGGTCGTCGACTTGGTAAATGTCTCTTACTTTACCCTTGGCGATCAAGGGCAAGATACCGTCTAACTTGGTCTCTGTCAATGACATTATCTGTTTGAATTACTTGTATATGATTGTAGATGAATATGATAAAAGATAATTTAACATAAATTTCAAAATTAATTTTTTTTGATTTTCAATTGACTCTGTCTTCATGAGATTAGTGTCAGAGTCAGTGAGAAGAGATGAGCTTGATGAGGAACTGTATACTTATAGAACTACATAAGTCATTCTCATTAGATATGTCATTGTCATCATGATTACTATATACTAATTAACACTCTTAATTATAAACTAATATTATAAACTCATACACTCAACAGATGCAATGATAACTTCAGTTTATTCAATTCACCATCTGTGTAACACTTTATAATCTCAGCTAACTGTACCACTGACTGTTTCCCCTGCTTCAACTTCTCAGTAGCTTCACTATCAAACAGTGCACCCTCCGTGGCAGCATCTATAGTCAATTCACTCATCTCTAACACATCATCTCTAAGGTAAGCGCTAACTTCCTGCACTACAGTCTTTAAATCCCCAGCTTGTGATTCTGTGAAATTGAGCAATTGTGATCTTGCCGGTTCTAATTTCGTAAGCAGCGTGGTGAGAAGTTCTTTAGCGAATTCGAGGTCATCGATGATTATCTGATCGCTGGATTTTGAGTATTGGCTGATTAAGTCTGATATAAGCGCATAAAACTGTTTCACCACTTTCACGTGGGAATCGTATATACTCAATGACACCTCTTGTAACTCTTTAAACTCACTCATCCTTTACTATATTCTATTGTAGTTCACTATAGAATATCAAGTATTAATTAAGTGAATAATTTTCAAAATTCATTTTTGACGCAGCGATTTACAATATCATCAAGATAAGACATAATTCATAAAGATATATATACTATAATGCAGTTGTCACTGTGACAGTTTGAGAATTGATTAAGAACACAGGTGGTAGGCCATCACACCAAAGATCAAGATTTTCAATATAAGTTAAGCTATCCGCCAATGATTTATGACAACCAATCATTGGTGTTGGTAATGTAGTGAAAATGATACTACTAGTCAGTGATTGTCTCATCATTAACTCATTCAAAATCACATGCTGTGCTCTCGCTGAGATATCATTAAAAGATAAAGTTTCCAATTCAGATTGCCCACTAGCCTCAGAGACAGCACTGGAGACGGGCATTAATTCCGGTGATTTTAAATAGTTAACACTAGGCACTGAGGCGCCACGCTGTTGTTGTTGCTGCTTATCAGACATCCGAGAATTTTGTCTTCTCAAACTAGGTGCCGAGGGAGTAGTAGAATCCTTGACATCGTCCTGTATGAACATGATAGAAGGCTGATCACCGCTGGCTTCTTCAAAAACGCGAGGTCTTGGCATCGCCACAGAACTGAAATTAGGCCTAGAAGATTTCGCAATCGATGGCGCTGGGGTCTTATTGATATTGTTATTTGACCCATAATTCAGATTCCTCATTGTCGATGACGAGGCTTGTGATTGTAATTGATGTCTAGGTATTATCGATCTCAGTGACGAAGTATCGGAGTCACTATAAAATGAATCATCATCGTAATAGTTAGATGTGGTATCATCATCTAAATCAGATTCACTATCACTTGAATAATTAGCATTAGTGATATCTGATTGATGTAAATTCGAAGTTCTCATACTGAACGAGACACCCATTCTTTGTATATTCGATATGGTATACCTTCTTGGCCTCTTCTTGATCTTTCTTAATAATTTAGAACTGACATTTTTATTTATTGGTACATCAACAGAGTGTAATCTCTTATTAGAGTCTCTTAACTCAACAAGACTTTGAAACCAATCATCCGTCTCCATAACTTTCTTCAATTTTTGCTCCTTTTCAGATTCAATTTCTCGTCCTTTCACGATATATTCATAACCTGGGTACTCACCAGATGACAAACATAATATGAGAACTTCAGCTTTAATTCTTAACACCTCTAATAAAGACTCCACCCGCAATTTCTCATCGTCAATATCTTCCTCGTACTCAACAAACACCACTACTCGTAATTTATGTGTTCTCTTCCACTGTGGCACCGTAGTCAATATGGCACCTAATTGTAAGATCAAACTATAAGTATCAAAATTCGTACTCAATGCACTCTTAGTACCGCTATCATCAACGATCTGTGCACTCATCTGAATAGGATACAAGTCGATATATTCTCTAGACAGATGTGGCACTTCAAGTGGTCTCTTAGTAGGCACCACCAACCGATTAAATCCACGAGCTATAGCGACATTAGATTCCAAAATGAGTAAATCTTCAATTATATGCACCCACTCCTGCACAGTCATCTTGTTCTCATTACGTAACTCATCTGTTGGCAAGGCTTTAAAATCAATGACATTTGTTGGACCAATTTTCTTCTGTCTTTGAGATAACCCAGCTGGTAAATCGTAGAACCCCAATACTGTGATATTAGGTCTCATACCACCAAGACCACTTCCAAGGTAAACGTTTCTTACACCCCAAGCCAACGTAGGCCCCAAGCTGATCTGGACAAACAGTTTCATTCTCAACTGGTCTCTCAATTTAGTCCATGCATTTTTCTGTTTCTTGAATTCCAAATACCGATCTTGGAAAGTTTCACTGACCATGACATGACCCAATATATACAATCCACCTTTTTTCAAATGATTACAAAAAACCATTAAATTCCATGACGTTCTCGGGCTGTCCACCAAAAGTAAAATCTGAGGTCTCCAATATTTGACATTATCCTGTCTTAATCTCAACAAATATTTCCTCACTTGGTGATAGATTAACGATTGTGACACGTCCCCCCATTGCTTTGGAGGACATACGTAATGGATCAACAAGAATAAGAAAATCAAAAACACAATCACTAATGAGGCACTTAACCCATCAACGATGAACATGGCAATAGCACAACTAACACCACCCAGAAATGCCGTTGTTGAATCGAAAAATTTAAAACTTGGTCTGAAATTCGGCAGTGATGCTACTTTTAAAAGGAAACACAGTAAATTCGTCACTATAAATGTCATTAAAAACAGCATTGTAATGAATGTTGCAATTTGATTTATATCTGCAAATAGGCAGAGTTGACACAAGACCCAAGTGAACACGATAGCCAGTATCGGATCATCTAAATCCTTTGTCCCACTACTGAACACCGATAATCCAGGTATGATGGAATCTCTCAGTATGGCTTGTAACACTTTCAGTGCACCCACTACACCGACAATGACACTGAAAAGACTCGTTGCAAACTCGCCCATTAAGATCAAAATAGGTGATAAATTGATAGTTTGAATCACTTGAACATCTTTATATAGTAAATCTCTCGGTATCGATACACCCATAGCGATAATGACACTTGCGTAACAGAGAAATGTCAATAATAGGCCATATAAAGTCCCCTTAGGGATTGAACGCGACGGGTTTTGAAGATCACCACTCATCGAGGCACCGGCAAAGATCCCTGCTGTGGCAGGGAAGAAGATGCCAAACAAGTCGTGAAATGTTTCCTTTTGACTTAATTGTGAACCTGCAGCACCCTTGGTGAAATGCGGTAGTAAATTCTTGGTGAGATTTTCCCATGACGGTCCTGAATAGAAACTTTGCAACTCTGGGATCTCAAATGGGGCAACGAACAATGTCGATACCGGTACGGATATTGTCGCAATTAATAATATGACAAACAAAATTGAACCAGTCTTTGATACGAGACTGGAACCAGTTAACGATACTATAGTACAAATCAGTAATAAAACTGTGGAGTAGAAAAACTCATATCCGTGAGGCAACCATTGCAGTAACAACCCGTCTTTCTCATTAAAATTAACCATCAAAGGTTCAATAAACCCAACAACGTTCAACGCAGAATTCAATACTTGCCCAATATAAAAAATGATCCCTATAGACCCACCAAACTCTGGCCCCAAGGACCTGCTGATCATATAATACGCACCACCACCACGCACAGTCCCGTTCGTGGCAATGGCCGAGATCGAAAGCGTGGTGAGTAAATCGATCGCGTACGACATCACCAATAACAACAACGTCCCCAACACACCCATCTGGCCCAATATGAACCCGAACCGAAGAAACATCAATATACTGAGCACGTTGAGCGCTGTCGGGAGGAATACTCCGTTCAATGTGCCTAATTTATCTGTCTTCTGTACTGGTGCTGTGGTATCGAGTATCGGTGATACCAGTTCTGGTAATGGCTGTCTCTTAACATGTGAAGACTTTGTACGCCGACGCGCTAGGGACGGTACCAATGGCGTCAGCTCAGTAGCTCGTTGTGGCATGGTATGTAATCAATGTAAAGAATTAACCATTCAAATATATGTATGTGATGCTTATTTGCTCTGTTATATTTTAAATTCAAAGTTGAATTTTTCTTTATCAATTCATTTTTTATCATGACAGTAACATGGGAAGAGATGATTTCTACCACCCATACACACCTTACGAGATCCAACTACAGTTGATGCGACTGATCTATGCCACCATAGACCAAGATTACAAAGTGGGCCTTTTCGAGTCTCCCACGGGGACAGGGAAGACGTTATCGTTGATATGCTCCACGATGACCTGGTTACGCGAGTATAAGAGACAACTAGTGTACGATGGGATCACCATTGACGATGACGAGCCGGACTGGGTGAACCAGCAGTATCGGGACAACGTGGTGGCGAAACAGCAGAACTTGTTGTTGGAGTACGAGTTGTATTTGGATAATTTAGATGTAGATAAATTGGTACCCAGTGAAGATGTGGAACAACCGAGAAAGAGAAGACGCGTCACTGTGGAGATCGAGGAGGAGAGTGATTTGATCCCTAAGGATTACCAAAGTGATGAAGAGGATGATACTAGGGATAAGAATGTGCAGTTATCTAAGGAGATCCAGACGTTGATGTTTCAAATAGAAGGCGTCAAGGAATCACCTGGGGCAGCGATCCATAACCCTACTAAAATCTATTACTCATCACGTACCCACTCTCAGCTATCGCAATTCTCTCACCAACTATCACCCCTCCGATTCCCCTCCTCATTCGACAACATCGATGAGCGAATCAAAT
Source organism: Nakazawaea wickerhamii (assembly GCA_030567635.1). Lineage (NCBI taxonomy): Eukaryota > Fungi > Ascomycota > Pichiomycetes > Alaninales > Pachysolenaceae > Nakazawaea > Nakazawaea wickerhamii. The sequence goes on from JAJLSR010000007.1 coordinate 31,826, forward strand.
ATTTACCACTAGGCTCTAGAAAACAGTACTGTATCAACGACAAGATCAAACACCACCTGGTGTCACGTATCAACGATGAATGCCTCGACTTGCAAAAATCCAAACACGAGTCATGCCAATACTACCCTACCCAGACGACACAACCGATGGTTAAATTGTTCACTGATATGACGTTCAGTGCGGTGAACGATATTGAAGACATAGTGCATATCGGTGAGCAATTGAAAGTGTGTCCTTACTACGGTGTCAGATCTGGTGTCGATGTCAGCGAGATCATATCGTTGCCGTACCAGATCCTTCTCGAACCGCAGGCGAGACAGATTTTGAATTTAAATTTACTGAATAGTGTAGTGATTATAGATGAGGCACATAATTTGATAGACGTTATCCAACTGATGAACTCCACAAGTGTTAGCTTGAAAGAGATAGCGAAGTGTTATATGCTGTTACAAGGGTATTTTAAGAAATTTAAGAGGAAATTTAATAGTGGTAATAGAGTCAATTTAATGAAGATTATCAAAGTGGTTGGTATATTACAGAAATTCCTTACTGGTCGAACACGAGATGGTGAATTCACATTGATGGAAATATACGATAACAATACATCTGATCTAACTAATTTTCATAAATTAGATACATATTTACACAAGTCAAAGATACTGTATAAATTGGATACGTATATGGAATCCACGACGACGTCACAACCACTATTATTCAAGATTATATCTTTTTTGAAATCGTTATCTAACCCATCTAACGAGGGGAAATTCTATTACCAAACCCGAGATGAGACCATGAATTATATCCTTTTGAACCCACTGTCGGTGTTCCTGGAATTGATCGACAAGAGCCGGTGTATCATCTTGGCTGGTGGCACTATGGCGCCGATGGATGAGTTCCAACAGCGGTTGTTCCCAATGGTGCCCGAAGAGAAAATTTACAAGTTCACTTGTGATCATGTTATACCAGAGGAGAATTTGAAAACTTTTATTGTAAAGAGTTACCGTGATGTGGAATTTGAATTTAAATTCGCCAATAGATCAAATGAAGTTATGTATATAAAGTTGGGGGAATTCATTTTGGATACTATACCTAATATCCCCGATGGTGTCATAATATTCTTCCCCAGTTTCGCTATATTAGAACTAGTCATTACCATCTGGTGCAAGACTGGTGTATATGAGAAGATAAACCAGGTGAAAGAGATTTGTCAAGAATTGAAAGATGATAAAGACGGTTTGGTATTGAGACAGTATACTACATTGGTTCGATCAGGTAAAGGATCAGTGTTATGCAGTGTAATGAATGGTAAATTATCCGAGGGTATAAATTTCAACGACGAATTATGCAGACTGGTGATAATGATTGGATTACCGTACCCTAATGAATTCACTACGGAGATGAAATTGAAGAGACAGTATTTATTACAACAAGAGCAAGGTGAATGGAAATATAGAGCCATGGTGGAGAACACGATGGCCCGCGTGGTGAATCAGAGTTGCGGGAGGTGTATTAGACATATGAATGATTATAGTGTTATTATATTGGTGGATGTGAGGTACGAGAATGTGCAGGGGAAATTGAGTAAATGGATAAGAGATCAGTTGTGCCTGGCGACTGATGTGGGTATCCAATGCCGTTCTTTCTTCAATAACCATATATAGCTACTCTATATCTATACTCTATATCTATACTCTATATCTATACTCTATATATATACTCTATATCTATATTCTACATCTTGTATATCTCATTTCTCATATCTCAGTATCTCTTAGCATCTCATACACGACTCTTCCTGCAAGAACGTGGCGCAAGAGTCGTGCCCCTGGTACCAATCCTTTTTCTCTTGGCACGAAATTTTTTGTTTTTTTTATAAATTGCCATAAATCTGCTCACCTTCCCCCCCATTAATTAAAATTAAATATTAAACAAGACAGAGGATAGTAACATACAATATGTTCAGTGAACCAGGTAATAAATATATCCATCCAGTCACCTATCTCAACACCCAGGTAGTCGATCCAAAGACCAGACACTCTTCCACAGTGGAGGACTCGACCACGTCATCTTCAGTCTCCCCTAAGTCCTCAACTTTTACCGACTTATCTTCAAATGATGAATACGAAAATAATAATGTTAATAGTTCAAATTTAGTTAATAATTACGATATGACAAAGAAGATTAGATTACCTAACATCACAGGTTTCGATTCTAATATCGATATGTACTATCAAAATAACACTAATATGGCAAATGCTAATACAAATTCGTTATCATATGATATCGATAATAAGCCGCAACAACAACAACAGCAGATGCCAATCATGAACCCGGCAAAGAAACATTATCAACCACGTAAGAAGAAAGATGATGACTCCAATGGTCCTTTAGTCTGCAGATGGCTTAACTGTTTAGAAGAATTCGATAATGCTCAGAATTTATATAACCATCTTTGTGAATTACATGTGGGACGTAAATCAAATAAAAATTTATCATTAGATTGTCATTGGGGGAACTGTAACGTCAGCACAGTAAAGCGTGACCATATTACTTCCCATTTAAGAGTCCATGTGCCATTGAAACCATTTGTATGTTCCCAGTGCTCTAAAAAATTCAAGAGACCACAAGATTTGAAAAAACATATAAAGACCCATGCTGATATGGATCAAAATATCTTAGGATACAATATCGCAGGCAATGACTCGTTGCAATTCGATAAGAAGAGGAAATTGGATGCGTTGAATAACTTCTATGAAGATATTAAGAAATCAAAATTACAACCAACTTATAATAACGATATCGTTAATAAATTGAATAATTTGGATTCAATCATTGGCAATTTCGATTATAACCATTCCTCGAATTCAGTGCCACCACCTCCATTACCACAACAACAGTACTATAATCATCAAGAATTATCAGACGCAAGCTCGTTCTTTAATCAATTATTAGATAATTATCAACTGTATCCAAATTCATCTCATACTTCTCATCACTCGATGCCTTTGCAACAACAGCAACAGATGAGATTCCCTCAGCAACAACAACCACAACAACAACAGCAGCAGCAGCAGCAGCAGCAACCATTATACCCATCAATGCTCTTACCATCATCCAAATTCCTCTTACCTTCTTCATCCAACTACTCAACCCAGGACCAATTTGTCACTAGACACGGCATAGGCATGAACCAGAAATCCAACGGCCTTGAATCTGAATCTGAATCCGACTCGGAAATCGACGACGTGTTTGATAAATTAACCATAGACGATTCTGACACCGAGGAAGATTCACATTTAAGGTTGATCCAGTTGTTATGTGACCATTTCAGTGCGTTGTTGAAACTGGAACCTGTGCTGCTGAGTGTTGTGGAGAAGAGACAGAATTTGTATCCGACTTTAATCGCAATTTAGGAGTTTTCTTTTATGTTTTATTTAGCTTTTGATATTGTTTTCTCATTTCTTGATTTTGAGGTTTTGTCAAACTGGATTTTATATTTTATGTTTTATGTATCTTAACATTGATCTATATTTTATCTATACTATCTACATTATGTAACTCAGTAGTTAATTTTTCTTAGTCAGATCTCTTTGTGTTACCTGCATATCAGGGAATAAATACACCCAAACAAACTCAACACAACACACTAATACCGATATACCTTGATTGATATGTAAAGAATCCAGTAGCGCTATAAGGGGATATAGAGAACTGGTAAACCGCTAATTAATGAAACTAATATTGATGTCATATTATGTAATTTGAATATGTAAATATATCGCGCCGCTCGTTAAGATAAGCGATAAGATAAGCATAATGTAATATTTGAAGTCTCTACCCATATCGATACTCATGTCTCAAGCGAAGTCAGATGATAGGTATTTATGTAGTTAGTGGTATATTATTGATTTTTACTATAGTATACATAAAAGTCATTATGTAAATATTCATCTTTGTGTAACATGCGTAATATTTATTTTCTCACATCAATCCCCCAAATTTAATTATCTTTCATACACCACTACAAAACACCCAGATTTTGAATATTCCCAAGCGCTCATTACAAAGCTCTAATTAACTGAATATCTGAAATCGCCATTTGATAAGACTACTTGAATTCTAATTTAACTACTCTTATTAAGAAAATCAATCAATTTTTAAAAAAATTTACGAAACCCCCAAAAATGTCCAATTTAAAATTCATCCTGAGAAGAATCAGATCCAAGTGCCACAAATTGAAATCCGAGCTCTTGCACAGGTGCGACGAAGATCCAATCACGCAATTGGGATTCTGCTCACCGGATTCACAATTCACTCAAACTGGAATTACCGCTGTTGAATTCGAGAGACAAGCTCCTATTGGTCCTATCTTAAGTCATCGTGATAGATACTTTAAGCATTTATCCAAGAGACACGAAGTCGTGCCATCAATCGCTGTTGTTGAAAATGTCGAGGAACCTAAATTTGAAATTCCAGCTTCAGCTTCAACTTGGGATCCTCAAGATCGTGAGAAGATTTTGCAAGAACTTGTCAAGCAAAGAAACGAGTATAGACCAGTGAGAAAGCCAAGGTCTGAATTCGCTCCTCCAAATGAGATCATCAGTCCTGGTCAAGAAGACGATTGGAAATCTGAAATTGATTCTTATGCTTTAATGAAAAGAGCATCGAGACGCCGCAGAGTCAAAACCATTCAAGAAATTATCGCTGAAGAGCATGCATTAGAGAGACTGGAATCTGGTATCGTCAATGATGAAAACGATTCATCTGAATTCTCTAAACCGGAGAATTCTGACTCCGATTCTGACAATAACGGATTGAAAAGTATTCTTAAGAAAGAAGATGAATTCTCCGATTTGAAAAGAGTCAGATTCAAACTTCACTCCGAGACTTGTAACATCGCCGGTATCACTAAAGTCGTCTTCACGGATAAACCTTATTTGCAAAGTTGTTTAAAACAGGAAGGTAAACACACGAAACCGAAAAGGGTTAGGATCAATGACATCTCCGAGGAGTTCACAGAAGATGGTGATCATTATTTAGTCGAGACTCAATTGAGAAAAAAGAATTATAATCCAAGATACGCTCAACAAGAGAGTGGATATTATGATTGTTTAGCTGACCTGTACCACTCCAAACACTCCAACGCTAACAAGAAGAGATTCAAATTCACTGATAAGGCAATTCTGACACTCGCTACCTCATTTATGACAGCTGAAATTCACAACAGGCAGCAACCTGAGGAGATCGATACTAATTGTTACGAAGTCATCGATCCCGGTATCCCCAAAGAGCCAAGTCTCTGTGAAGTGTTAGCCACATTGGAATCATTCGCCACAGCGATCTCGAAGAACCCCGACAGACTTGGCACCTTGAGAAGAACTAAACAAGAGCTTCTGGAAATGCGTTCTCTCAGATCTGCCATCCCGTACCGTTCTCGTAAATCAGGTCAACGAGTTCCGGAGAAACACATAAACTGGTGTCTGTACCGATTATTGGCATTGCAGTATTTGAAAACGACGGGGTTCGCGGAGCATTATATCTGGGAAGTTAGTCTCAGAGGTGAATTCAGAATCCAATATACTCGGTGCGTGGAGGAAGATTCTTTGAGACTTGAAGAATGTTTGGTCAGGATGCCAAGGTCTGATTGGTTGCAGACAGATTGAGTCGTCGTTGGTTTATAGGTTGTGAAGGTATGAAAGCTGATGTATGAGATAAAATGTATTTGGAGTTGAAGATTCAACTGGTTATTGCAAAAGATTTATTGAAATTAGTTTATTATTTACAGTGTTATTTCCTGGATGGTTTCAAATTTGGATACATTATTGCAATATTTAATTAGTCTCATCTTCATATACATTTTATCAATTACTGAGGTCCAATATCTTCACATTCGTGATATATAGATTCATTGGTGGGCTTGATACGATTAATGGAGTCTGGCCAACTTTGTTATGAAATATTGAATTCATTGATGGGTCTTTATATCAACTTAAACCAACTTGAACTCAATAGGTCTCCAACTTCTTATTCGTGATATACTGACTCTTTCTTCTTACTTCTTTCTTCTTTCTTCTTTCTTCTTTATTTTTATTATTCTTTTATTTTATACTGACACTTTCTATTGATACTTTTTATTATACTTTATCTTTATGCCCTATACTTTATACTTTTGCATTTTAATATATACTCGTTCTTGTATCCCCAATATTGTTTGTAGAGTTCTTTTTTGTGAGAGCTGAGAAACTCATAGACAGATATACTTATAGAGGTATAATTGTAAAGATAGATTCTTCTATCAAGATGAGAAATTAACGCTAGCTTTAATAGCAGTAATGCTTGCTAGTATATTTCTCAAACTAGTAATAGATAAGCTATTCTCCTAATTATCACAATCCTAGTAATTCCTGCTGTACTAATCGTACTGAAGCTAAGGGACAGTTACTCCCGCCTATAATACAAATATTAACCAAGATAAACTATAAATTTGTATATCTCTTTCATTTTTCATTCTTCTCAAGCTGACTAGTTTAACTCTCTGTAAGATTATTCCTGGTACTTACTTCTTTGTGCATAGAGTGATTTTACTAATTCGTACATTGTAGCACTTTCTGCACTACTCAAAGATTTATCTTTTTTTTAGTGAGATCTTGCTTTTGTGTCACTTAACTTCAAGACACAATATTCAATCAGCGGTAAAATGTATACACAAACAATAAAGCATTGTCAATATTCTAATGGCGCTAAAATGACAGAGAGTAGTACTACGATCAGATAGGGTATAATTCATATAAGAACGTAATATGAGCATAGTATTAACCAATTCAATTATTCAAGCTACGCGGCGCTAGTGAAGATCAGCGCTTAAGAGTATGCAATCGATTATGTATCTAGTCCTAATTCAAGTAGAACCATAATATCTATAGCTACTTGTATATTACATAGATTTGTTGAATATATTATGCTTGAAAACAGTCTCTAATTACCGGGACTTACATAAAAACTTTTAGTAGGTATTATAATTTTATCTACCGTCTTTGTGTCACATACGCAAATACTTTATTTTGTGGATCAATTCCCCCAATTTATTGATCTTTTATATACTTACTTACTCATTACAACCACCAAAGATTTTGAATATTCCAATCGAAACAAAGAGAATAACTGAAATCGCCGTTCAATAAGACTACTCTTATTAAAAAAACTCAATTAATTAATTTACAAAAATCGAAAACGAAAAAAACCCCCCAAAATGTCTGATTTAATCAATTTTATCAATTTTATCCAATGTATCATGATCAGATACATTGCTATTATCTATGGTTACATTATTGGTGAAGATATCTCGTTCAATGAGCCTGAAAGACTCGATGAAAAATCCCCATTTAATCAAACTGAAACTACCGCTATTGAATTCGAGAATAATTCTCGTGTCAATCCTACCCCCGCTGTTATTATTGAAGATGAAGCCATTACCAACCAGTCTCCAATTGAGCTGCCAGTTGAAATACAATCATATGCTCAGAAGATAGGTTGTCATCCTGAACTATGGAAAGATGGCAAGTTAATTTGGTTACCTAGGCCTAAGCTTAGATCCAGATATCATGGTATACATTACAGCAGAGTTGCAAAGAAAAATCGTCAAAATGCAATTGAAAAACCAGAGTCAAGGGAAGTTGAATCTAATGCTAATTCCAAAGATCATTCTAACGACGACGATGATACCGAATCTGATTCAGATGAAGAACCTCCTTTGAAAAGCTGTCTAAAGAAATTCAATCGAAAACCAAAAGTGACTTTTAACGAATCCGTCAAGTTGATGATTTTTGATGATTCTGAAGATGCAGATATTAAGGAGATTAGCTATACAACCCCAATTCAACCTCCATCCTTAGTTAGTTGTCTCAGAAAGACTAAGAAAGATGTTAACAGAAAAGTTCACTTCAATGACTTCGCAGAAGTTAACGCTGATGGTGTTATCAGATTAATTCGTACTCAAGAACCAGGAAGAACTTATACAGTTGATGGTGAAGCCGATTTAGACCGTGTTAGTGATGATGAAAACGATTTGGATATTGCTGATGATAACAATTTTTCATGGTCACATAGGGAGAATGAGGGTATTGAAGATGAATCAGAAGTATATTATTCAACTTATTTGCAATCTGATCTAACACAGTCTAATGAGCCAGCTATTGAACCAATGAGTGAGACTATGAATTTTCTGGTACCTGAAAATGGAATTGAATTAGAAGATGAATTCGATGCAACTTTTGATAATTCAGATGATTATTCACAATCTTTATATACTGGTACAAAAAAACTGCAGTTGACTTCAATAGATCAATTATGTTTGGAAGTGGATAAGTTAACTTTGGCATCATCTAAGAAGACTGAATCCAATGAATTTAAAAAGGAATCACCATTTAGTAAAATATTTGAATCAAAATTTAGTGCTAATGGATTAAATAAAGTTAATGGATTGAAATTGAAACTGGAATGCAAATTAAAAGATGAATTAGAAAGCGAACCAAAGCTGATTGATGAACTGGAAGTTGCATTAGAATTAATGCCACAATCAGAATTTGCAACAGGTTTCCTTATTAGTGAATCAGACGGACCAGAATTTGATACCCCTGAATCGAGTGAATCATCATTAAAATCACCAGACTCACAAGAACAATCAGAAAGTAAAACAGAAAGCTTAACACAAGATGATTCCGGGGATTCAGTATTTCAATCAGAAAGTTTTGAATTTGATGTTTTAATAAATGGGATATCACTTAACTCAGAATTTGAATGCAAAGGAAAATCACAATCACCATTGAAATGCAAGTACAAACCAAAATATAGATCAAAACCGAAATCAAAATTGAAAGATTTTAATAAATTTAAATTAGAATTTGATTCCAGAATGAAAACAGGATTTGATTTAAAATTGAAACCGAGATCAAGATCAAGATCACAATATTCTAAATTGAAACCAAAAATGAATCCGAAATTTGAATTAGAAGTAAAACCAGATGAATTACAAGTTGATACTTATGATGATTCTTTATTGAAATATAAATTTTATCAAGAACTTAATGGTATACATGATCTGGATATAACTAGATTGGAAATTAAACTTCAACCGGGATTTAATTTATTCAACAGAGATTTGACATCGTTATATGAACATGAATTGGACAATACCACGGCATTGGAATCAAAAGAAGTATCAGAAAGTGGACTAGAAACGGACAGTAATTTAAATGAACAATCACCATTGGAATCACCATTAGAATCAAAAGATCAATCAACACATCAATCACATCATAAACACAAATTGAAACCCAAATACAAATTCAAACCACAATTAAAAACCAAATCTAAATTCAAATACTGTGATAAACTTGATTTCAAAAACGAGTTCAATAAATTTCAACCACATTTAAAATCTCCATACCAAAGATTCAATTTCAATACCACTTATGATCAAATGGACACCGATGATTCCAATATTGAAACCAACCCACATTCAAACACTTCTGATCAAATGGACATCGACGAACGAACAATCAACTCGATCAAACAAGCATTAAATTCCCCACTAATCATAGCTAACCAATTAAATATCACCATATATAACTAACCAAACCAATTCAACATTCAATTCCATCCACTGGTCCACGACACACATTCCACAATCATGACTAACACACCGAGGACACACATATATATACAACATTGATTTAACAATTATTTACAGTGTCACTTTCCTGAATGGTTCACAAATGGGCGTTGTATCGTATATGTAAGTTCTTGATCTTATCATTATTCGGGTTTGTGTAGTGGTTTATGATGTATAGGTTCATTGATAGGTCTAGTATGAGTAATGAAGTCTGGCCAACTTTGTTATGAAGTATTGGATTTATTGGCGAGTCTTGATATCGACTGTGGTTGAATTGGTATTGATGGTGTTTGGTTCATATATAGTCTTTGCATAATTTCATATGGTATCAATTGTCATTTACGTAATTTGATAAATTTAATAAAAATACAATTAAATATAAACGATGGATAAAGATAAAACACAACCCAATAATGTCATATAAAATGTCATATAAATGTCAAATAATTAATTAACAACACGTAAAACTTTTCTACTATAATCAATTTCATCACCAAAACTACGTTTACTATTATTCAAATTCAAAAACATCGATTGATTAGGATCTAATCGTTGATCAACCATTACTTTATTGTTGAACATTTTTTCCAATTCATTTTCATCATTTGATGAAACGTCACTTAAATTCTCATCGTTGTGCTTCTTTCTTAAACAACAGAACCAGATAAGTAAGATGATGAGCAGTAACAGTACTAAGCCGACAACGACAAATGTGCCCGCGACTTTTCCGGGACTGTTGAAGAAGGAATTTGATGATCGAGAAGTGGTGTTGGTCGGGGATGAAATTCTTGTTGTTATGATGGTGGTGGCAGCGTCTCCTGTTATGGTTCTTATTATCACTGATGTGATGGGGGTGATAGAACTTGAACTGCTCGAAGAGCTCGATGATGAACTTGAACTCGATATAGAACTAGATGAACTTGAGCTCGATGAACTCGATACTTCACTCGACGCCGACGTCAGTACAGCTGTCGAGGACGTCAGATCGGGTACACTTGAAGTGGCCCCAGGTGAACTTGATTGTACACTTTGTGTACTTTGTATATCTTGTGTACTTGTGCTTTGAGTACCACTTGAAGTACTCTGAGTATCACTTTGAATATCACTCTGGGTATCACTACTCTGAGTACTCTGTGTCGTACTCTGTACACTCTGCACTGTATTGGTATCACTCTGAGTTTCACTCAGGGAATCACTTATTGTCCCACTGGGAGTACCAATAAGTATATAAGCAAACAAATTTTGATCTTCATTACCACAACTGTCATCAGGGTACCCTGGACAATCATCGTCGCAATCGTCCACGTCCGTAGTGCTCTCCGGTGTGTCATTCGAGCACCAACAATCATTGCCTTGCAATATAGCATACAGGTAATCCAGACATTGCAACTGACATGCACCGTTACTTTGGTACTGGTCGTAATGTAATGCGTTTTGTGACCCTGTGTTTTGGGAAGAGCACAAGTTGATGGCCAGAGATACTGCTGGGAGCAACGAGTGGTATATGAGTAGTTTCATCGGTGTGTATAGACCCTTGTATTGTTGTTTGTTGTTGAAATTTAATTTTAGAAAAATAAATAAATAAAAATGAATGATACTACAAGATATAGATATATGAGATATGAGATATGAGATATGAGAGATACTATAAGATACTATAAGATATAAGATATAAGATAAAAGATATATATCATAAGGGTAACTCCATATACTCACTCCTGCTCAATCTCAACCACACTCTATCCACCACCACAGAACCAATCTCTTGTAAATTATCATTATCAACGACAGTATCACTCAGCTCAGACACTGAAAGATGTAATAAATAAGGATCGTAATCGATGTAATCTCCATCATACCTCGCTATCAACTGATTCAACTCTGCCATCATCTCAATTATCCTATCATCTTCTCTCAGTTTAACCAGTACGAATTGTTTATTTGTCGTGATTGAATTCAATGTAATCAACTCATTGGTGAATTGGATCTCTACATCTTTCACTCTACTCAACACCGTATATAACTCATCTTTGAAAAGATCGTGCTTATCATCAGGTACATAAAAGTTATGTGATAATGAGATATGTAAATCATCGAATACTAATTCGTTATTAACCAATTTCAATACCCGCTGTGTCTCCAGTGTCAGTGGGTATTTGATGTATAGATAATGTGGTTTGTCTTTGTATAATTGGTATATGTGTTGAGGTACCGGTGGTAACTCTTCGTCTGACTCGTAATCTATCAAGTTCATATATAGCAGACTCTACTATGTCATATATACTATGTAGTATCTCATGGAGATAATCAATTTCATTTCTCAATTAGATAAAGAGATAATACCGTATCAGACAGAGATTATACTACAAATACATATCTTATACTGTACACAGTCTACTCTACACTGTTATATCCTCTACACTACCACTCCACACCACTCTCTTCCATACAAGATCTCATACAGCACCTCTACACAATCACTCCACTCCACTCCAGAGCATCTCATCGAAAGTGAAAAAATTTCAACTTTTCTTTTTTCAATTAAAATTTTTATTCGACTGAACAAGTTTATTCAGATACCAGATATAGAGGATAGGCCATGTCATTCAGTGAGGAGTCAGATTTATCACATCTCAGAGATGTTCTTTGTAACATACCCGGGGACGTCACACTCGCCAACAGATTTCGTGCGTTATTCTATTTGAAATCTATCGCATCAGAGTTATCGAACAAGACCAGAGCCGATACCGCCATCACGTACATTTCGCAGGCGTTTGAAGACCAAAGTGAATTACTCAAACACGAAGTCGCCTACGTGTTAGGCCAGTCCAAGAACATGACACTGGCTCCGATGTTACGTGAAGTCTTGAAACTGGAAACTTCACAACAGATAATGGTAAGACACGAGCTGCTGGAACTGTTGGGGGCATTGAACGATACCGAGTCATTACCCTTGTTAGAACACTACTTCACAAATGATCCGCTGTTGGAGATCAGACAGACGTGCGAGTTGCTGATCGACCGTATCAAATGGTCCCAATCGTCAAATGAGAATATCAACTCGATTTATGAATCGATAGACCCTGCACCACCTTTGATAGATACACAATCCAAGGTCCCAATTTTACAAAAAATCTTAAACGACCAAGACAAGCCTTTGTTTGAAAGGTATCGTGCGATGTTCCGGTTACGTGATATCGGCACGGACGAGCTGCTGTTACTGTTAGCCACTGGTTTCGATGACGAGTCAGCGTTGTTTAAACATGAGATAGCATATGTGTTTGGCCAACTTTGCAACCCATGCACAGTGCCACTGTTGATCAAGGTCTTACAGGACAAGTCCGAGCTGGGGATGGTGAGACACGAGCTGCTGGAGCTGTTGGGATCTATCGCCGTCGATGACGTATTACCAATTTTGAAAAGCTTCTTAAACGATGAAGAAGATGTTGTGAGAGACAGCGCTGTTGTGGCTTTAGATATGTATGAATATGAAAATTCCAATGAAATTGAGTATGCTCATATATAACTTCCTATATAGCTTAATTATTTGTTCTAAATTTATAATTACATTTAGTACATGTGTAAAAAACGGTTGCACCTTCATCTGCACTACGTAATTGCAAAGTCTGATAACTCATCTCGTCGTGGCCACACGAGGGGCATTTCTCCTTGATGATGGCGCCTTCGATCAGCTCGTCGCGGTGGATCCGCGTCTTCACTACACTCTTGTTCGATTTCAATATCGAGGGAAACAGATCCGCCGAGGTCGAGGTTTGCACTTTTAAATTGGTGAAATTTGTTGATTGGTATGTGTTGTGGCAGAGCGGGCATTCAAGTGTGTGCGTGGTGACGGAGGGTAAAAGTGTCCCGCAACTCGTGCAGAATATCAATGATCCAACTACTGACATCGTGTGTTATCTATCTCTGATATATTATCTGATATCATGTATATCTTCTTTTACAATTGAAAAAATTTTACACAAAAAAAAAAAAATTTGAGATGAGATTGTAATTGATTATATGAGAGAATATATACAAACAAACAAATTAATATTCATCTTTACCACTGATGATAACATCATTGATCTTCAAGATCATCCTAGTCAACTGTGTCGCCAAGAGCAACTGTTGTTTCTTACCGATTAACGGATCAATAACGAATAACTCTTTCATATCGTTATTGACATCATTTAAGCAATTTACACCAATACATGAATTTTTCTCCAAGATTTGTTTCAGCTTTAATGAAGTCAAGACCTCGATAGAGTTTAAACCGGAGTTCTCCAGTAACGACATCGGGATCTTATCTAACAGCTTAGCAAAGCTTTTGAACAGGTACTGATTGATACCTCTCTGCTTGTCCAGTTCTTGCAGTACCAGTATAGAACATGAAATTTCACTAGCGCCACCTCCGTAAACGACTCTATTATCCTTGATTAAATTTCTCACAACACAGAGCGAGTCGTGTAAGGCACGTATTGACTCATCAACGATCATCTTATTTGAGCCACGTATTAACAGTGTCACAGTTTTCAAATTGTCACAATCTTCGATACATAACATCTTATCTCTCGTGGTACCGAACGATAATTCTCTCACTGTGCCAGCCTGACCTAATTTCAGTGGTGACAAGTCTTCAAAACGTGGCACAATCTTACCGTTGGTCAGTATAGCTAATAACTCCAAATCTGGTCCACCGACCCAACGTACCAGGGGTAAATTGTTAGTTAATAATAAATGATTCAGTTCATCGTCGAACCCCCATTGACATATGACTAAATTGGCTCCACTCGATTTAACTTGATCAATCATATTCATGAATTTTTCATGTTCGTATTTTTGTAAAGATTCAAATTCCTCGACTGTGGAGATATCTAATTTATGCTTCGTTTTAGGTTTTGGTGGTTCAAATGGGCATGTCAAGATCAGTAATTTGACATCGTTGATCTCCTTTGGCATCTGTGGGTGCGAGAAATCCTTGTCGATAATAACACCTTTAATCAATTTACTATCATCAATGGATCCACCAACTTTACCTTGAACTTTAATCAATTCAAAATCGACATCTTTCCTTTCAAAATTCAGCACTGACAAAACACTTTCTACTGCCATTTGGGCAAATTTATCATGACATTTACTTACAATCTTACTACCTAATGAGGTCTTTGCCAGTTTGAAAAGGTTGGAATTTGGTAATAAATTCTTACTAATATCTTGATAATCGATTTCAATTTCATCACTTATTGAATCTAAATTATCTATAGCGATTTTACAAGCGTCATCGAATCCATTAGCGATCTTGATCGGATGAACACCCTTCTCGATCAACTCTAGCGCCTCGTCTAATAACGCACTAGCTAAGACGACAACACCGGTGGTACCATCACCAATTTCATCATCTTGTGATTTACTCAATTCTACTAACAATTTAGCGATCTCATTAGATAATTCCATCGATGATAATATCGTCGCACCATCATTAGTGATATTGATATCTCCATCAGGACTGATCAAGATCTTATCTAACCCGCGTGGACCCAACGAAGTTTTCAAAATGGATGCTACTGATCTAGCGGCGAGGATGTGAGATTTTATCAGCTCTAAGCCGTGAGATCTTTGTTTGGTTCCTTGGTCTTTGACGATGATGAAAGGTCTCCCGTTCTCGTCTTGGGCGACTATCGCATTCGATAAATCTGGCATTGCCATCTGTTGAGACATCGTTGTATTGCTTGATTGTATCAATTACTTGTGGTTTACTAAAAATTTTCATTTAATTTCGCGTTTGTTGAATTTAATGACACGGGAATGACAGTATAGTATGGAGATACTATAGAGTATATGGAGTATATAGAGAGCAGAGTATAGTGGAGCGATATAGATTGAGAGAGAGGGTTGAAATGAGTAGAGTGTAGTCTATTAGTGGTTAGAGTGGTATTGTAGTATTGTAGTACAGCTATAACCACAGTGTCTAATTTATTATACTTCGTAGAGTACAGTACAGAGTGATACTAATACTAAGGCTTAGACTATAAGTAAGAGTAATAGTGGTATGGAACAGTATAGTATACTGTACAGTATACTGTACAGTATACTGTACACTGTAGCCTAATAGAGTATAGTATACTATGGTGTATTATATCCAGTGTACGATATAATTGTATATGATATTATAAGAGTATGGAGTACACAGAATACAGTAGAGTGCAATAGAGTAATATAGTAAGAGTAAGGCTAAGAATGATCGCATGTTATAACATAGTATACTAATATGAGAGTGTAGTATAGTGTATATGTATTGACAGCAGGGTTGTATAGTGTATATGAGAGTGTATCTGAGGGTATAGTGTACAAGAGAACAAGAGTAAAAGAGTATCATATAGAGAGTGTGTAAGAAAGAGTATAGTAGAGTATAGTAGTGTATAACTATGATGTAATGTTTGTGTTGTTGCAACAGAGAGTACAATGGAGCGAGTGTATCAGAACAGTACAACGGTCAGAGGACACTACTGTTAGTAATCAGTCTAGACTGACCGTACAACACTAAGCACATAACTAATCTCCAAGATTCTAGATGGTCTCTTGTAGGCTCTACTATTACTATCACTACTACCATCTTCACCACACCATTACTAATTACACTATATGGTTACTATATGGTATACTGTAGAGTATAGAGTATACATTGATATCCAATACCGTATCCAATACCATGCCATAACCAGTACCATACCATACCAATACCAGGGCAAATCCACCGGATAATAATGCAGTAGCCATCGCGGCAATATCTTAAAAGAAACAAATTTATCCGTATATGATGTCATTATGATTAACAATATCACCTAGATCTAGCCTAAAAGGAAATGTATATATAATATCGTTGTTGTCGTTGTCGTTAGACAACGTTATTATCTGTAGAGTGTATCATATAGAGTAGATATAGACTATACCACATAGATAGATAGAGAGATAGATAATATAGAGTATCACATACAGTATGGGACTTATACAGAAGATTGCAGATAAAATAACTCCACCCTTACAAGATCCAACACAACCACCAAATTACAATACGATAAAGCCTCCATACAAAGGATTCAATCAAGGGTATTTAGACAACAACGGTGTACTGAAACCATCACCACATCTGGGTAATTATCAAGGTAATAAAGGTTATCCACATAAAAATTTTCAAGACACAGAGAAGAAAAATGGGTTACCGAGTTATGATGATGTTAATTAATGTATATTAAATAGAGTAATAATGTAATATATGAATATACTCTGTAGTTGGTTATAACTATAGAGATTGTATGAAATTGAATCTATATGAGATCCATATATCTATATGATCTTTTTGCAAAATGGTACAGTATAGAGTGAAATTGTAAACAGATCTGTAGATTTCTAGTATATGAAAATATACGACTTATATGAGATATGAGATAGGAGCTATATCGATATGAGAGCACCTCTGTATGCACTCTATGACTAATGTAGTGTCCTATATGTATATCCTATATTGATGAGTTTCCTATAGGGGCTAAATGATTTGTGTACGCTACTGGGATATACAGTTTATAGAGATTTCCACTTATAGAATCACATTGAGATATGAGGGTGCTGGTGTGATCTGAATGGTAATACCATATCAAGTATCATATACTGATCTAAACTCAATGCATCTGTCTCGGTGTTATCTAGATGAGATATGAATGAGATGTGTTATAAGTATCCTATATGAGATGAGATACAATATACGATCCTATAATAGATACAGATCCATCCCATATATCTTATATCAGTTTCCTATAGTAACTCAGTATGATCTATGGAGATGACCTATATGAGTTACTCTCTATACTGTACTATACTAGATAGATACCATATACAGACACTATAGGACTCTATACTCCCTTTGTATTCTCATATAATAATATTCTCATATAGAGTGATATCTTTTAAAGGGGCAAAAAAATTTTATCAAAATTGTAAATTACATAGATAAATCATAGAAAGATCGATACAACATGGACGGATCGATATTGATAATACCATTAATATCAGTAGGTAATATCCCACAACTCACCACGGACTTGATATTACACAACCTCGATTTCACATATCAAACAAGGTTAAATGATAACTATAATTACCCATTTATATCACCAGTTGATTCGATAAATGAAATAAATACAAATATTAATACAAATTTAAATATCTATTACAATAAAGATTATAATCTCACATTATTACAACAAAGATCACCAATCTTACCAACTTTTAGTAATAAATTCATTTATGATATCCTAATACCATTTGTAAATAAATATAAATTCCAAAGGATAATAATTTTAAATTCAAATATACCAATTAACACACAAAAGATCAACATTTATTCAAATAATTTAATTCAATTGATTAATAATATTCAACTAGATAATTCAAATAACTATCAATCGTTAAATTCATCATTCATAAATGAGTTAATCAAAAATTTTGAAAATTATTTAATCTTATCGATAAATTCATACGAAGGTGATAATTCAATCGATCTGACATTGTTAGCTAATGAATTGTTAAAAATCTTGAATATCGAAAGTATAGATTACGTTAAACCTATTAGTTGGAATGGATTTTATGGTGTTAAAGATGTTATTGATGTCGAAGGTTTGTATTCGTGATGTATATACATACTATCATATCCAGTGTAAATAGAACCAGTTAGAATCAATTGGATGTCGATATAGCTATATAATTGAATTTTATCTGATTTGAATATTCTTATTCCGCACATCTAGTTCATTACTCAAATTGATCTCTACATTGTCTGCTGTAGTCGTGAAGGTTATATTCTCATATGACTTGATTGAAATTGACTCGTATTTCAAATAAGTACAATTCGAGATGTAGATTAGGATTGAATATCCAGTTTTATACTCAAATGGGTGCTTGAATAATCATTACTCTATATGATTTACAGTAGTCGATATCATGATATTCCATAGATGATATCTAGATCATCAGTTGCAATTGACCCTTACACTCCAATACTTCATATAAATCACATAATAAAATACGTGAAAATGAAAAAAATCAAATTCCAAATATCAAATTATATGAATTAATTAATACAAGATAAAGATGTCATTAGAATTAATATTGGATCCAAAATTGAGGTATTGGGTCTTACTACCGATCTCAATAACAATGGTTCTAATTGAAATCTTGAAATCGTTTATATTAAATCTATTAAAATCAAATCAAAAAATAATTGATTGGAAATTATTACGTGAACAGTATGTATCTTTTATATTATCATATCAGTATTTCCACTAGGCGATATCGATATTATCATATGGGATATAATTCATATGGGGATCTATGAACCAAGTTTTACCAATATAGCGTGTGATATATACCACCATATGCTCAATGAGTTATAGGGATCAAGACTATATCAATATGGCATATATGATCTAACCGCCAATATCTATGTGACTTAAGCGCCCATTTTAGTATATCGAACTAGATATTCAGATATCAGATTACTAACAACCGACAGATCTCAAATGAAGAAATCATCATTATTTAGACAAAACAATTTCAATCTCAACACCAAACATGATTTCGAAATAAGACAATTATACATATCAAGAGAATTAAAATCGTTAAATTACTTATCACAACCAGTCAAGAAGGATGAACCTGTTAACCCTTTAGGTGACGCCAACACTACAGACGCCCTCTTTGCCATGTTCAAATCAAATCTTACAAATTATATCCCTCAAACGTTAATCATGTGGTGGATTAACTATTTCTTTGCAGGTTTCATTATAATGAAATTACCATTCCCACTTACGTTACAATTTAAATCAATGTTACAAAATGGTGTAAATTCACAGGATTTGAATGTACAATGGGTTAGTTCCATCTCATGGTATTTCGTCAATTTAATCGGGTTGAAATCAATTCTAAACTTAATCTTGGGTTATGGAGAGTTGTTAGATGATCCGTTACAACAACAACCAATGATGCCAAATTTACAAATGGAAAAAATTATGCAAAGTGAACTGGAGAATGTATTGTTAGTGCCATTTAAGAGTTCCTTGGAGAATGTTGAAGCTAGAATATTAGATATGTATCTGTAATTGTATATAATACGACAAAGTAGACTTCTATTGCAATGATACGATAATTATTAAAAATATGAAATATAAATTGAAAACTGTGAATTTCCTACAGATGAAAAGATTCTCATGATTCTCAAGAGCACAATTCAAGCATTTGATCTTGAGAAGTAGCTTACTAATTGAGAATTGAATAAATAATTTGTATATAATACCAATATTTCTTATCTGTTATCGTTTCTTATCTTGATAAGTTTTCGGTTCGCCGATAATTTAATATATATTTTAATTGATTTACTCTATTTATTCAACTATATTTATTATATTTTATTAACTCATTCACTCACTCAATTGAAATCTTATAATGTCCAGAGAAATACCACGTATTGATATATCAAATTTCGATGAAAGAATTGATGAAATCGGTAATCAAATCATCACAGCAGCTAAGACGGCCGGTTTTTTCATCTTGTACAACCAGGACTCACCTTCCGTCGAGGATATCGACCAAGTGTTCTCCAACAGCAAGAAATTCTTCAACCAGGACCAATCTGCGAAACAGTCAAGGCCATTTGTTAAATTACAAAATACCGGTTATGAAAATTTATCACAGATAAGACCATCGACAAATACGATTGATCAAAAGGAGAGTTTACAATTACAATACCATAGAAAGGACACTTATTGGCCAGAGACGTTACCACGGGAATGGAATCAAGAAGTGGAATCGTTTATTAATAAAGTACAATTACTAAGTTTAAAATTGTTATCAATTTTTGAAAAATATTTAAATTTACCATTGGGATACTTATCGAAGAGTCATGATATTGAATCAGAATATGCTCAATCGACATTAAGATTACTCCATTATTACCCTACGAAGGACACCGCGGGACTTTGGAGAGCTGGTCCACATACAGATTTCGATTGCTTGACATTACTTTTCCAACAATCATCAAATTCACTCACCGGAGACGGATTAGAGATTTGCCCAGGGAGAGAAACGTTCACGAGTTTCGGGTACGGAGACAACTGGACCCCGGTGCCACTGCGATTAGGTGATATTGTCGTCAATATAGGTGATATGTTAATGTCATGGAGCGATGACGAATTCAAATCTACGTTTCATAGAGTTAATTACATCCCTGGCGACACCAGTGAACGGTATTCGGTGGTATGGTTCAACCAGCTGAACAAGGACGTTGAGATCCAAGGTCCTCAGAAGAAATACCCCTTGACTACTGGCTTACAGTTCATACAAGATGCAATGAATAGGAACTACCAGCTATTGAAAGAGAATTACCCGGAAATCAAATGATGTTTTTTAAAAATTTTGAAAAATTTTCATTTTAATCTTGTAGTTATTTTTATAATTAACGCATTTACAACAGATTACAATCACAATTCGATTTAAAAGAATCTTATTAGAGGTTGAATCTTTACAGAATTGACCCAGGACCATTTAAGATACTTAGAATTGTTAAAAAGATTTTTATCTTTTTTATTGTATTGTACTGTAAGATAAAAAATTCTTGATCTTGGGTGCAGTATTCCAATCGAATAATTTTATTTATTCTAAGAGTTTACCTTCGTGTACTCGTATGGGGAATAGTGCAATGATCGAAAAGACATTACTAGAATTTGAAAACGAAATTGAAAATTGAAATTTACAATTTAAAAACAATTTGTCTATTAAACTCTATTAATTTTAATTAAGGGCACAGACATGTCTTAGATTTTATAAATAACTTTTATTATACTAATTACTTAAAATTATATAAATACCTCTATTGATAACCTCTTGTGACACTTAAATTCTAAATAATCATCAATATCACTCGCTTTAATAATGAATAATTTAAAATTAATTTCAATTTTATTAATCTTTTTTAATAAAATCTTTGCATCATACTCAAATAATACAGATTTGACAACATCATTAATTGTCGTGACATCAACTTTTTATGGTACAGTTACTGAATTAACTACGTATTGTCCATTATCAACTGATATTATCACAAATGGTGTAACTTATTCAATCACTGAACCTACAACTTTGACAATCACAAATTGTCCATGTATCTCAAAATCAATCGTTACTTTAACTCAAACTGTTTTATGTCAAAGTGGATCAACAATCTCGACTGTCGGCACAGCAATTGTTACAACCCCTCCACTGGAGACAACTGAATTAGGTACCCCACTCACTACTGTTGAACCTTCAGAGACTACTGTATTGGGTACTCCACTCATTACAACAACTCCTGCAGAGACTACTGAATTAGGTACTCCACTCATTACAGAGACTGCAGTTGCCCCATCAACAAGAATTTCCACAACTCCAGTAATTTCAGAAATTTCAATTGGGTCTGGTAATATTTTGAAAAATTCAATTTTAATTAATTTAATTTCAATTATGATTACATTTTTAATTTAATTTGCCATTTTCTTTTATAATTAACTTCTATTTTTAATAATTCTATTTTTAATATATTTTTTAATATCTTTTCTTATCAATTAACCTTTTTTCAAATTAATTTTTAATTCAATTTTACTTTATTTCAATTCTTATAATTGCTCTTTTTGAAACATTAAAATATATGCATTTCTTAAATCATTATTAATATCTAATACATCATTTTTTTGTAATAAAGATATAATACCATCATCAATTCTAATCCAATTTTCAATACCATTTTCTTGTCTTAATACATCACAGGTATAATGTCCACCTTCTGAACTTTGTCCATGATGATATATGATTCCAATTAATTTATAATTATAATTATCTAATTTATATTTTAATTCTTCACTAATACATTCAATTGGTAATTTTAAATTAAAATTAAAATTAATTTTTTTACGTAATTTTTCAATCTTGTTAAAATTAAATGAAAACCTCTTTAAATGTATAATTAAAATTGGTGGTAATTTATCAATAAAATTTTGTTTCTTAGCGATGACTTCATTACCATTTGATGATTTATAACTAATTAATTCAGGTTCTGAAAATAATTTAAACAGATCATTTAAATCATGTACACGATTATCTGATATATCTAATTGAACATGTTGAAATGGATCAAATGTTATTGATTTACTTTCTTTTTGTCTTGGTACTTCTAATACAGATTTAAACTGACCTCCAAATAATGATGTAATAGGGGATGGTTTAATTTCAACAGTTCTTTTAGCTGATATTTTCTTACCAACTTCTTGCCATCCATCATCACTGTGTAATTTTTCACGAGAAATTTCAACACCATTAATTGGTTTATTAATCATATCAATCGCTTTTAAGATATCATTTGTATTTGAATCATTTAATATAGAATGGATTTCTTTATCAGATAATTTCTTTATAGATTCAACAAATTCTTCATGTAATCCATCTAATAAATAACCTAAAAATTCTTCCAGATCTTCTTGTTGCCCCCATTTTAAATGATTAAATCTTGGGTGTCCACTTAAATTTTTATAAAAAAATTCTGGTGATATCGTTGAATCACCAGGTTTATTAAATTCACTCATTATTTGTATTGTTGCATCTAAAATTGGTGTATCAGATTCTGTTAATTTGACCAGAGTCCTTGTTCGCACTAAATGTAATAAATTATTAAAAGGTGGGCAATATAATAACATTTGTAATACACTATTCATATAACAAATATTACCTGTATTGATTAATCCATGTGAATTAATCTTGTCTTCATTAATCATTAATTTAAATGATTTATCATACATCATTTGTAATGATACTAAACCTAATGATTCTATAGATGTTTTAGGTGTATCGATTTTAACCACCACAGGTGCCTTCACCGGCTTGGGACTATGCTGTTGAACTACTTGTGACCATATTACCGGTTTAGGTTTAATATATTCAATTTCATAATTTTGGTTTTTGGATTCATAAATATTACGATTAATTTTTTTCATACCGTAACTTACTTCACGATTCTTCGTGAAATCAATGCTATTTTCATCATTATCAAACAATAGTGGGAATTTTTGATTATTAATAGTTTGATTTAATGAATTATTAAATTTATTTAATTTAATTAAATCTTGATCTGTTATTTTTATATTTATCTTATCTTTATGTGACTCATCACCCGCCACTGGTACATTATGTATTCCATTCATGACTATAAAACAATGCAAATGACTATGAAAAAAAAAAACAATTAAATGAATGAATGAATGAATGTGATGGGTTGTGATATGTTCAATATGTATACAAGTTTTCTTTAATATTCAATTATTTAAAATTTTTCAATTCTGGTTTTTTTTTTTTAATCAGCGCTTTTCTCAAGACATAATATAATGAACATAATTTAACCAATCATCTTTATTATTAAATTCTTTTAAATTAATATAATTATTCAATTCATGTCTATTTAAGAACCAAATATAACATGCTAATAAATGTTGACAAATTGGTGGTGGTATTAATTTAAAAGTTGAATTTAAATCTTGTACTCTATTTGTATTATTTAATTGTAACAGAAATTTATCACATTGACAAATCCATTTATTTAAATCAACCATATTAATTATATTAGTCTCTTTATATTGAGTATTTAATAATTGATCATTAATATTATCATTTAATTCAAATTGGTTATTTCTGGTTAATTTCTTATCCCTTGTGTAAATTAAATGATTATAATTTAATAAATTATCTATACTGAAATGATTATCATCATTCAAGATACAGATGTGAATAACTTTTAAATCTAATATTTGACATGCTTGTGAGAATATTTCAGGAAATAATAATGGTAATTTCCTTAATGAATCTTTATTAAAATTAATTTGATCCCCTTGTTTTAAAACAAGATTCTTAATTAAATTATTAATCAGTATATTAAAATCCTTGGGTGAGATTATATCTTCATCAGTAGAGTTGTCATTAGATGGACCTAATGATAGCTCCATCTCTTATGTATTCAATGTGTGTATATATGTACATTCAAGGATGATCCTTTAATAAAACATCAAATCACCCTTTAATCTCTCGCGTTATTTTTAATTTTGACACCTTGGAAAAAGGGTAGTGTACTGTGGGATAATTTATTCTATATAAGTTACTTAAGACATCATTTAATATCACTATAAGAGGTTATTAATTGATATCTTGTATTAAGATTACTTTAATAAGTGATGTTGTCTCAGATTGTCTTAAAATTCAATTAATTTATCATAAATGGTTAATTAATAATAAAAGATGAGATGAGATGAGACATTTTTTAATAAATTGCTATTTTGTACCTGGGTTGTTCTAACCCCTATCAGTGAGATATACATTACAAAAATCTCATAAATTATATCTATATTCAACTTGTATAGATGTTGAATCATATTATAGAGTTAACTGAGTCGATTCAATTGAATTTCTTTACAGTTCCAAACACCTTAATATGATCTCATAAAAGTATATTCTTTATATAACTTATAAAATCATACAACCCATAGACATCATAATGTGTAATTCCAAAATATGAAATAAATTCTATACATTAAGTTAATTGAATATTTAAGTCTCATAAATTGACTTAAATTATAAATTATGTAGATTAAATAAATACAGATCTTAATCAAAATATATACTTGAAATAGATTTACATTGCCTGATAATATACATTGACTTAAATGTTAAGTCAATATTATTCTTACAATTCTTAATTTAACCCTTACCTCTAATTCATCAATTAAACCCATTTTAATAACATTACAAAACATTTTATTAATCTCAATATAATAACATTATTCTATATAAATCAATATAAAGACATATTTTTGACCATTTGTGAACGACTAGTTTCCAAGGTAATCATTACCAAATTGGGAAAATTTGGTACCAAATACACGACTCAGCCGTGAAAAAATGACGGGGGTTCCCCCTTTTTTTACTGGACCCTAATAATACCACCCATATAATAAAGACCGGAGCGTCTATTATATGAATGGCACTACTAGAGCGCAGTAAAAAAGCCTACAAGACTACAGAATCGGTCAAACTATACAAATATATAATTCAAAATTGATATATCACGACCAATTTCAAAATTAACTACCATAACCAAATCCAAAAAGGGAAACCATTGCCAGTTGATTTCTAAATCCGGAATTGAATACCATAATTAACACGAGACCGGCGAAATCAAGATATTCCAACTTAACCATCCGAACCGAAATCTAGATCCTGAGCTCAAAAATGACATCATGAGAACTGAACTTCAAAATTGAGTACTATATCCAAATCCAAAAATGAAAACCATTGCCAGATAATCCCCAAATCTGAAAATGAACATCACACCCAAAATTGAAACCAGAAGATCAAAATGACATCTACCATAGCAAATACCAGAAACCTAAACAAAAGCTTTAACCCAAATAGGAAATCTTGAGAACCAATTCCAAAGTCAAATATTATACTCAAAGTTAAAGATGGAAGCCATTGCCAGACACCTCCCAAATCCAAAATTGAACAATATACCCAATTTGAAACCAGAAGATCAAAATATACCAATTTAAAGCAAAACTAAAGTCCAGATCCTGACTATAACAATGACATCCTGAGAACTAATTTCAAATTAGGCGCCATATTCAAAATCAAAAATGAAAATCATTGCCAGATAATTTTCAAATCCAAAAGTGAACACCACACTCAAATTGAAATTAGAAGACCAAAATGACATCTACCATGGCGAAGACCAAAAGCTTTTAACCCAAAAAGGAAATCCTGAGAACTAACTTCAAAATCAAGTACTATATCCAAAATCGAAAATGAAAACCATTGCCAGATAATTTTCAGATTCAACAATGGACACAATAGCGAACCCGAAACTAGCAGACCAAGACATACCAAAATGGAGACCAAAGCCAAAGTCCAAACCCTATAATGAACACAAACTTAAGACAAATCAATAACCAAAAATATGGAAGACCAATCAGAATCCAAAACAATTGATTACAAACCTCAGAAAAATCAACCGCCAATGGAACCCAATACCAGTTGAAATCCAAAACTCTTGATTACAAACTTCAAACCAAATCAAAAAATCAATAGCGCTTAAGTCGACTTGCCAGACCCGACCTTAACACTAATGACCAACGACTTGAGAAAAGTCAGTAACCAACAACTTTGAAGATCTTCCAGCACTCAAGACTATTGAAGACCAATCTGACCAAAGTTGATAACCAACAACTTTAAATCCCAATCAGAACCCAACAAATTTGAAGACCAAAAAGACAAAAGTTAGTGACCAATGCTGTTGTTACAGACAACCAAAATCCCATGACTGACCCACATGATTGATCAAGAACACGATAGTGGTTGGTGATCAATACTATATGTAAAGCCATATACGTCATGAAATGTTGGCACCTAAAATGGATGACCCACACCATGACTGGTTCACATGATTGATCAAGAACACGATAGTGGTTGATGATCAATGCTATACGTGAAGCCTCATACGCCATGGTGCGTTCATTTGATGGTGTGATGATGTGGTGATGATAATATGATGACGATTCCGACTAGGAATATGATAGAGAAGGGAATACAAATATAATTAAAAAAGAATTCTGGGCGGTTATTTATTATAAATTTTGAGAACTTTGAGATATTTGTGGTTCAAAAATTAAGGAATGTGTCAAAAAATTTGAGATGCAGAAGTGCATGAAGAGATTTGAATAATATTGGTTTTAAAATTTTCAAGTTTACAGTCAAAAATAAATTCAGTTCAGATCAAGGAAGTATAATGAAGTGAATTTTCTGACTTCATTGATACCAAGAAAGAGTATCACAATGTATTTTCTCGTGGAGATAAATTGATGTGAAACCAAAATATAATGGCGGTTAATTTTTATTTTTAGGGTATTGCGCTTTTCTGTACCTAAAGTAGTGAATTTCGAAGCTCTCTAGTTCATCAAAAGTAGAGGAATGGCAAATGTATAGGATTAAGTAGAAGGTAACTTAGTAAGAATCCAGTGTTCTAAACAAGACTATATAATGATATAAATTTTAAAAAATACATGGTATACAATTATACTTGTTCACTAATCACTTGACTCCAAATATCAATACCTTGCTTGATTTGATCTATTGTCAAATAGGAAATAGATAATCTAACACTATGCTCACCCCAACCTCTAACATCACCCGTGACTTCAAACAGATCTCCACTCAGTAACACTACACCACGCAGTTTACATTCGGCAACAATTTCTCTGGCTTTGTAACCTTGTGGGAGTGTGACCCACAAGAAGTAACCACCGTCACCACCAGTTATGACAGTGCCCAGTGGGAGTTTCTCTTTCAAATATTGCTTGATGAAGATGGCACGTTCACGATACGCAGTTTTCAAATTGGTGATTATCTTTTCAATGAGTCCAGTTTCGATTAAATTTTCAATAATACTGACATTCAATTGTGATGGAGTTCCACCTGATTTGTTCGCACCACCTTGACTCAATTGGAACAGAAGCAGTGGTGTAGCGGTCTCTTGCCATCCTGCTCTCAAACCTGGGCAAATGATCTTAGAGAAAGTACTATTAGAGATAGTGTTACCATATTTATTGGTAATAGACGCCTTATCAACCATGGTCAATCTAGGAATTGGAGTGACTTTCTCAGTGGCCGGCTTGCTGTAGTCTAGCAACTCGTAAACATCATCAGATATGATCAACATATCATATTTTCTAGCGATCTCAACCAATCTAATACGATTCTCTTTACTTAAAGTTCCACCTTTTGGATTTGAAAAAGTCGGTACTAAATAAATCACATATTTATAAATCTTCTTCTCGACTCTACCTGGATCTTCAATAAGTGACATATCTTCATCTATTGCAACTTCTTGTGAATCATACAAATCCAATTGTTTTACTAAATCATCTAAATCAACTTGTCCATCATCGTCTTCTAAGACACCACTCAATTTCCCACCGAATCCAGCGTCAATGAATGCACCATTGATTAAATAATAAGTCGGTGTGACAATAAATGCTCTTCTAGTGAAATTAGTATGAGGTAAAGTACACTGAGCTAGGATATTCATAACACCATAACTAGCACCACCGGTTAAATTGATACATTCCAGATCAGTCGTAGATCCGAAATCACGGTCAATCCACTTAGCGACGACACGACGTGTATCCAAATTACCAGGATCAGTACCGTATTGTAAAGGAGACCTGTTATCAGGGTCAGAATGGTACTTGTCTGGGTTCTCATGAGTCTCCGTTAATACGCTCTTTGTGGCCTCTAGGATCTCCAATGAGGGAAGAAGAGTATTGGTAGGGTGTCCCCTGAAGAAATTTATCACTGGCTGCAGCATCTTCCTCGTGTAGTTCATGTATCTATGTGTATTTCTTGTATCTTATCGATAGTGAAAAATCGTAAATTTTGTTCAATTTCTTTGCGCTCGTTCACAGCTTGTGGAAAACAAACTACAGATAACCGATACACTGTGGCATACAGGTGATCTTGAAAGGGGTAACTCTCTTACTCATCGGTTGTAAGTGAAGACTTAAGCGCTGGATTTCACTTATCTTGAAGTCTCATTAAACTTGAATCGGGAACTAAACAATATGATTCTCCACACTTTGAAAGTAGTTAATAACTAACCGGCTAGATGATCATTTGTGCAAGAAGCTTTCGTAACTACATAACCTCTACATTAGTAGTTAGAGAAGAGATAAGCTCGGAAGTTGTAAAATCGATTTAGAGGAACATTTAACGAAGTACTTTAATTAGGTACTCTTAAATCATAAATGTAAAAGTGACACAAAAGTGAAATTACCCGATTTGGACTGATAACTTATAAGCGAATACTATCTCTATTATATCACCTATTTTACCCAACCATGATACATCAATACAATGATATCTAAAATATGCAACTGGAAACGATTCATTCAAGACCAATCTACTCTAAGAGTTTTTGGTTTATACTTTATTTTCATTGCCTAAGTATTATGATCTGAGAAATGAACAGACCAAATTGAATGAGTTATAACAACAATAGTATAAATTGACAATCTATTGCAATATAATTCTAATCTCTTTATCCTTACACTTACAGAAAACTATTCATTGTTGATATAGAGAAGATTGAATAGATAAGAGAACATTAGAATGCCTATAAGAAGATATCTCAGAGCTAGAACTCAGAGTAATGGACCAGAAAATCATGCAGATGCGGAATCCGCTATCCCAAGTCAGTATCAAGATCAGTGGGATGAGCTCTTGGATTCTTCAGCAAATGTTGATTTTGAAGATTTTACACACCAAATTTCAAGTAATACAAGTGAAGATCAAGAGACGACATCCGGTAGCTCAGAAGATTTTGTCCTCATTACTCAGAGGGAATCTGAAGAATCATCATCGTCACTTAAATCAATTTTAAAAACATCTACTGAAGAGAGTGGCCCTAGTGAGCAAAAGGAAGTTACATTTACCACACCTGAAGCTTATGAACAAATCATGAACGAGCTGAGAAATGCTCATATTGGTAATAATTTCCATATTGACTCAGATAGTATCTCATACTTATTATCTGGCTGCTGGGTATTTGAAGAGTGTGAACAGGAACATTTCTACTCTCCAAAGATTATCGCTAGATTCGGTTATGAACAAAATAACTTATGTCCACTTTGTGAGAGTCCTCATATGGTTGATGCTGATTTTTATCTGGATCATTTATACAATTTTCATGGTATTGATGAAAAATTCACCGATAAAGACTTGTTACCAATTCACGTTATTGGTGATCAACAGCGTTTGGAATCTGGTGAAGTGAGGACATTTCAAGCCTTTGTCTGTCCACGTGACAGATGTAATTATAAGAAAATCATACATGAAGGTTGTGATGAAAAATTAGATTATGATGAATTTTTCAAACATGCAATTTCTAAGCATCCAAACGATAAAGAGAGAAGAAAAATAAATAAGAGACGCCGTATATTAACAAAGAAACGTAATTTGAGGTTAGAATTTGAGCAATCTACAGTTGATTGGATTGATTCAATTTTGGAAACGGATGTTGAATAGGGATGAAATACAATTCTTATATGGAGAAACTTATGTCTATGGATTATGAATTATGCACTATTAATAACACTTATATATCTGAACTACGTAGAACTCAATATGCATTTATGATGTTTGATTTGTAGATCTGTAAAATCTTTTCCCTTTTTTTTTCTTTTTCAGGGGAATGCAGACCAGAAACGCATACACTCAGATCTGTTTCAAAAACCATATAAAAATAGAGAGATTCCAAAATATAATTTAATTTAATTTACATTTAACTAATTAGTTATCATTTCAAATAACAAATATGTATTCAGTCAAAAGACCAGCTCATACTCTTTCCAAATTTCAAAGATCCTTCTTAAAGGCGAACTCTGAGGTCCCTAGAGAAATTCCTGATTTCAAATTTGGAGGGGATTTAACTCTTGCTGATTGGGATTCAAAGTCCGATTATCACATCATGGGTGGGAAGAGATCTTCTCACTCTAAATCTAGTAGTATTGAATACAATTCTGATGATGAAAATGATATCAGTATGGGTTCAAGTGCTACTGAAGCAAAAGCCGAGTTCCAAATTGAATTACAAGATGAACTCAATTTATACTCAAAGATTATGAACCAGTTCGAAAAAGAAGATGATCTGATATCAATTGAAGAAAGCGCTGATTATTACAAGGGTAATTACACCACTACGCCATACCAATCGTCTGCAGACGATACAGATGAATCAGATCAATCAATCACTACAATTACTTCTAATACCGAGAACTACAAATCGATTTTGAAAAAACAAGATTCGACATACCCAGTTAAGACTGTAAGATTTGCTGAAACCTACATTCAAGAAGAATTAACCCAAAAGCTGAACGAGATCCAAGAATGCAACAGTTTCGATATCAACTCTCCTGAGATCAAAGATGTCACTCCGCCAGATTTCGTTCTGCATAAGTCCACAGAGACATCCCATTACTCACCAAAAGTCATCGCCACATACAATGACCAGAAATTGAGTTTGTGTCCCTTGTGTAAATACCCTAGAATGATAGTTGAGAAGCGTTACCACACGCATTTACAACAAGTTCACGGGGTTGACGAGAATGGTGCTACAGATTGGCACCCGCTTTACGTCTTTGGAGACAAACAGGATGAAGCTACTGGGGAGATCGAGAAATTCGAAGCGTTCGTATGTCCTCGTGATAGATGTAATTTCAAGATCTCAAGGGACTTGGGAAGTGATGCTACGATCGATTATGAAAAGTTTTTGGAACATGTGATTTCTAATCATTCGGGGATACATAACTGTCAAAGACCAAGATTTGTGGCATTTCATTCTCCATTGAGATACCCAATGAATCCTAAGCGCCAGAGGAAATTCAACGATGATAAGATTGGTGAATTGTCGGATGGTGTTGCAGAGCAAGTACGTAAGTTGAGACAGGACCAAACAGGTACTTTACGTTCTGGGATCTTTTGATTTTTAAATGTTTCAGTTTTGCATTTTTAATGGCGTTTAATGATAAACAATAATTTATGGTAATCTTTTATTTTTTCAATACTTTGTAATATACCTTTTATAAAAAACTCATCCAACCTATATACATTCTCGCTAAATTTTCCACTGAAGTTGCTTGAGTAATTAACAGGTCAACATTAGCGGTAACACTTAACGATAAACTAGTATCCTTTTCAATACCTCGTATCTTCTTCTTGATATTATTCAACACCACTTCAGGGTTATGGTTATTATTATCTCTTTTCCTTCTCTTGGAAACTGACCAATCTATAATAGGATCATATAAGAAACTTTCCAAGATATTCATCAACCCTGTCTCATTATTTCTAATCAACTCCATTGTCACTTCACACGATTTTCTAAAAATTCCATCAACACCGGAAATTCCAAAGGCGTCAACCATATTAGATGTCAACCGGAATGGCACTCTCTCTGGCACAACCAATGTAGCACCTTTATCGAATAAACAATCAAAATCAACATGTAACACACCACCCGTCCTTTCCATCATCAAAATGTTATCACCATGTCTATCACCTAAGCCCAAGATGTGACCGACGATAGACATAACCGCGGATGATCTCGTGAAATTGTTTCTAGCAGTATACCAAATCTTAGGATCTGGGAATTCTTCCAAGAACCATAATCTGAAAACAGGTGGGTATTTTTTCAAAACGTTATTGAAACCTTCAATTTTTTCATCTAAAGATCTGTCTTCGGATAATTGTTTCTTGCAAAAGCTAAAATCAATTGGATTTCCTGTGCTTGCTAGATATGTCAATATAATATCCCTCATTGTTCTACACCTGTCAACCCATTCAATGATACCATACGTCTCATTCAAAGGCACAACAGCGTACGTGGCGATTCCAAGCTTTCTCAATTCACTCTCTTCGTCTTTTTGCAAAAGTTTATCAATCATAGTTGTCACCTCCATCAATTTGGCATCTTTTCTTAAATCATCATGGGGCTTACATAAGATGTTATATATGCCACCATCACTTCCTCTAATAGCTAATCTTCTTGGTTTTTGCATCGATGACAATATCTTAACACGGTCATCTATCTTATGAATTGTGATCTTCGATCCAATAGAGTAATTAGAATATTTCTTACTAGTGTCACCACTAGAAGGTAATTTAATTTCAAAATTCTCTCTCAAAGGTACCACTAATGAATCACATGGCGTGATACGATGATCAAATCCGAAATCATCTTTCAAATGCATCTCTGATGTCTTCTTATGAACTTCTTGCATACACACTTTCAATAACAGATCAAACAACGCCATAGCGCTCTGCAATAATTGATTGCTCTTATCATACCCTGCTACAATGTTCAATATCGTGGTACCCAATGAGGCTCTCTGCTTCATCGTGGATTTCGATTGAGCTATCACAGACCATAAAGCCTGTTGCGGATACTCATATGTGATTTTGGCAATCAAATCGACAATGATTTTTTGAATTTCTGTATTTTCATGAATCATTCTTGAAGTTAATTGTGATAAAACCGTATACCAATAAACTTTTGGAGTCGAGTCAATTACGTCCTTGACACATTGTTTCATCAAATCATAATTCTTACGTCTCTTCATGGCAATATCATCACTTTTGAAACCTTTTGGCACTTCGTCATAATGAGATGAGTAGTCTAACCATATAGTTATGATCTTAGGTAAGGCTTCAAATAGATACGTGTGGCCGGTTTTAATCGCTCTCAAGTAATTGAATACCAATCCTCTTTCATAATCTCCATAGTAATCCTTTGCCGTTTTGATATCATTATTCAACAATGTTTGGTTTTCCAAGATCTTGTTATAATACTTACCCAAATAGTAATATGGTTTTTCCCATTTAGTATCCAATTTAGCCGCCGCTGTGTATTCTTCAATAATAAGTTCTGAGCTACCACTATCGGATAAATCCAACCATTCGGAATATTTCAATTGAATCCTAGCGGCTTCTCTATTCAATGCGATGCCATCAATGTTTTTCAAACGTAATTCATCAATCAGTTTCAAAGCTCTGCTATGATCATCCTGTGCCCATAACAATTGAGCATACTCTAAATCAATTTCCTTGGAATTGGTTTGCAATACCAAAGCGTTCATGATCAGCTTGGTAGATAAATCTAATCTCGAAGATTGTCTAGCGATAGTGGCTAATTTCATCCATACATTACTTATATCCTTCTTTGAGAATTCACTTGGATGCAATTTATCTAAAGCTCTCCTTATTGTCAAAATTTGCCAATTTGATTGGAAATCTTTGAAAGTGTTAGCGAGTCTGACATCGAGAGTATATATAGCTGAGTTGAATTTCGTCTCTGTTGAAGCTTCTATTAATTGCTTTGCATCGGTCAACCAATGCAACTGTCCCATAATATCACGTGTCTTAGACAATGATGTTTCCTTTGACGCCGCTAATGAGTCTCCCAGTAATTTAATAGCGTTATCGACATGTTTAGTAGCAACGTCGAATTGACTTTGGTTTAATGAGATTAATGATTTGGCAACTTCATAATTAACCAAAATTTTCAAATCATTCAAAGATGAAGACTCAATATTTGATTCAAAATGATAAATCCATTTATTTATCTCGTTGACTCTACCTGTGAATACTGCAGAATTCAAACCAAGATTGATCCACTCTAAAGGAATTGGATCATTATCCTTAGATAATGAAACTAAATTATGATCCAATTTTTCTAAACAATTCTCATACAAATTGAATTTATTCAATGATTTTAATAACGAAGTCGTATTAACCAAACTTTGATTCTCTATATCGAATTCACTCAACGCATCAAAACAATCCTGTGCAATTTTCCAATCATCACTATACTGGAACTGTAATAATTTATCATTAAAACTCTGTGTAGAAAAAGTCTTCAAGACACCATTCAAAGAATCTAAATCATCGATCTCCACATACATAGATTGAATCGTGGAGAAAAACTCTCTCTTGTCAATAGTGGAAGAACGTAAACTCTCTTCTAGATTTAAAATGGCCCTTTCATAAGATTTACATTGTGAAGACCTCTTAGCGATTAAATTTTGAGGGATCCGTTCCAAGAATAATTCAATCCTCAGTGTCATCTCATTGATCTTCAGCGAGGAATCTTGTCTTTTCCTCTTCTGTTTCCTAGCGGAGATCCATTTACGGAAATAGTCCAAGATACTGAATATTGACTGGTAACATGATTTCAAACTGTCGATACTGGAATTATCATTCAAATGATCAACATCAGTTTTCAAAATTGTCAATATTTCACGCTCAATCTCGACTGTGATTATCTCATCAACCAAGACACAATTCAATGCCGCATAGGGTAAGATCTGATTACATATAGCCAAGTCTTGATCTTTAATTATCGATGAACAAATATTGAAAATCTTACCAGCACTCTTATTCAATCCAATAACTCTTCTCGATTTCTTCAATAAATCTAATGTGAATTCTCTCAACCATGTGGAATGTTTGATGTGATTTTTGTAAATAGGGTAAGTAGCTGATTCATCTTTAGATCCATTGACGATATATTTCGAATTCAACAATGGTAATAACGTCGATTGAGAAATTCTACTAAACTTATTCCAAATGATGAAAGTTGTAGAATTTTTCTCCTGTATTGAGATATCCACACCATTCAACCCTAATAATTTCAAATATTCTTGAATAGCATAAGCTAAGAATAACTGTTTCACAGGATCAATAGACGCCCAAAACAGCGGCACCAAAGTGTTATTAATGAACTGGATAAGAAATCGATAGACTTCATTTTGATCTTGGAATTGATTAATGATCACTAGTTGTTCATAATCTTCTTCAATTGATGAATAATAAAACCTGTTGAAATCTAGCGACCCCATTAACCCAAATATCACTGAACATTTAGCTAAGATATTAGCATCTGAGTTCTTGAATTTGTAAGAGATATTCAATAACGTAGCACTTAATTTAGGGATGTACCTGATAAAAGTGGGTAAATTGACATAACTATGATGGAACTCATCTTGATATTTGGTGAAATAATGAATTAAATCATCCAATGCTTGCAAAACGACAAATTTATTATCGTGAGTACAACGAATAGTTAAATCGTGTAATAAATTATACGATGATGATTTCAGTGATGAGGGAAACAATAACCTGGCCTCATTATAGATTTCCAATAATTCCGGATTAAATGAGAATGAAAAGAAGTAATGATAATACCTTTGCTTGAAAATTGATTCATTATTTTTCATAACATAAGTTAATATCACTTTACATTGTCTCTTACACCTATCATTGAACTGATCCCATTTCTGTAAGATCAAAGATAAGATAAAATCTAACATGACGATCATTGTCTGTCTGTCCAATTTTTCAGTCAACACAGATAAGCAATACAAAGTCTCTGAATGTAAATGTTTAATCTCTAAATTCAGTTGTAAACACGCAGTGATCTGTGGCAATGCGGCAACGATAGATTCTTCACATATCTGGATAAGACAATCGATGGCCCAAATGGATCTCAATTTCTCGATGTATGGTTGTAATCCTTTTAAATCATAAGTACTCTCTGAGAAATTTTGTACAATACCAAGAATGGTTCTCTTGAGGTAGTTATGTAAGATCTTGTCCTGATTTGTAGTCTCCTCAGTGGAGTACATTGACGCGACAAAACACAAGGCGTTCTTGATTCTGGTCTCATTTTGTAACTCCGGAGAGAAAATCTTAAGGATCTCCCATGAAGTTAATATATTATTTTCAATTAAATCATGCAAAGACTGATTCTTGAATTCGTCATTGACATTCAGCAAGATTTGTAAATATTTCAGTTCATTTATCTGATCCTCGGAGGTTAATAAATATGCGATAATCTTAGGGAAATTAGATTTGATCAATTCGTATTTAGATACTTTAATAATCGATGAAATCTCACCTATTAAATCATGTTTATAATACGTTAACAAGTGAGGTATCGTATACAGCTGTGTCCTAGATAAGAACACATCAATGGGCACCCTCACTAACCCACAAATCTTATTAATGATCATCGGTTTAGATTTCATCTGTTTAACAATGATGACACTCAAATGCGGCAAGAAAGGTGATAGTAATTGCCAGGGAGTCTTCCTCTTACACGATGAGACGATTTTCAATTGATGAAACGCTATTGTGGATTGGAACTGGTTCTCTGATCCGATAAAATCTATTAATTTCACCAACACTAAGATCAATTTCTCATCTATACCGATGACAATTGCCAATTCACCCCATGACACCACAGTGGACTCTGCGAGATGTAAATTCTTGTTGATTTTGATCTGTTGTAAACATGTGATTATCAACTGGAAATTCGATTGGTATATGTCGTCATCTTCTAAGATTAAATAGTACGGTAAGATCTTGCTCAGTAACATACGTATCTCTCTGACATCATGAACTAGGCATGAAGACAAGAATTTGTAATAAGTATCGTTCAATACTAATTTCGGCGGTTGATACGAGGCGAATACCTTTCTCAAGGCCAATAACCCAGCAATGATCAACACAGGTTCTTGCTCTTTGCTTAATAAATTCCACAAGATTTGTAACACAGACAGGATAATGGTGTCCAGTAACGCGGGTTTCCTATTCGAATCAATGACATTATTTATATATGAATTATCATTCAATTGCAAATCACAACGACAACACAATTTGCTCAGTGGATCCATATCGCCCGAGTTGAGACACAGCACTGTACCTAATGCGTTAATGATATACAATTTCCCCAATGACGAAACAGCTGACGTTTTCAAAAGTTGTTCCACATGGTTACAAAAGATGCTCAAATCGTCAATTTGGTGAATATCTAATTCTATCAATTTGGTATCATCAGTCAAGGGGATAAGTGAACCTATTTTGAATTCACCTCTGTCGCTAGTGTCCTTCATGCATAGGATTTGTAATCTCAATGTCTCCAAATCTTGATCGCTCATCGGCGTCATCGCGTGTGCCACTAACGAATCTTCGAATTTTCTCTCGACTAATTCCATCGTAGAATCTGGGTCTTGTGATGGTATCACATTCAGCTTATTAAGGACGAAACACAAGATACACAAACTCTTGATCAAATTCTTATCTATAGATTGTTCGAAATTTTCATTCAATTTCCATAATTCTAATAACTGACATGATCTCAGTCTGATACTCTGCGACAATGAGAATTCATTTTGTAAAACCATACAGTTCAGTAATAATTGTAATAATACTTTAGCGATATTTGATTGTAAAATTGGTAATTTGATCAACAAATTCCAATTAATTAATTCATTTAATTTCACAGTTAGGAACCCTAATTTCAGTGAACTGGGCACTATATCACTAAGATACGTATACGACATCGACACCAATAATACCGAGCTTAGTTCGTCCATTACCGCTATTTCAATACCTAGTGTGACATAATGACTAAGACATAACCAAATTCTTCTCACTGCACTATCAATTTGGAAATTCCACTGCTCTAAACATAACTGCTGAGTCACCGAATAAGTCTGCAAGAACTGCAAGAAATGAACTGAGATACTCAACTGACCTAAATCCAACTGTGATTGAATCGACTGGAAATTCCTCGTAGTATTCGCATCTAATATCGATAACACCAATGAACTCAACTTCTTTATCGTCTTGAAATCATGGTACTTGCCACATACGACATCCACGATCGCTATCAAAGTCAATTTGACCTCTTTTAGAACTTCACCATCGTATCGACAGTAATTCAAAAATGGGAGTAATTTATTAATGACTTTATCGAATTGTAACGATACATTATCTATTAACGATACATAAGATTGCTGGATCAAGTATTGTAACGTCTTGAACACTTTGACTAGCGTCACTTGGCCCTGTTTAGTGAGTGAATTCACGTTTGTATATGTAGTTAACACGTTATTTATAAGGATATCTAATGTTCGCACTTTATCGAATGATTCATTTGTCGTTGTGGAGGTATTTTGATTGGGTTTTCTCACGGATCTCGAGACGTTGAAGTCACTGGGCACTTGTGAGAGGATGGAGTCTAGTAAGTCGATCAAGTCCTGGTTAGTTGACATGATTGGTGAGATCAGTATGCAATTCTTGATCCTTTTGTGATCCTTTTTTTATAATTTTTCTCTACACAGAAGAGATTATTACAATATAAGGATATATTGAATAAAACAATATAAGATTTATCTACAATATAAGATAAAGATGAAGAATGCAATGTAGATATATATATGGTCCATAGATATAATAGAAAAGTATAAATAAAAACGGATATATAAGTGGTATATGATATAAATTAATATACGATATACATGAGAAATCAAAACATTAAATGATATGATATGATATGAAATGGGTATAAAGTAATATAAAAACGCAAATTGGTATCACTAACGGTTAAAATACAAATAAAACAAGTGTATATACAAAACCCAATTTATCCAAATTTATGTTATTGTATAGATGAGTAGTTGGTCATAAGGGAAATCATATCTAAAGGAATGGATGTATATATATATATATATATATGAGATAGATCAATAAATGAACCAGGTTAATTGAATCGAATCCATTTATTGAGCATAACTAATGGGTCTTTTGAATAGTAATATATGTGGTTCAGGTGCTATATTGAGTAGTTAGTACCGATATATAAGAGATATCAATATAAGATGTATAAGTCACTTACCATGTGTTTCATAATGGGCCCAACCCAAAGACTGGGTAATACCTAAACCTCTCCATTCTTCTTCTAATAATATTTTCAAAGTTCCAGTTTCTTGATTAAAATAATCTTGAGGTATGACTTTTAACATACCTTTAGGTAATATAACATGTCTATACTCGTATTCATCATCGGAATAACGCAGCGAATAGTGGATCATATCTTGGAACTCGAAC
Source organism: Nakazawaea wickerhamii (assembly GCA_030567635.1). Lineage (NCBI taxonomy): Eukaryota > Fungi > Ascomycota > Pichiomycetes > Alaninales > Pachysolenaceae > Nakazawaea > Nakazawaea wickerhamii. Next base: position 72,117 of record JAJLSR010000007.1, read on the forward strand.
ACTTTCAGTCTCTCACTTTCTGTTAATAATCTTGGTTTACTCATTATCAATTGATTGTATTTGTATTGTTATCCTTTGATCTGTAATTTGTTTAATGAATAAAATTAATTTTTATTTTACACGTTTTTGGCACGGGACACACGACCATGATCTATCTTATACATATCATATATCATCTATTATATCAGTTTTATCAGATATATTAGATCAGTATAGAAGATAGAGATAGAGATGTATGATCTATATGGATTACGGTATAGAAGACCAGATAAAATACAATATAGTACATAATATCAGGTATAGATCAATGGGTGTAGATTATAGTATTTAGTCAACCTCTATACGGTAATACAGTACAGTACAATATAGAGATGAGATGAGATCTAGTATTATGCCAAATATAGATATCTATATCTATATAGTAATTCACATAGAACCAACACTGTTGACAGATGAAATTGATATATTTACAAATACAAAAAACTGAAAAATTATGAAATTCCTACAACTCAAACTGCATTAGATACATAGACATCGATGACAAGACCTAGGGTGCCGATAGGTATTAAACCGTCACCACACACATTCCAATCGTTCCAAGACGATGACCAATCCATCGTACAAAACTTCACCAATTTGAAATATGACAAAGTCTTACTCCCCATAACAAACATGAAATATCGTCTTTTCTGTAAGGATAAATTTAAAGATATGTATCAAAGACAAGATGACCCTATAATCCCACCACCACAACTATCGCAAGTGAACATCACCGAGGGCCCGCACATGCTGCACGTGATAGGGTTGATCTCATCCTGGATAGAGATCGACACTTCGAACCAATTCATTAACGAATTTTGTCTGCAAGTTTTGAATCATGAATTAAATTATGCAAATTTCTTAGGTATTAAGGTGGTTTTGATTTCACCTCCGAAGAATCTTGAAAATTTGAGTATATTCACTAATATCTTGAACAAGCTGCTTTTGAAGTTCCCGAATTTAACTATATCGGTGTCGTTGCCCATTTGCGAAGAGCCAGCAAGGGATCCCGAGACGGGTAATGTTATGACATCACTGATTGATTCGTTGAGTACGTGGGATATGTGGAACTCTATTAGAGTGCATTGTCATTATAATCCGAAATTGACGGTGTCGTTGCTGTTGCCCAGAGGTAAGATCCCCTCGTATGTGATAAATAGATGGTTAGTGGAGCCTGTTTCGATATTCTTGATCTCAACATTGGTATTCATTAAAAACTCCAAGGATTTCCCCGTTTTCCATAAGCTAACACAATTCATCATTTGGAAATTCATTCAATATAATTGGAACAATTCTCCGATATTGTTATTACACGGTGTCGATAAATTATCACAACAAGACGATTTATCATATCAGGATTACTTGAATTATATCATAAAAGTGACCAATGAGAATTTACCCTTGAATTCATTACTGAAATTAAGCTTGGAGTATTCCCATTTGAATTTACAAATACCCTTGCAACCGTTACTACATGATCTTGATAATACTACGTATAAGATTTTTGAAAATAATGATGCTAAGTATGAGAGTTATGAATCAGCGATGACGAGGCTGATACGGGATTTAGATACTTCTACACATTTATCCATACTCGTTGCAGGACCAGGCCGGGGTCCACTCATTGATCGCCTTTTTCAGTCCCTCCATGATACCAATATCAAGGATTTCCATATCGTACTGGTTGAGAAAAACCCCAATGCTATAATTTATTTACAAAATCGTAACCTAACACACTGGCAGGGCCAGGTTGAGATTATCCACCTGGATTGTCGGACATATCAATCAGACACCAAGTTCCGAATGGTGGTTAGTGAAATGTTAGGAAGTTTTGGCGATAATGAATTATTCCCTGAATGTTTATACCCTTTACAACAGAATGGCAATTGTTCAACAGATTGTATATTTATCCCACAAGACGTTGCTACATTCGTGGCACCTGTAATGGCACCAAAAGTGTATTCACAACTATTATCACAACAAAATGAAAGAAATTATCATCAGCCATACTTAATACTATTGAATCAATTTGAAATCTTATCAACTAAAAGTCATGAGATATGGAATTTCAATCACCATAGGCAAACTTACAAGAAACTTAGTAAAGATATATTCAAATGTAAACATAAAGGTATCATCCATGGTATAATCGGATACTTCGAACTGACATTATACCTGGACATCAAGATAAGTAACAATCCATCACAACCTACACCCACAGACCTCAACTCCTGGCTCCCCATCTTCTTCCCACTAGAGACTCCCATCTTGATAAGTGATGAACAAGAGGTGGAATTGACAATGAGACGCGATTGTGAAGTAAATAAAGTATGGTATGAATGGAGTCTAGAGATCTTTGTGTATTTGGCCTTACCGGAGACTAAGGGCAGTGAGGTGATGTATCATAATAGTATTTTTGGGAATTTGATTGATGAGAAGAGGGATTGGCAAGTTAGGTTGAGAACTGGGGTTAGTAGGATACATAACCTGAACGGGTTGTATCATTCAATGAGATTACCTTGAGATATCCGATAGGATATCCAATAAAGGAGAATACAATTGAGATATCCAAAAGGATACACAAAATAAGGATATGAATACAATGAGGATTTAACAAAGAATTAACTAAGAGTTAAGGATTTCAATACAATTAACGCAATTGAGGTATCAAAATAAGGATAATCATACAGTTGAGGTTTAATTGAGATCAGAAAGGACATTGAATATAAGGATATCAATACAATAACCTAGCAATTGAGCTATTAGTGTGTATTTCAATAAGGATATCAATACAATAACCGAGCAATTGAGATAATTAAACGATATCTTATGTGATATCATACTACTTCAATTGAGTATCTAATAGTTCAATTGATATATCGTAAGTATATACAATTGATGTATCAGTATTATTATAGAAAATAAATTGTATAACCCGCTTACATAATCAAGATAATTTACAAATGATTTATTAAATATATATATACAAAATGACTAAAATATACCACACTCCATAACACCAATAAATACTAATAAAATTGATTGAACATACCATCAGTTAAGTAAACGTTATTACTTAATTTTTTTATAGGATTCTTATACTCTAATGTATTCATTTCAATCAATGAAAAATTTAAATTTGAATTATTTAAACGGTAATTGAAAATTGTTGGTTCATAATCTAAATTACTTATCTTTGAGTCGTCTTGTGGAATCATATCGAAATTCAAATAATTTTCAAATGAATTCTCAAGTGATAATTGATTTGGTTCGATTAATTTACTTGATAAATCATCTTTATTTTTAATCGAATTTAAATCTTGCTTAGAATTTAAATTTTTTTGTAAAATATTTGAGATTCTTAATTCAGTTTCATGGAAATCGTTATTCAAATTATCATCAAGTGGATTTAAATTCGATAAGTAATCTTCATCTTGAGAATTATAAATTTTAACATTTATAATATTTAAATTATCAAATGATTTAAAATTTAATTTGTTATTTGATTTTTTGATAATTTTATAATTATCTTTAGCATTATTAATAAATTGATCTTTTTGCGATTTGATACGGTTTGACTTACGTATTGATTGAACCATTACCTGTATATGATTTATATCAATGAATTATAAATATTACAAATTGAAATTTATAAAAATAAATTTATTTGTTTTAAATAAAATTTTTTTTTTTCTGCGGCTGATCTCATAAACGATGTTTTAATTAATATACTCTATATATATATATATATATATATATATATAGATATAGATATAGAAATAGAGTCAATTGTAGAGTATAATATCCAGTACCCAATTTAGTATACTCTATATATGATATTATCATATACTACAATGTATAATACACTGTATGTTGTGTTGTATAATGATAACTCATCAGTTACCCTACTCAACGGTTCTATTTCTTTTGATTTGCCACCCGTGCACTATTCTATTTTTTTATTAATTCTCTATCCTCTGTATCTGTATCTGTATCTGTAATTGTGTATAGTACAATGTAGATAGCATAGAGTGCAGGACCCCACTAAGTTGTGTCCCTGCTTGAAGTCTCGTACCGAGTGCACTCTCATACAAGACACTCTCCCCTCTTTCAAGGAGTGATCATTCTCTTCGTTTATTTCAGATGAGGGGAATCCCTTCAACCCCTCTCATTCGGAATACCTAGACAGGAGTAGTGCACGCGAGACTCAATATCCCTTTTCGTCATGCACAGAAGTAGTGCACTCTGTATCAAATACAAATTATCAATTAAATTACCAATATATCATTGTTATTGTATCGGGTTTTGAATAAGGTAATAAATTGTTAATACCGGGTGTTAATAAGGCTCAAAAAGGGTGTATACAAATTAAATTCGAGATTGAAAACCGCGTGATGCAATTATTAAATAACCGGATAATTAAAAATAATTTTAAATCAGCGCATTATTTATCGGTATTATAAATATTTAATTCATTATAACGTGATTTATCACATTTTTATCACATTATAATATGTATTAAGGGTTTAAACCGGATAAATCTTCTTCAATAAAGATCAAATCATTCTGAATTGACTATATATTACAATCCGATATCATTACGTTTAACCTGTTCTTGATCTTCATATTATTTACCCTACTCGTATAGCCTACCTATCTCACACCTTAAACTCAATACAATATAACGGTATAGTCTATGATCTACAACCTTTAGTCTATAGCCTATACTGTATACTCTATAGATAGTATAGAGTATAGCATATAGTAACCACATAGTATACCTTACGGTATACTATATATTACTATAGTACTATATATAATGCCGTATCAACACATATCGGTTACAATTATATTCAAATTCTACAACAATTACAAATTGGTACCTAACTTTAAATTACATTTTGTAATTGGATATTATAATATTAGGATTTACCATAGAGTTAATGTATATTTCATTCCAGTTTTTGGAATTGGTATAACCGATATTGTATTTGCCGTATCTTAAACCGTTATACCCTGTACCGTATATTGTACTTTATCTGACTTTATATACACCTTGATTCATAGTATATTAAATTGTATTAGAGGTTAGGATGGGATAGATTACGGTAGAGTTATACGGTATATAGGTCTATTATACTCAAATACAGTACCATGTAGAGTCCATAAAGATATAAACTATATAACGGTTTGCCGTACCTCCAGTAATAACTTAATCAATCATACATACATAGTCAATACAATCCTATAACCTATATGACTATTTGATAAGACATCAATACGGGACATTATACTCTTATATAGTGCAATCCAATACACTCTGACAGTATGAGATATGACATGATATAGGATATGATAGTGACAGCCGTGTACACCCTTATAATACTTACGTTACAATTGCGTTATAATGATTTATACACCCCATACGGTATTGAAATTTTATACCTTGAGTCAACTCAACTACGATGTGGTGTGTTACATAGGTTATGTTGTATACGGTATAATGGTAGCAGTGCTGGTCTTACTGGAGTATGTTATACTGGGATAGTACGGTATTTGATGGTGATAGCTTATCTTGAATACCAGTGATTCGGTACCCCATATATTATATCTATTTAATATCACAATACGAGTATTAGACACAGTATCAGTATCAATGTCAGGTACAGTATCAATGCCAATACGCAATTACCGTATCTCCTCCAATTCCGGATAATTAACTTAAAATACATGAATTCACCTTTCTTAATATCACCTAATGATCAGTTACATCATTATTCCATACCAACCAACACCTACTCAATACCACAGCGCCATCCCCAGTACCAACATCACTTAATCAGCACTAATATCACTATATCACTGCAGTGTCTCCATCATATATTGTAATAAATTATCTAGTCAAAATGATATAACTCTTGAATTGACATAAAATAACCTTAAATTTGATCAATTATTACAATCTAGTACCTTAACTCTCTATATTTAATACTCTATATCAAAATCGATATCAAATCAGTATTGATAAAAAATTATCATATCTCAACCAAATTTGATTGTATTTAATAGATTTTTTTTAGATTTTTAGGGTTAATACAACAAAATAATACATAAAGTCAATTCTATTCATTTATTCATAACAAAAAACACAAAACTATATAAAAAAGTCCCATTACAATCATAAAGTAATCATTAATTTTTATTTACAATTCAATGAATTTAATTTTTTTTTCAATAATTCATTTTCAAATTTTAATTTAATTTCATTTTCTTGTAAATGTAAAATATACATTGTCAGTTTATCCAAGATCATTGATTTATTCATTCTTGGAATATTATCCAATTCCTTCTTGTCATTTAATTCATCACCAATTTCAAAAGCGGTTTTCTCTCCACTTACCCATGGGATTATCTTTTGTAATCCAGCGATTTTGGCATTGATGTTTATACGATACCTTTTTTCAATCTTGTTATGGGCCTGCTTTTGATGGTCCGTGAGTCTCTTACGTGGAGCTCTCTTCTTTCTTTGCTTTGGTTGTGGTTTTTCTTCATTGTCTTCAATATCGGTGAATATCTCTTTAAACATGGAATCAATCGATGAATTTCTTGTCAATTCTTCACTTTTGTTCTCTAATGATATGAAATTAGGTAAATCTTGTAACTCATTTTCCAGTTTAATCATTGGCGTATTAGTGAAGGACGTTGTAGCACTTGAGAATTCATCATTTGTGAACATAGAATTACTCAAATCTGTATTTATTGAATTTTTCCTTGTCTGCAAATTAGAACTAAACACTTGATCATCACTCAATAAATCATCAAGCCAGATCTCCTCGTTGACTGTGGTAAGTGGAGATTGCAGACACTCCTTCTTGGGGAATTGTAAAGCAGAAAAAGAAGGAGAAGTCGATATCGATGTATTTTGACTACTTGCCAGAGAAGTAGGCTTGTCCTTGTTGAAGACCTCGTAAATCATTGAAGACCAATCAAACGGCTGTGTGGTGTATGACATTATTATATCTATATGATAATAATTTATATATTATACCAGATTTAATTAAATCCCAACAGGATCAACAATTGTATTTATATAATTTGCTTTGTTTTTAACCCACTTAAGTTTGCTCCGAATATAATTGCTCAGAACACAATTACCACATGTTTTTTTTTTTTTCGTTTTTCTTTTCTCGTCGTTTCTTTTGCTCAGTGCGAGGAAATTATCATTTACCAAAATTAAAGGATAGAGAGACAAAGGATACAAAAGGATCAACGGGTATGTAGAAGTATGGTACGATATCAGTTAAACCTATACATCACTATCAGTATCTAGTTCACCTATCAAGTCTTGAACAAAATCATGATCTTCTATATCGATTCCATCCATAATGTACAATCCATAATCAAATGTTAATTCCATTAAATCAATACTCTTGTCAACACTGCTCAATTTGAATTCATCCTTAATCATTATAGAGATCATCTCTGGGACTAAGATCAACTTGATAAAATTTTTATCACCTAACCATCTTATTAATTTGTCCTTGTGGTGAACGATATCCTCACCGTATTTGTCTATCACGTCCTGCTGTACTATCATCAGTCTTTTATTACCAAGAAATCCACATTGTAATTTATCCAATGGTAACGACTGGTACTCTTCTATCTGTATTGACTCGTGTACAGAGTTATCCAGGTACGGTTTTAACAACGTATAGAAAAAAGATGACATCTTTCCTTGTAGTATCAATGGGATTATATAATGATACCGTTGACTCTTCTCGAGTAGTTGACTCTTATTGTACACTGGCGGGTGGAAATTCATCTTTGAATATTTGTTCTTTGTCATTTGTTGGAGATCCCACTGATCTGATAGTGTATCGATATCCTCTTCTATCTCCTCCTTCACCTCCTTCCCCACTGGAGAGAGTCTTTTAATTATCTTATCAATCTCATCATTGCTCTTCACCTTCCCTTTCTTGCCCACCCCACTGCCTTTCTCTTTATGTACATAATTTTTCTTCATTTAAATCATCATATACATTTCTGAAAAACATAATTAAACATATAAAATAAAATAAATAAATTAAACATGTTCAAATCATTACAAGAATTCCCCTTTACGACACAAGAATCTCACCCTTTCAATACAAGAAATTTCTCAAATATAATTGACTTACAATGGAACTCCACGGGCTCTAAGATCGCATTCAGTAAATTAGATAAATCCATTTACATCCTTCACAAACTACACGAAATTGAAAATTTTCAAATCATCACAAACGCCCATGACAAACCCGTCGAGAGTATCTCGTTCCACCCGGTGAGAGAGTACTTGTTCGCCACCGTCGCGAACGATAACGAATGCAAAATTTGGGAATGTAATTATAATTCCAAAACGTATAAATTGATATCCGTGATCAAGTTGCCTGTATCGTACAAGAACTTTATCGTGAAATTCTCACCAGATGGACAATACTTACTGATCATCGATAAATCCAACCATATCACATTCGTTTCAACTATCACATTCAAAACCGTTATAACTTTCCACGAGTCGAATAATATTTACGATTTCACTTGGTCAAATATAAATAATTACTTCCTATTATCATTCGACCACTCACTCATCACCATCAACACCTTCACCTCGCACGACTCACTCTACGAGATCCAAAGAATCCACTCCATCAACTCGGGAATCCACAATTCCATTATCAAACTGATAAAGTTCGATCCGTGTGGGAAATTCTTTATCACCGGTTCACAACAAGGTATCGTGCAACTATTCTCCACGCTGACTCTCACGTGTACGAAGACGATCAGTGATGTGGACGAGCAAGTGACGCTGTTGGATATCAGTAAGGACGGGGCGTATATTGCGGTATGTTACGAGTCCGTGCTGCTGAAGATTTATGATTTGCAAGGGGTGGAAGTCTACGAGGTGGAGGATTGCTCGTCGGGGTATCAGACTGACTGTTTGTTGAAATTTTCACCTTTGAAGGGGAACTTGGCTTTTAGTACGGTGAAAGATGGTGGGATTGTTATATTGAGTAAATCAAGAAAGAAGAGTCGGATATGATCTGTGTGAATTGGAATGGCAGTTGAAGTTGACAGTAGGAAAGATGGCATTGTAATATTATTTTATTTATCATTAAAAGTTCTATGAAATTAATACAAATATAAAAAGAGAGACAATAAGAGGATATAGTTTTTCGTCTAGAAATAAAGAGAAATTTGATATGATCTATATGATTTATAGGTCATTACATATTTAGTCAAAAATGCAAGGTATATTTCTATCTATATTCTATCTATTTCATATCTTCATCAATATAAAATTCATTACAATTATTATAAATAACTAGTTTAAAATTTTCAATCATTGCTAATCTCAAGAAATTATAACATTTTAATATTATCTCTTCATAATGGAAATTCCTACTATCCTTTATCGATATGATCAACTCTACTATCACCCCCTTCGGAATAGGTTTTAAGAATACTGGTAAATAGTGAGTGAACACAGTGTAATTGGCAAATCTGAATCTGTATCGTACTTTTTCTAGTGATTTGGATTTACGTAATAATGTTATTTCCCTTTTAAAATATTCGTTGAAATTGATCAAGATTAATGAATTAAATGTAATTGATCTGTCAATTGATAAATATCTTATATTTGTCCTCGGCAAGTGTTGATCAATGTTATTCATTATAAACCAATATGGATCATATAATAATTTTAAATCTGTTAACGTTTCCCATATTGAATACATTAATTTTGGTTGTGGTATTATATCACACACACCATTTTCATCAATTTGCAACTGACGTAACCCATATAGCTTATTTGACTGTAATAGGTCCATCCATTGCCCCGCCCCATCAACTTGAACCGAGTTAACGAATAATTTATTATTATTGAATAATTTCAATTTATCCCAACTACCACATCTATGACAAAATTTATCACCATGACAATTCCAAATCAGTTGTTCATGATCACAATGCACTTGACTTAACCTGTGCCCCGGGGTCGAGACAACGAGGTTCAAGATATCATTAACAACATCTTTAAACCATACATCATCAAGTATTTGAAATTCACGTATTAACGGTATTAAATTAACATTTTCTCTTAATGAATTTAATAATAATTTACAATTATGTAATGAAGATTTTTCATAATCTGTTCTAATGAATGTAGTATTGAAAGATAATGATTTTTCACTCTCGGTAATAGTTATTGATCTATATAAATATGGTAAAATTAAATGATAAAATTTTTTATTTAATGACAGTAAAATTAATAATTCATGTTGTGGTAAAATTCGATATAATTGATTTATTATTTGACTCGATATTGAATAATTATCAAATATACTCTTCATCTCTCTCTAATATCTTCTAAATCATTCACAGATCTCATAACATCATCTCTCATATGTATATCTTTAACAAAATAAACTAATTTTTTAAATTTTCACTCCGCGTCACGTGACCCAGATCTGATTATGCCGATAAAATTCATTTACCACTAACATTCTGAACCAACATTTCCTTAACAAATGGGATTTTATTCAATATCGAAACACCAAGGGATCTACCTGCAACGATGGGCCATGACTGTGTTGAATAAATTTTTTGTAATCCGTCACAAACACCTAACATTATCTGGTTAGGTAAATATCTATCACTAAAATACGGTTCCAAAACTAACATCGATCCAATATCTAATCCACGTTCACAACCTTTCTCCAAGGCGGAGACAAGAGATTTCACATCCAGTTGTCCCAAATTTAAGCCTTGACCAGCTAATGGATGAACAGTATGTGCTGCGTCACCGACTAAAGCTACACGCGGTGACACATAAGTGTCGGCGTGACTTAATTTCAAGGGGAATTTACCACGAGATTTCGCGGTCATCGACAGTATTGGCACCGGATACTGTTCTAATTGTTCGGGGGTCTTGTTCTTTGCGAATTGATCAAGTCTCCAATCTATAATCTCCTCTAGTTTCTCATCCTGTAACATTCCATATAACATATTTAATTCATCTTGGTCTAATCTATAAGCAGCATTAATCAATTTCACAAATACATGCTCAGGTAATTGTAATAACCCATTACTTATCTCCAGAGTAGTAGACCACACCAAGCTCATTTGGTTCTCAGGCAAGGGTAATAACAGTACTGGACCTTGTGGTAAGAATCTTTGCCATGCGGTAGGCAGTTTGAAAGTCTCATATGCACTCTGCAATGTCAGCACCACCCCCCACTTATGGTACTCCCAACCTCTCTTCTCGATCTGTGCGTACTGGCGTACTGGCGAGTTAGCTCCATCACATCCAATTAATAACCTAGTATGGAATTTTTCTCCATTATCTAAGGTCAATTCAGGCCATTGATAATATTCACCCTCGGTAATCAGGACAACTTTGGTCTTATCGATGATATCGATCTCAGAGAACTGTTTAATACGCTGGTACAACGAATTCTGGATATTGACATTCTCCAGCATCGTGGCGATATCTTCATGTTCGAATTGTAAATGACTATCACTCACACCGTCAATAATCTTCATCTCATCGTAACTCTGTACACGATCGAGATTCATTAATTCCCATGACCCAATTTTTTTGAAATACTGAATCGTCTGCGGTGTCAATGACACGCATCTGTTAGTTAAATGTATTGGTGCTTCGTCATGAAACTTATCTAAATTTGATTTCAAATCCATTGACTCAATTATCTTTACATTTAAATGATTTGTAATTGGAGAATTCTTCAATGCCGCCCCGAGACTTAACCCTGCTGGCCCTGCACCGATAATGGTGACGTCTATACTCTTGTCTGCGACACTAGCGAACTTTCTTATTACTTGTTTAAACATTGGTGGGTAACCTTTACAGTAAATTGTTTCATTCAGTGATAATTTTTTTTTATTGTGGAACGTTTTCCATCTCTAGAATCGATATTTATACCAGAGATAATGTTCAGGAGAGGGATCATACGATGTTATAGCTCTTTAAAGAACGAGGATTTGGTCAGTATAAAGAACTTGCATATTAATTGTATCACCGGTAAGGATTTTTGGTCAAGACCGGTGTTGCAACCGTTGTCATTGAGTGTAGATTTAAAGACAAGTTTTACCAAGGCATCACAGAATGATGATTTGAAGTACTCGTTGAATTACGCAACGATATCAAGAGACTTGTTAGAGTTCTTTGACAGGAATAAGCATAGGAATTTCCATTCAATGGAACTGATAAGTGATCTGGTTTTGCAAATGTTACCTGTACCTGGGACTGTAGTATTGGAGAACTCAAAATCGGAAATCAGATGTCAAAATGTTGAATTGACCCAAAGTGAAGGTGATGACTATAAGGTTTTGAAAATTAACGGATTAAGTTTACTTACAGTGATTGGTATTTTCAAATTTGAAAGATTACAAAAGCAAATTGTGGAATTGAATATTGAATTAACGTATAAAGATACTTTAAATTATCATGATTTAATCAAAGAGATCACCGAATATGTGGAACTGGCAAATTTTAAAACTGTGGAGGCATTGGTGGAGAACGTGTCATATATAGTATTGAACCATAGTGATCAAATCTCAGATACTAAAGTCGGTGTATGGAAACCTAATGCTATATTATTCGCCGATGGTGTCGGTGTTTCAGTGAAACGTGAATCCAAGGACTTGTCTGGTATGAATTTAATCCAGTTCGACTCAGTGGAGACAGATGATATCTCAATACCGAATTTCAATACGGATAATGAATTCAATGATAATACATCACATACTGCATATATCGCCTTTGGATCAAATGAAGGTGATCAATTCGATAACATTTATAAAGCACTAAGTGAATTGCCTCAGAGGGGAATCGATATAATATCAACGTCAACGATATACAAGTCCAAGCCGATGTACTATTTAGATCAAAAGAATTTCTATAATGGTGTCATTAAAGTCTCTACATTATTGAAACCGCATGATTTACTTAAACTGTTGAAACTGATCGAGTACGACGACTTGCAAAGAGTGAAATTGATCGAGAACGGTCCTAGATCAATCGACTTAGATATCTTGCTCTATGACGACTTGATATTGAATGACCAAGATTTGAAAATTCCTCATGTGTCAATGGTGGATCGTACTTTCGTGATGGCTCCACTTTGCGAATTGTGCCCGCCTGACCAGATCCACCCGGTCACCGCGGAGACATTACATTCTCATTTGGATCAGTTATTACTGTCTGAGTCAGACCCTGAGTTGCAACTGTCGAATGAATTGGTAAATGTTATCCCAATGCGTGATGGTAAATTATTGAAATACGATTCATTCAATAATAAGAACAAGACTTGGATAATGGGGATATTAAACATCACACCAGACTCATTCTCTGATGCTGGATCGAATTTCACTATGGATAAAGCCATGAGTACTGTAGAATCCATGATCGCTAACGGAGTAGATATCATCGATATTGGTGGTTGCTCGACAAGACCAGGATCTGTGCAAGCTTCGGAGGAAGAAGAGTTACAAAGAGTCATACCGGTGGTCAAGGAGATCAGATCCCGGTTTGGAAACGCAATACTCTTGAGTATTGACACATACAGAGCTAAAGTCGCCGAAGAGTCGATCTTGGCCGGTGCAGATATCATCAACGATATCGCAGCGGGACAATTCGATGACCGCATGTTCGACGTGATTGCTCAATATCGTGTACCATATATCGTGAATCATACAAGAGGTGATATCGATACTATGACTCAGTTGACTGATTACTCTAAATTCCCCGAGGATGTGCAAGTGTATGATAATGGAGCCCAGCGGGGTCTTGATGGCGAAGAAGAGTTGTTTGTTAGAGTCATGGGTGAAGAATTACTGCAACAGATAAATAAACTGTTCGAAAAAGGTGTTTATAAATGGCAAATCATCTTGGACCCGGGTATCGGTTTCGCCAAGACTGTGAAACAGAACTTGGCCTCTATAAAGACCACACCAACACTCAAACAATTATCATTCTCACATGGTGATAATTACTTGTCGATGCAAAGACTACCTGTTTTGTTAGGGCCTTCTAGAAAGAAATTCATTGGCGCTATCACTAAAATCGATGACCCTAAGGAGAGAGCCATTGCCAATTACAGCACAGTGATGGCCTGTATGGGATACCAAGGTGATATCATCCGGGTCCATGACTATATCGAGACTAATGAGATTAGAATGATAGCTGACTCTCTCTACAAGAATTACCCGATTAGGCAGTCCTAGAGCCAATTAATTTTAAAAGAAAAATTTTCAATTTCGATTAGTTTTTATTATCAATAAATTTAAAAGATCTTTACTGTTAGTAGTTGTTAACGTTATTAGGAGAGAGGTGAAAATTGGCATTTTAGTAAAGTTATATTAAAGTTCATTTATTTCAAGTAAGATCATATTTAAAAAAATAATAAAATCAATTAAAAATGGCTGCTATTTTCCCAAGAACTTGTTATAAATGTGGTGAAGTTGGACATTTTGCTGAAGTTTGTGAACAAACTGAAAGATTATGTTATAATTGTAGAAAGCCAGGTCATGAATCTACCGAGTGTCCTGAACCAAAGCAAACTACACAAAAGCAATGTTATAACTGTAATGAAACAGGTCATTTACAAAGTGAATGTCCAGAACCTGTTGTTCAAAAGCAACAACAACAACCAAAATGTTATAATTGTGGTAAATTTGGTCATATCTCAAGAAATTGTACTAATCCACAACAATCACAATCAAATGAAAATCAACAACAACAATCATCACCACAACAATCACAAAGACCATTCCATTCAAGAAGAGCAAATGGTACAACTTGTTATAACTGTGGTGGTCCAAATCATTTTGCTCGTGATTGTCAAGCCGCTGGTGTCAAATGTTACGCATGTGGTAAGAGTGGTCATATCTCAAAAGAATGTCCTTCCACAAATGGTGGTGTTAATGGTGGTAATCTGAAAACTTGTTATCAATGTGGTGAATCTGGTCATATCTCAAAAGATTGTCCAAAGGGTTCCGCTTAATTAAAGTAAAGATTAAGATTCTTTATTTCTTTTATCTTTAATTCAATCAATGTAAATATCATATATTTACATTTATGGTTTATTTTTGTTTAAATTAATTATTAATTGAATCAACTTTTTTTATCTTTATGATTCATTTACTTTCTTATGACTAATTATTTATCTATCCTTTTAACTTTTATGTTAATTTCAAATCATTCAAATTATTATTATTATTATGTGGTTTTAAAGTTTTGTATCTTGATTTAATTTGAAAATTTGTTTAAATTAGAATTAAAAAGATTAAGAAAAGTTGGTAATTTTCATTATGATTTGTTAATTGATTAATTTCGGGAGGTTTTATTTGCTTTATAAGTCAAGACGATGTCCGTTTATATTATTATCTGTATGATGTAAATTATCTGTCATATCCTATGTAGTGCACGGGATATCAAAAGTTTCTTTAATTAAAAATCTTTGCCAGTATAAGTTAAAATAGTACAGTGATTTGTATAAAATTAAATGACAAAGGATGATTAGAAATAGTTATAGTCGACTTCTCAGGCGAGGATTTCATTACAATGTCGCCAGGTTTAATCTGGAACCACTGCTGAGAAAATTTGATCAAGTTATCGGTATTGATCTTGGAACTACCAATTCAGCTGTGGCAATTATGGAGGGAGATGCCCCTAAGATAATTGAAAATTCCGAAGGTGCAAGAACAACACCTTCTATAGTGGCATTCACTAAGGATTCCTCGTTGGTTGGTGAACCGGCAAAGAGACAAGCTATTGTCAATTATGAAAATACGTTTTATGCCACAAAGAGATTAATAGGTAGAAGATTCACCGATGATGAAGTACAAAGAGATATCAAGAATGTTCCCTACAAGATTGTGGAGCATGGTAACGGTGACGCATGGTTACAGACTTCAGATGGGATCAGGTATTCTCCATCACAGATCGGTGGTCTTGTCCTTAGAGAGATGAAACATATCCTGGAACTGCATTTGAATACCAAAATTAAAAACGCTGTCGTGACGGTGCCTGCGTATTTTAACGATTCTCAGAGACAAGCCACGAAGCAAAGTGGTCAATTGGTCGGGTTGCAAGTGTTAAGAGTGATCAATGAACCTACACTGGCGTCATTAGCTTATGGATTGGATAAGAAAAATGATGGAGTCATCGCGGTGTATGATCTAGGTGGTGGAACGTTCGATATCTCGATATTGGATATCGAAGATGGTGTATTCGAAGTCAGAGCAACGAATGGTGATACCCATTTAGGTGGTGAAGATTTCGATTTATTGTTGCTTCAATATATATTGAATGAGTTTAAGGGAAAGACAGGTATTGATTTATCCGGGGATAGATTGGCTGTACAGAGAATAAGACAAGCCGCTGAGAAGGCAAAGATCGAGTTATCTCACGTGAAGGAGACTATGATTGAGTTACCATTCATCACCGAGGGTGAAAATATCTCAATGAAATTGACGGAGGATGAATTAGATTCAATGAGTTTACATTTGATAAATAAGACTATTGAACCTGTGAAAAAGGCACTTAAAGACGCAGAGTTGACACCGAGTGATATAGATGAAGTTATCCTCGTTGGTGGTATGACTAGAATGCCAAAGATAAGGAAAACCGTGGAGGAGTTTTTCAAGAGAAAGCCAAGTACTGCAGTTAACCCTGATGAAGCCGTTGCGTTAGGTGCACTGATCCAAGGTGCTGTGTTGTCTGGAGAGATCAAGAATGTCTTGCTTTTAGATGTCACACCATTGACTTTGGGTATTGAAACTTTTGGTGGTATTTACTCTCCCTTAATACCAAGAAATTCCACCATACCATGTAATGTTAAACAAACTTATTCAACGGCGGTAGATGGACAAAATTCCATAGATATCAACGTTTACCAAGGTGAGAGAACTTTAGTCCAGGATAATCAATTGATCGGTAATTTCAAATTATCCGATATCGAACCACAACCAAAAGGTGAACCTAAGATTGAAGTATCATTCGATATTGATGCCGATGGTATCATCAAAGTGAGAGCACAGGATAAAGCCACGGGGAAGAAAGCTTCGATCACCGTTTTTGGATCATCGGGATTATCCAAAGATGAAGTTGATCAATTAGTTAACGAGTCGACAAAATTCACTAAAGAAGATGAAGAGAGGAAACTGTTATTCCAAAGATTAAATAACTTGGAATTAATCTGTTTTGATTCTCAACAAGCATTGGATCAATGGAGAGAATTTGTCGACGAGACTGATCACGCTGAATTATCCAATTTTATCGATGAGATTAAAGAATTGATTAGATTTTCCAGAGCAGGTAATTTCAAAGATGTCAAGATCTTGAATATGGCCCAGGAGGATTTAAAGCTGAAGACATTGAATGTTATACAAAAAGCAGCGGATAAGAGTCGTTCAACGAAGGGGAATTGAATTTTAAATAACTTGTATATACAATTTTATCTATATGAATTTTGCATTGTAGGTCAGCGGTGTCTATCATCTCTATCTCGGTATCTTCTATCATCATGGGATCTATGTGTGTGTCTGTCGCGGTCGCGGTCGCGGTCATCTCTATGATGGGAATGGTGATGTCTGTGACTATCTGATCTATGACTGTCCGATCTATGATAATCAGATCTATGATGGTCAGACCTGTGCCCAGCTGACCTGTAGTCCGATCTATGATCTAATCTATGGTTGTCTGATCTATGATGGCTCCATCTATGGCTATCTGCCCTGTGATCTGACCTGTGTCTATCTGACCTATGGTTATCTGATCTATGGTTGTCCGACCTATAACCTGGTCTATGGCGCTCCGACCTATGATCTGATCTATCTCTCTTCGGATATCTCTCATCTCTTCTCAATTGCAGTTTCTGTTTCGAGATACTTTGACTGAAATCCACATGTATCCTCCTATCATCTATCAAGACATTATCCATTTTCAAATACAGCAGTTCACAAGCGTCTTTAGTATCGAATTCTATAAATCCATAATTCAAACTCTTACCCGTAAATTTATCCTTTATGATCTCTATATTCACCACCTTACCAAACCTTTGGAAAATTATTTGTAAATCTGCCTCCTTAGTGACTGGGTTTAATTTACATATGAATAGAACTTTCTCTGATGGTTGAATACTACTATCGAAATCACCAATCATTTCTAAAGTTAACAGTTTAGAATTCAACTCTGTGATTTCTTTACTCTCATGATCGACAAAGAATCTTAAATCGTTAATGTCAATCCCATTCACGTTTGCAGATCGTATATCGAATTTCTCATCACTGAATGGATCTTCTATCACATATGTATGTAAAATTATAATATCTTCTAAAGGACGTTTATTATCATCCACTACAGTCTTATTAAACAAGTCCAAAATCTCTTCACCTTCGACTATTTCCCCAATCACCACACCTTTCTTATCTAAACTTGATAACAATTTCGTATCATCACTCAATGTGATCATTATTTGAGATCCAACCAGTATCGTATCCAGTGATGCTGACACAAATGACACCACACCTTTCTTATCGTGTCTCATCCCGCTACTCTCACTTTGTGAAAGCAAAGATTTTCCCTCACTTAATCCCCAGATAGATGTCTCCTTCACTGTAGATTTCGTCTGGTATTGTGGATTACCTGTTTGTACTATAAACCCTTTATTCAAATTATAAAAAAACTGTCTGTCATAAAACCCACACTGACAAAGCTTGATAAAATTCAAGCATTCCCTAGGTGACTCCTCACAGTGAAGATCAATGACAAACTTGCCCTTGTTCGTCACTACAAGTATACTCATCTCCTAATCCATATAAAATTCATTTCTCGAGGTGATAAATTATTTTTTTTGACTTTATCTAAAGCAAAGATCATCGCCATTTACATGAAATGTTACGATACTTCCCTTTACTAATTGGTGTCAAGTTACTATCATCCCAGTCAGATATAGTTCACGATTTGATTATTGTGGATAAATACAACAAATTCAAGAAATCTTATCGTAACCCTAAATACCCCGTGGTGCTATGTCATGGACTATCTGGATTTGACAGATTAATCATCGTTCCACCACTAGTGAAATTCAATGCCCATTCTGAAGACGAAGACGGTGCCAATGAGCTGCAAAATATCAGTAACGGGTTATATTTCGACTACTGGTACGGCATTAGGGACGCCCTAGAGGCCAACGGTTGTACAGTTATAGTTGCTAAGGTGCCGCCATTTGGTACAATACAGGAGCGAGCAACGACGTTGAATGAGTTCATAGAGAAGAAGATCAGGAATTTGAAGAGGGACAAGAACCATGACCCCGATGAGATCTATAACGATGATAATAAAGCCCAGGAATCGGACTCGTCAAAGATTAAAATCAATTTAATTGCTCACTCGATGGGCGGATTAGATGCCCGGTACCTCATATCACAAATCGAGCAGAAGAATTACGAAGTGATGAGTCTCACCACGATCGCGACGCCACATCATGGCTCCTATATGCTGAACTACGTCACTGACGATTTATTGTCGGGTGCCACGAAGAAATTAATTCCTGAATCGATATACGAGCTAACTTTTGGGGCATTGAAAGAATTCAACGCTAAAGTGAAAGACAACCCGAATGTGAAATACTTCAGTTACGGCGCCAAGTTCCACCCGAACATGATGAACGTCTTCTACTGGCCCTGGCGGATCGTGTATGAGCGAGAAGGTGATAATGACGGTTTAGTCAGTGTTAAATCGGCACATTGGGGGAAATATATTGGGACATTAGATAATGTCGACCACTTAGATTCTATCAATTGGTCGAATCAAGTCAAGAATTTCTGGTCTCGGTACGTAGAGAGGAAACCACCGAATTTTAACGCTGTTCTGCTTTATTTAGATATAATTGATCAATTACTGGATGAGGGATTATGATATAACAATATTTTTTTTTTTAATTAGAGATACATAGAACTATATAGAACAAATATGACAGTCGACTGAATCTATTTAGGTTGGTTAATCTTAGCTAACAACAGTTGTAATTCCGGATTCAACCCCAGTTGTTGTTGCTGTGGAGGTGGTTGTTGTTGTAATGGTTGACCAGGTTGGTTTGGCGATTGATGCATCATCAGTGTCAAACTTTGCATGATTGAACTGACATTATTACCTTGTGGTGGCTGTTGTTGTAATGGTTGCCCAGGCATAGGGTACGATTGTGGTGGTGAGTTCATCTGTGGTGGACCACGTTGTTGCTGTTGTTGGAATAAATTTTGTAATGGGTTATTGGTATTTGTATTATGATTATTATAACCGGAATCATAACCTTGAGCTCTAACGACGTTTTCAATTGGTTCTCCTGGCTTATTAGATCTTGGACCATTTCTTGCACTATTTGTAGGCATCTTTCTTGAAATAGCCTTGGAACTAACACCTGAACCAATTTCGATATCTGGTTCATCAATAACTAAACCTGGCACCAATGGTGAACCACCAGTTCCTCCCCACTCAGCGGCGACGACCCAACGCTTATCCAGCTCTGTGAGACGAGATATTGGGATCATACTGATACCATGTTGATAATCGCAACAATCTCTTGGTCCGAACCCGACACCCCATCTTGTTCTCAATGGACTACCGCTATTTTGATTAAAAGAGCTCAAAACTTGTTCAGCTTCTTGTCTTGAGTAAACTTTAACGAAAGCGTGTTTCCTCTCGTTGTTCAAGATAACACTTTGCACTTCAGCGTAAGGTCTTAACACGGAGGCTAATTCTACTTCATCCATATATTGTGGTACACCACCAATGAATAAAGTTCTACTGGCAACTTTTATAGTATCAGCAGGTAAATTGTTATCATAAGAGACGTGTCTTTCTCTATAATGAGCAGTACCAGGTACGTTTCTTTCTTTAATTTCATTATTCATTGGTTGAGGTCTATCTCTATAATTTTGATGTCTTGGTGGTGGAGATCTTGATCTTGATCTATCTCTTCTAGAATAATGGGCGCTATTACCATTAGAACGACTACTTACACTTGGTTCCGCAGTTTCAGTTTGTCCCATTTGCTTTAACATATTAAAGATTGCATTTGGGTCATTCAAATTAGGTTGTGGAGGTCCAGTTTCTTGTATAGTGTTTACACCTTGTTGTTTATTTAAAGATGCTAAAGTTTGTAAAAGCAGCATTGGATCATCTTGAACATTTTTTGGTATCTCAGTAGGATTAATTGGTGCTGTATTAGTTGCACTTGTTATTGATGGTGGTGGAGTACCTGGTGGAGTTGATGATTTAAAATATTTAGATCTAATTGAATTTATAGTCTTCTTATCAAAAGTTTGACTACGTTCCCAAATATCTACGAGTTTACCAATTTTTTCCTTTTGTTTATCATCATTTTTAATTGAATTCATTGAATCATCAATTAAACTTTCGATATAAGTAGAAATTTTATAAGCACCAGCAGCTGAAGTACCATCTTTAGCATTTTCATCTATTGAATAACCATGTTTCTTTGCATCATCGACATAAGCTCTTGTTATTGAATCAATTACATAAAGAATACCTAATTTATGAGTTGGAGCCATAATTTTACATTGTAAATATAAAGTAGATACAATGGAAGATTCATCGGATACATTTTCTAAAGCTAATTGAGTACATTTTTTAATTCTTGAACCTGAAACACCAGGAGCTTTCAAGCCTGGTAATTCTTTTAAAATTGATTCTAATGACATTATATTATTATAATAATTAAAGATATATAGAATTTAATAAAAATTTAAACAAATATGTGTTATACGTATTACAATTACAATTACAATGATATTACGCAATCTGTGTGTGTTATTTGTTAATTGTTATTTGATTGATTGATGATTATACTGTATTATAATATATATTATCTTTTATCCTTATTGATTATCCTTAATTATCCTTAATATAATTAAATTATCCTCGTCGATTAAAATTTTTTGTAAAAAAATAATGGAGTGCGCGATATATCAATTTGCACCAATACAGAATTATTGGTAACATTAGCACTACTTATCTTTCTCTCAAAAAATTAAAAAAATTTTGTTGAAAAATTTAAACTGAATCAACAGGTATAAAAGGATAGATATTGTACAAATACAATGTTAAAGAATCTTCCGAGAAGTCAAGGTGAGTTCAATAGTTGTGTTGGAGGTATCTCATATAATCTATAATGCTAACAATTTCAATATAGCCCTTAATATAAGGTATTTTTCGACTTCACCATGTGTTCAATCATCAAATATATACGCGGGATTAATATTATCAAGGATACCAATTGTAAGTAAAGATCTTAGCGAATTTGAATCAAAATATTATAAATATCAGTCCGAGTTAGAGAAAAGGTTAATGTGGACTTTCCCACAATTTTATTATTTTAGAAAAGGTACATTATCAGAACGTAGATTTCTCAATGCTAACAGAGGTCCTGTCACATATCAACCAGGTGTACAATTCCCAAAAGGTACTCCAGATGTGAAACATAACAGAGAAAGGTCGCAGAAACAAGAGTTGGTAGTTCCAAGAGAAGAGCTGTCTGGTGTTAAAACTGGTGAAGATAGCGTCAATAGACCGGTGGTACCACTCTCCAGGGAAACCATTGCAGATGAGACAAATGATATAAAGAGTCTTGAAAGAAAATTATCACGTACTTTATACTTATTAGTGAAGCAAAATGGAATTTGGAAATTCCCTTCATTTGAATTAAACGGTAATGAAAATACATTTGGACAAATTGTTGAAAATAATTTAAATGATTGTAATGACAAAATTATGAAAAGTTGGCTC
The DNA here is from genome assembly GCA_030567635.1 of Nakazawaea wickerhamii. Lineage (NCBI taxonomy): Eukaryota > Fungi > Ascomycota > Pichiomycetes > Alaninales > Pachysolenaceae > Nakazawaea > Nakazawaea wickerhamii. The sequence continues at coordinate 95,023 of JAJLSR010000007.1, forward strand.
GTAAGCGAGACACCAACTGCTGTATTGAAATTCAATAAGGATAACAAATTAATAACCACCGATGAGGAAGATATCGCCAGGAGAGAATTCTTAGTTAAATCACATATAATAGCTGGATCTTTCGAGCCAAAGAAAGACAGCTCAGTACAAGATTATCAATGGTGTAGTAAAGAAGAAGTCGAAGCATTAATTGATAACTCAATTTATCAAAAAATCGAATCTTTGTTGTCGGATATTTAAGAGTTATCAATACCTGTATATACTATAATAGAATCATATATTTTCGATATTAATTAGTAATTTTCACTCCATCCACTCCTTGGAAGCATATACAGAACAAGTAAACCTCTCACATACTCGAAACATATACCCAAAAGTGTCAGATTCGTACTTTGCTGTTACCGATTCGGTTCAATGTCAATACAACTTCTAAAACAATTCAAAAAAAAAAAATTCCAAACCATCCGAGGGCTCATCTTTTACAAAATCGTGTCACAACATTACGAGATTCAGATAGATAGGTATCATATAGGATGAGTCAATCTAATGGCACGCCAGCGGCATCGACTCCCCGAGGCTCGACAGTGAAGATCCCACTGACATCGACACCTCAATCGAAGATAGCCACTCCTGGTAGCGGTACGAAAATTGATAAAATCAGTAAAGATCCAACAGTGCAACCACATAGGAGTAAATCACAATCACATCATCTGCATAGCCAACAGAATCATAGTCATACCCAGCATCTGCATCACGGCAAGCCGAAATTGGTCAAGTCGTTGAAGTTGATCTCGGTGAGTTTTAAAGAACTGGCATTGGATTCACCCACGTTTAGAGCTTATGTGAATCACAGTTTTAATCAAGTTGATGGGTTCAGGGTGTGGATTGAGAATTTGTTGATACTGAAGAAGAATTACAATAATCAGAATATAATATTTGAGAATAGTTTGAGTCAATTGAGGAATTTGTTTGAAAGTTCAACTTTGACTGATGGCATTATAGATAGTGATTACACTTCACTGGATTTGAATTTCACCTACGCGGGTTTCAAAGAAGTGCTGGCGGAGATTTTGAAATTCACTAAACCGAACGACACGATTGACAAATTAACAAATGAATTGATCCATACTGGGTTATTACAATTCACCACAGTGAGAAGGAAATTCGAAACTACACAAAATATGCATGATTTAGTCTTGGGGCGGTACTGTGCTACCCCGAAGACAAGAGACACCGTCGCTGCGAGAGAGGATGCATTGCAATTGGCAGAGATCAGGAAACAGTATATAGAATTGGCATTGGACACCGCGGTCGCGATCACTGATATAACGAGATTGATAAATAATTTTTTAATTGAAGTCGTTACACTGATTTGGAGGAGCAATTTAGATTTGAAAATATTGACTAAAAATTATAATTCGTTTAGTAAGTACGTGGAGAGAATTCATCAGTTCGAGAAGGCATCAAGATTATCTATGGATAATTTAAGAAAGGATATGATTAACTCAAAGACGCAAACCGTGGAAACTGCATTGAAACAACATGCTCCATCGAAGGAATTGTCCGATTATGACAGTGCCGCTATAAACCCCTCGACTATGCTCCAGGACTTTGAAGACCCAAGAGAGGAGAAACACGGTTGGTTATTCATGAAGACCACCACTGGTGAACCGACAAGACAAGTGTGGGTGAGAAGATGGTGTTTTGTCAAGGATGGGATTTTCGGGATGTTGAACCTCAGTCCTTCCAAGACGTTTGTGCAAGAGTTGGATAAAGTCGGTGTCGGGTTATGTAATATCAGATACTACCCTGAAGAGGAGAGAAGATTTTGCTTTGAATTGAAGACGATAAGCAATACAGTGATTCTCCAAGCTGAGACGTTACACCAATTGAAAGGCTGGTTCTTCATCTTCAATAAGCAAAAGACTAAATTCATCAATTCAGGTGACGAGATCGCTTTTAATAGGTACCCGCCAGTGTTAAGAGACTTTGTCTGCACGTCGCCAACTACGTCGGATATGGATATGACCACTGTGGAGAATATCCCATCTTTGAGTGACTTGGTGCATCGTGAGACTTTGAAATTCGATGTCGGGCTCTTGTCGACCATATACAATGCCCCGATCTGTACGCTGATCTCCAAAGAGGCCATCGCCGCACATGGAACCACGTCACCAACTAATATCCCCACTGCGATCACGGCAAATATTTGGGGGTCCGTCAATTGGGGGAACTATTATTTATTGGACAAGAGACATTTCCCGCACATGGAGACCCCGAAAGATGCACAGCATTTGTTGTCAGAGCAGAGTTTCTTCAATCGGTACCCTTCGTATTATCCTAGCCGTCTTATCGCTTTAGACTGTCAATTGAGATCGTTGTTGGGCACTGTGTTTCCGAAGGACGAGTTTGTCTTGTTAGAGTTCCGTGCCATATGGATCCCGAACACCAAGCAGGAATTAGTCGGTAGATGTTACGTTACCCAGAATTGTATTTATTTTTACATGAGTAGTTTAGGGTTTGTCAGTTTGATTCTGAGAAATTTAAAAGAGATTATCTCTTTTGAAAACGTCAGTGAGGATAATTTTGATACGTTGAAAATATACGAGTTGAGTGGGTTATCGATGAAACTGAAATTATACCTTGATTCAGCCAAGTTATTAAAAGATCAAATGACAGTGATTTTGGATAATAAACTAAGTGATGATCCAAAATCTTTGCACACTTTGTTGAAAGAGCTTGAAAATTTAAGATCCGCCCATGCTAAACAGGAAATTGAAAGGTTGAGAACAAATTATGAAGCCAAAAAGGAAATTGTCCCCTCTGTAGTCACCACGACGTTGAAGAAGATCCAACCATTGGACTTGAAGAGTAACTATAACAAGGAGATGAAATTAATTTGGGATAAAGTCTACGATATCCCCTCCAAACTGTTATTCCATATCTTGCTAGGAGATGAATCATTCATATTACAAAAAATCTCACCATTTATAGATGCACGTAATGAGAATATCTCAATGGCGTTATGGAACCAAACCGACAAGCAACAATTGAAAAGATCTTTCATGACCGACACTATATTGGATACCAATGAGTTCCGCACAACAAAGATCAATCAAACTATTGAGACATTGATCAATAGTAAGTATTATAATATTTATCAAACGACACAGTATTTCAAGTTCCCGCGTATGAACGCGTACAGGATTGAAACTCGAGTCATCATCTACTCGTTGAATTTGAAAAACAGTAAATTGTTAGTTTACTCAAAGATCCATTTTGATGAGAAAGAGCGGTACCAGCTCAGATTCCTCAATTTCTTCAATGCCCATTTCCTCAATAAAGTGTCAAGACATAAAGTCGAAGCATTGGATAACGATATCAAAGAAGCTGTGAAGAAGATAGGTCCTCATGTGAAAGTGGTGAAACTGATACGGTTATACGGTCCAATCACTAAGAGTGAACACTCGGAGCTCGTTGCTGATAACGATGAAGTGATGATTGTATCGAAGCTGGCTTTTAGAAGAGTCATCTTGAAGAAGATCTTGAACACTATATTAGGTGCCTTCATTTTCTTATTCAGATTGGTATTACAATTCGTTAACACTTTAAGATTGAACTATATCTTAGTATTACTTCTTGGCTTATCTGTCGGTTACAATTTGTTACTCACCGGTAAGAGTGTGCGCTCCTATTGGGTGGTCTCGTGTGCTGAGAATATGATCGATCAGTACGTCAATGACGATGTCGTCTCTAGAGCTATATTCTTAAAAGATGTGGAAGAATTAGTCGATTTCAAATACACCGGTAAGAACTCCAAATGCTTTGCCCAGTTCCAGAGAAATTCACTGATCTTGAATCCAAACTCTACAGTGGACAACGAGTTGAAACGTAGTTATAGAGAGCTAGGATTACAAAGAAACAAGTTGATGGTTAATTTGAAAATGATCAACGATCTAGAATACCACTTGCTGGAACTGGAATGGAACAATTTCCTCACCCAGGAGTTGCTGCGATGCGATCTCATCGGCGGGGTGCCCTTGGACTCCGAAGACAACTTGGACGAGTTGAAACTGTACTGTGCTAGTTGCCAATTAGACTTAACACAGACTGAACTACGTGGGAACAGTTTGGTCTAGCCATGCACGACCTCCTTGAGTTTGTTACGTGGAGTTTTTTGCTCGAAATTGAAAAAAATGTGTGTAACAAGGGATAGTAAGAGAGATACAGGATACAGAGAGAGATCACTTGTATATATCTATATATAATATAAATTCATATCATATAATATATCACAGACAATGGCCAAACCAAGATTATTAAGTCTTGATGCGTTTGCCAAAACTGTCGAAGACTCGAAAGTGAAAACAGCCTCCGGAGGTGTGATCACAATAGCTTGTTTAATGACAGTTTTCTTCTTATTAGTGAATGAATATAGCTTATACCGTGAGATCACTACTAGACCGGAATTGGTCGTCGATAGAGATAGATCGGAGAAGTTGGATATAAATTTAGATATTTCATTCCCAAATTTACCTTGTGACGTTCTCTCGATGGATATAATGGACGTTAGTGGAGATTTACAACTGGATTTATTGAAAAGTGGATTCACCAAGTACAGATTGAGTCTGGAAGGTACCCAATTGGACGAGGCAGAGTTCATTATCAACCAGGATATAAGAGATTTAACTACTACGCAGGATCCAAGTTATTGTGGTTCCTGTTATGGGGCTATATCTCAGGAAGGTAATCTGGAAAAGATCTTGATCGAGAAAGTTTGTTGTAACACGTGTGAGTCTGTCCAGGCAGCGTATGCTCAAGTCGGGTGGGCCTTCTATGACGGTGAGGGAATTGAACAGTGTGAGAAATCAGGTTACGTTGAGAGAGTTAATCAGAGATTAGACGAAGGTTGTAGAATTAAAGGTACCGCAGAGATCAATAGAATCGCAGGTAATTTACATTTCAGTCCTGGTGCCTCATTAACGGTGCCGGGTAAACATGTTCACGATTTGTCTTTATATGATAAACATAAGGATAAGTTCAATTTTGATCACATTATTAATCATTTCTCATTTGGACCTGACCCTGAATTATCATTAGTCGCTGTCACGAAAAATGATGTCGTGTCCTCAACACACCCATTAGATGGCCGTGAAGTCGTCACTGGTGATAAATACCACATGTTTTCATATTACTTAAAAGTTGTCGCTACAAGGTATGAATTTTTCAACGGTAAGAAATTAGAGACAAATCAATTCTCGTCAACGTACCATGACAGACCATTAAAAGGTGGCAGGGACGATGACCATCCAAACACTTTACACGCCAGAGGTGGAATACCTGCATTATTTTTCAATTTCGATATCAGTCCATTGAAAGTGATAAACAGAGAAGAACACGCAAAGAGTTTCTCTAGTTTCTTATTAGCTGCATGCAGTGCTATCGGCGGTGTCTTGACAGTCGGCTACGTCTTGGACAAGACCGTGTGGACTGCCAACAAGATCTTGAAGAAGAAGAAAGATTTATAACTGAATTATATAGTAATTTCTACGTACTTAACGCGTTAATTTCAATGCCCAAAACAGAAAATTGTTAAAGAGAAAAATTAAATTCGAAATTTAAATAAAATTAAATTTGTGTTGGCAAATACAGTAATTTGTATCGATTATTAAGATTTAGAAGTGAAGGTGGTAAAGGTTAGGTATCATCATTACAATCATCCAATTGAGATCTTCCCATTGAATTAGATAAATATTACAACTAATCCCATTCGCTTCAATCGCTACTTAATTTTTAAAATTCTAAAAATAAACGAAGATCAAATTATATTCATCATTTGAAGATGTCTCGTTCGATATCGGTGTCGTCATCTGTCTCCTTAAGCAGAATGAACTCTGCGACGCCTACAGCACCGATGCTGGCCAATTCATGGGCCATGAATAGGAAAGCCACAGCGAACGATTCGTTGTACTATGTGTGTGCTAATTTGATAAAGAGACTAGAGACTGTCCCTGGAATGGATATATATTTGAGTGTCGCCAGGGCGAACGCTGAAGTGGCAGTGGAGCAGCAGTCGCTCATGTTGGACCAGCTAGATAATATCAAGATCGCAGAGAATAGGAAAAGTGGGAACTTGTGGACCACGATGAGTAATAGTAGTGGTAGTAGCACGGTACCCGAATCGTCGAACTTGATCACGTTTGCCGCTGGGAGGTTACCTACACAAGTCGACTGTGATCCAGTGACGTTGGTTTCGAAATTGGTGGAACAAGGTGCACCATTGTGTCTCATATATAATTCATTAAATTTGGAAGATCAAATTGAGTATGTTCAGTCAAGTGAGATTAATAGATGTAAGAGAAATGTATTGAATTTCATTGTGCATTCCAAGCAGACATTGGAGATACCTGATTTCACAGTGAGTGATGTATTTTCTAAGAATACTAATGATTTGTTAAAGATAATAAATGCCATTAATATGGTACTAGACTTAGATTTAGTTAAATACCCAATAGTGGATACTGTGGTGGAAAGACCCGCGGTGGATGCTCGTTCTAAAGTGATAAGGGAATTATTGGAAACCGAGAGGAAATACGTTCAGGATTTAGAAATTTTACTTAAATATAAATTAGAATTAGAAGAAAAGGAATTAATAAGTTCAGACACTTTAAGATCATTATTCCCTAATTTAAATGAAATCGTTGATTTCCAAAGAAAATTCCTCGTCGGCTTGGAAGTCAACGCCACGGTGGATGAAAAATATCAACGTATCGGATCAGTCATATCACATGCTGCATCGTATCCTTTTAAAGCATATAGTCCTTGGTCAGTGGGACAAATGGCCGCTATTGAATTGATCAATAGAGAGCTGTTGAATTTAAGACATTCGTCAAGTCTTATTGAGGCACCTTATGAGTTACAAAGTTTCTTAATTAAACCTATTCAAAGATTATGTAAATATCCATTATTATTACAAGAATTGATCAAAGTGAGTAACCCTCTGTTCTCGAATAAGAGAGAATTGGATAGGGCGTTGATACTGGCAAAGGAAGTCGCTAATAGTGTTAATGAGTTGCAGAGACGTGCAGAGAATGAAGAAGTTAAGAGAGATTTGATACTTCGAGTTCGTGATTGGAGAGGTTATTCAATAGATAATTTTGGTGAATTGCTTTATCACTCCACCTTGGGTGTCACGGATTCCGGATCAGAGAGAGAGTTCCATGTTTACTTGTTGGAGAAAATTGTGTTCTTCTTTAAAGAGATTGTGCCTTTACAAAAGAAGAATATCTTAGCGAATAGAAAGAAGAGTTCTGGGTCGATAAATACGTCATCGAGTTCATTGAATAACTCCACACACTCACAACCAAACGAGTATGAATTGAAAGGTAGAATCTTTATAAATAATATCGAAGAAGTGAGAACGAGTAATCAAGTTAATGGACATATTGGATATTTCTTGACAATCAGTTGGACAGGTTCCAAAGACTCGGGAACTTTTTTACTTAAATTTCGTACAGATGAGACGAGATCACAATGGGAACAATGTTTGAATTCGTTAATTCACAATTTAACAAATTCTGCAACGTCGATGAGAAATTCATATGAAGATTTGAAATTTTCTCCAGATAACGAGAGTCTGCCTAATAGTGTTAGAAACTCGTTCCATGAACAATTTGTCAACTCTGCAAAGAGTCTAAGATCTTCGGCACATAGTCATCACAATCAACAACTTTCACATCAACAAAGACAACATTCATACTCTGGATCATTAAATTATGCACATCAGGTCCCATTACCGCAAATTCCACAACAATTACAACAGTCCATCATTGAAGATCGCAAATATAGATCAGTGTCATCACCTACGGTATTAAACGCTGCTAGAACCTCAGACTCAGTGAGCTCAGTGATGACATCGATGGGAGATCTCGCCTTGAGTTCCTCACACTCATCACCAACATCACAACTGGATGAAGAGATCAGAATTGAAATCTTGTACAATTTTGAAAAATATCACCTTTCAGTGATGCGTCTGTGTTCATTCACACATTTGAAAAATGCAATACTGCAATATTTGTTAAGGAATAAAGTTTTATTAGAAGATATACAAAATATTAAATTAAGATATCAAGATGATGATGAAGATTTTGTCGCGTTAGACGGCTCGGACGATTGGAATATCGCAAAGGATATGGTTGATGAAATGGATAATGACGAAAAGATGTTAACTATATTAGTCATTCACTAATCGCTTAATAATGTTTTGGGAATTTTTGCGCTTTTCTAGGTGGTATAGTTGATGTTATAGACTTGATAAAATTATGAACAATGACTTTTTGATATGGATTGATAATAGTAAAGTTATATTCGTAAGAGAATTCTCTATCTCTTGATACCAATATCACCCCTACAACACTCCTACAACACACTTATAACTCATATAATTCCAAAGGAATTATAAATTTCTGCCCTGTCATTGGTCCAACGCTTGTCGCCGTGACGATGTCCCACGGTCACGTGACTGAAAAATTTAGGCGAAAATTTGCAAAAAATTAATCATACACAACCAGGTGACTGACTATTATTGGTGCTTGTGATTTGTATATATATATTGTGGAGTCTCATTTGAGTTTGCTGAGATTGCCCTGGAGTGTTATATAAGACATACTAAGAATGATATCGAGGAAATTACTACTGATAAGGCGTGTTTCTTTACGTTCACGTAACTATACCAAGCTCAGCTCATTGGTGCATCGGTACCCAATGAGATCACAACTGCCCATTTATAGATCATTCCACCATGGTATCACCACCTGCAAGTCCCAAGAGGTCTTGTTCAACGAGATGACCGAGGACGAGCAAGAGTTGCTCACCCAGGAGCGTGCAAGTGATATGGTGGACGTGTGTATCGTCGGAGGTGGTCCCGCTGGTTTGGCTACACTGATCAAGTTGAAGCAACTTGACTTGGAACAAGGTGATGGAGAATTGAGAGTCGTCGTGTTGGAGAAACTGCCCGATATGGGGTCCCATATCGTGTCAGGTGCCGTGTTGGAGCCAAGAGCTTTGAGAGAGTTGTTCCCGGATAGTGATTTTTATAATGAAGATGGTAGTGGGATACCGTTACCACCAGACATGGTCACTTTAGTCACTGAAGAGCATATGAAATTCTTATTCCAGGACTCTCAGTACCCGTTACCTGAACCACCACAGATGATCAATAAGGGTAAAAACTATATCGTGTCATTAAATCAAGTGGTGAAATACCTTTCTGAACAAGCCGAAGAATTAGGTGTTGAGTTATACCCTGGTATATCTGTATCTGATGTCATTTACGACTCGCAAGGTGCCATCAAAGGTGTCGCCACTAAAGATATGGGTATCTCCAAAAAGGGTGTTCCAAAAGACGAATTCGAAAGAGGTATGCTGTTTCATGCTAAATGTACCGTATTGGCGGAAGGTTGTCACGGTTCATTGAGTAAGAAAGTCATACAAAAATACAAATTAAGAGAAGGACGTGAAAACCAAACTTATGGTCTTGGTATTAAAGAGATCTGGGAAGTTGAGCCAAGTAAATTCAAACCAGGTTATATAGCGCACTCGTTGGGTTATCCACTTAGCGCTGACGTGTACGGTGGTGGATTCATCTACCATTTCGGTGACGGGCTCGTTGCAGTCGGTATTGTCGTTGGGTTAGATTACGAGAACCCATGGGTGTCACCATACCAAGAGTTCCAAAAGATGAAACATCATGATTTTTATAGAGAAACTTTAGAAGGTGGTAAATGTATCTCATACGCCGCTAGAGCGTTGAATGAAGGTGGATGGCAATCTGTACCGAAATTGTATTTCCCCGGTGGTTGTCTCGTCGGCGCCAGTGCCGGGTTCATGAACGTGCCAAAGATCAAGGGAACACATACTGCGATGAAATCAGGTATGTTAGCCGCCGAGAATATCTTTAAACAATTGAAAGAGTTCCCATCTTTGGAAGAGATGATCGATGAGGAGACAGAGACTGTGCCAGAGTGGAAGGCAATGGATTTAGAAGGGTACGAACACGATTACCGCTCCTCATGGGTCTGGGATGAATTATACGAAGTACGTAACGTGAGACCATCCTTTGGCACACCATTGAGATTATTAGGAGGTATGTCATTCTCAGGTATCGCCACTATGATCACTAGAGGTGGTGAACCGTTCACTTTCAAACATCATGAATCTGACGCGTTTTTAACCAAGCCAGCGTCAGAGTATGAGAAGATCGAGTACCCTAAACCGGACGGTAAGATCTCATTTGATATAATGACCAGTGTCTCTAGAACCGGTACTTATCACCAAGAGGACGAGCAATGTCATCTTCGTGTCCCCGACCAAGACTTAGACGAGCATTCTAAAAAAAGTTGGCCAATATATAAAGGTGTTGAGCAAAGGTTCTGCCCAGCTGGTGTTTACGAGTACATCGAAGACGAACAGAACGAGTTAGGTGTTAAATTTCAAATTAATTCGCAAAATTGTATTCATTGTAAGACTTGTGATATTAAAGTTCCAACACAGGATATCGATTGGGAAGTCCCAGAGGGTGGTGATGGACCGAAGTATTTCATGACTTAGATTGGTATTTATTTAATTATTTATATATATATATTAAAAGTAATTGATTTTATTTTATCTGTATTATCTCTCTGTCTATATGATGACCTACCATAAAAGACTTCTTACAACGGCGGTTAATCATTATAGTAATCTACACTAAATTTTTCTTAGATCTGATAATGCAGAGATATGTAGATCGTATGGTCTATCAGTACTGACTAAAATAAGCGGTTTCTTAACGGCGGTCAATTTGAATTGAAATTTTACACCATATAGATCTTAAATGTTATCATGTAGGTATATAGCTAGATTGGTAGATAGATAGATAAATACATAAACTATGTTGATAAATAATAGAAATGAAGATTTAATAATTAAAAATATATACATTTAATTAAAATAAGATTCTAATTCAGTTAAGGACATTTCCTCAGGCATTGAAATTTCCTTTGTTAAGAAACCTGATCTCACAGTTTTTAACCATTTTTTACTAAAATTAATTTCATTTAAATTAATATTTGAATTGACGCTCAACGTCTTAAAATTTTGTGAAATTAAATCTTCATTATTAAAATTTTTAAAATTTTTTAATTGTGATATTTTAAATTCTGTTGTCTTTGGAACTTTTGGTGCCAGTGCCAGTGCTGTAATATATTTACCCTTTTTATTTGGCATAAATGACATTGATTTTGATCTCTTTGAATGATCTCTAAATTTTTTAAATTCTTCATTATTTGATGAAAATTCATCACTTTCATAAATTGATTCAAATTCATCATCTAATTCAAATTCATCTTTTGTCTTCAATAATGGTTTTATCTTTAATTGTAAATGATTTGAATTATTTAAATCCGAAGATTGTGAACAACTTAATGACGCTGTTACTGGTGCAACCAGATATGGTATTGATAAATTTGGTATACGTAATTCTAATGAACCATCGGTAAATGAAGTAGATAGAGCCGGTCTATTATTCCCACCAAGATCAAACATTGTTGCACGTCTTTGCTTTGTAATTATATTATTTGAATCTTTATTATCGATTTCCATTGGAATTGGTGTTGTTGATGTTGATGTAAGATTTGATGTTATCATTGATGATGTTGTTGTATTATTTAAACTTGCTTGTGCTGCTAATAATTTCTTCTCTTCTTTTTTCAATTTTTTTTCTTCATCTTTTGATCTATCTGGAAATAAATTACCTTCCAGCTCTAATTTTTCCCATAAACTCTTTGCAGTTATATAATAATCAGGTGTTAATAAACCTCTATAAACATAAACCATTCTCTTTGGTGATGCATCAGCCCAATCTCTTGATAATGCATAAATAATATCACGTTCACCTTTTTCAACTCTTTTAACATATGCATTTAATTTTGCACTAACTAAATTTGATGTCTTGGTTGATAATTTTGCCATTTCAGGATGTTGTTCAGCTAATACATCACAAATTTGTTTAACAGTCATACCTTTTGTCTCTGGGTCACGATCATGTAAAATTTGAAAAATTGTGAAAAATACATTATCTTCTAATGAAGGATGTTGTACAGGTCTTGGACGTTCACCAGTAACTGGAACCAGTGATGAAATACCCGTGGCAGAACTAATTCTTGATGAAGTCTTATTTGAATTTTTCTTAACTGAACCATCTTTCTTCTTTTTTTCCTTCACGGTAGTTAAAGATTCAGGTGTAATACTTTCAATCAATTGTTGTTGTTGTTGCTGTTGTAAAACAGATTTCCCATCTAAGAGTTCATCACCAGTTACTGAAGTAGCAGCAGTATCATAAGAAGATGTAGTACTTGCCGATGGAGAAACACTTCTTTCAGATCTTGAAGTTTGAGGAGAAGCGACAGGTGAATTATCTGTAAATTCCATTTTTTTGTGTGTTTTTTTATAATATCTTTTTCAAATCTTTTTAATTAAAATGTTCTTCCAAATTGAATGGAAAGTAATAATAAGTTTTTTTTTAAAATAAAGTAGTAGTCCGTTGAAAAGCCATATAGCAATAGTGTGTGATTATTAAGATGATAAACAAATAATTAATTCAAATAAATGAAATCAAAGACTTTTGTGTGCTTTCGTTCTAATGGAAACCCTTTAACCTTTAATCTTTTATGAAAAAAGGACAACACAAATATGAATTTGATTATATTCTTAATTAAGTTAGAATATTATTGAATTATTGTTAATTTTATATAAATTTATAAGGATATTAAAGTCTTTTATGTGACTTTAAATAATCCTTTAAAATATATATATATATATAAATGTTTATTATCTTAATAAAACGTTTAAATAAAAATCGATATTTAAATTAATAAATATCGATAATCTTATAATGATTAATTCTAAATTAAAACAGTATTAAAGAATTAATATTGTTAATTTGAAATGATAATTAATATTGTTTATTGAATTATTAAACAAGATGTGTTCTTTAAGGGAAAACAAACTGAGCGGGGGTTAAATTAATATATGAGTTATGTGATATATACTATATTATATCATATAAGAATATAACATAAAGTAGTATATGATGTATCCTGAATGAGATCCATCATTCTATGATACTTACTAGGTCAATATCCCTTCAAATGAATAATCTTAATTAAATATTCAAAATTGTTATTTATGTATATCCTTTAATCGATTTAAATCAACAGTAAAAAACGAATTTTAATAAAAATTTGTTTTGGCGCTGAGCGCACTACCTTTTATATGTTGAGGCATTCTCTACTTTGTATACTACATGGACTACATATACCGTATTACTACATCTACACTACTACATATAGAGATACACACCAATAGATATACGCTATCTATATCGATATAGATATATACATACATACATATAGGTATAGATATACACATATACAAATACATAGATCACAGTCACAACTTGATCTAAGACAATTCAACTAAACCCAATTAGGAAATAAACAGTCACTCACCCAAAAGCAAAAGCGCCGACACCGGATCGCCATGCCTAAAACGGCGCTAATTTACACGAGGTACAAACCAGTAGTTAAGCAGTATATGAACACCACCGTACGAAGTCACCTCGTGGAACCATCCACATGGCAAGAATAACATATCACCTTTCTGTAAATGCACTGTTATACTATGTATCTGGAGTAACTTGGGGTAGTGGGTTTTAATATACTCATTGATAGTACTACGTTTCTTCTCTTGTACATCTTGTAAATGTATGAAAAATGGAGGTATCTTAGAGAATGACGGTGGATCCAATTTAGACTCAACCTTATCATTACTCATCTCTTCAACAACACTTCCATCCAGATTCACGTGTTTCCAATTCGGCAGTCTCTCGTTAACTTCGTAATCGATTACACCATTCTCGTACACTTTATAAATATCACCCACCGTGTACATGGAGTCAGCATCGTAAGGTGAAAATAAAGTGAACCTCTTATTACCCTGGATTGGGATATACAAATTATCTGAGTGGTCGTGGTGTAAACCAGACGAGGTACCTTGGTCTGGTAAGTGTCTCCCTACACCGAGATTTTCCAGTGCAGGATCAATCTTCACCGGATCTAATTTCTCACCACTTGACCCAATCCAAAGATTTATCTGCTGTGGGATTGAAGACTCAAATAATTTGGGTCTCATGGGTATATCCAGTGTATAAGTTAATGGTGGTTGCAAAATAGATTCTTCTTCATCGGATTCAATAAAATCATCATGTAAATTATTCATATCTATTGAATCAGTGTCGGAAAATTGATCATCAAGGAATCCTTTTTCATTCTCTTCGTCTATATCGCCTTCGTCTTCATTATCATTATCATTATCACTATCTTCGATGTTCTCTTCGAGAACATCTTCACTGTTTTCATACTGAGTAGTCAAATACAAATCATTATCACCACCAATCAACTTGCCAATAAATTCATCAAATTTCATTTTCAATCTCTTATCACCTGACCCGAACCCACCACTGACTTTCCTCTCCACCTGTAACTCACCCTCATAATCTACCGTGTCCAAAATATTGTCAATTTGGAACTTGTCGATATCTAGACCCGGTATCACGCCTCTTATAATACATGGCCTGTGCGGTTTGATATATTTAGTGTCGAAGTCTTCAGATGAGATGTCCACGGGTACGATATCTAATTCCTCGTTGGGGGATTCAATTCTGTAGCCTTGGTAGTTATGTCCTAGTATCAGCTCATTCGGTTTAGATCTTTTAGTATTTTGGGTCATATTATCATTAATTGTTGATAAATCATCGGTTCATAAATTTTTTATGTAAAAATTTTTTGAGATGAGATGATACGGCTGATGATTGTATTTAGTATATGTTATGACGGTGATGTGATGGTTCTATGAGATGATTTAGAGTGATATTGCATGATAAGAGCATGTGTTAGCTCTGTGATCTCTATATTGACTCAATTCAAGATCATTGGCCATATAAGAAGATTCAGATATATCTACATAAATCTACATATATCTTTATAGTGATATCTCTATACGTATCTATATGAATAGCACTATGACTAAGTCTATGAGTATATCTTAATAAGTATATCTAGATATAGTCAATTATGAATAATTCATATGTCGATCATACAATTATTTAAATATCCGTATCGTTGATATGACACGTCTTGGTATATAAGGTATCGGACTATTAAACTATAGCAGTCATATTGCTCTTATTATAAATTCAAGTATAAACTAATACAAAATGCAGGGACAGTATCTATTCAGTACGCGAATATTAGACGAATAGCAATAACAGTATACTACACTATCACACCATATCATCTTATCTTATCACATAATAAAAAGACAAAAAAATAAAATTAAAAATTATAAAATCAAATTTAATTAAATTAATCAAAATACCACAATGATTGATCATTTAACTCAATTAATGTATAACAAAGAGATCCCAATCCATCAGTTTCCCTTGTTGGATTTCCCCATGGAGATCATATTATTAATTATAAGTTATTTAGATTTCCCCGATATGATTAACTTATCTCAATCGAATAAATTCTTATACCAAATTACAAATAACTATCAAAATTATCTTTCATTTTTGAAAAATTACAGAATTCGGTTCAATTTGAATCGGTTCTTGTTCATGAGACCAACGATCAGTGAATTGTACCAGAGAAGAATCTTAAAACATAGATTTATTCACATTCTTGTGCAACCGTATATTTGGAACAGACTTGAAATGTTCGAATTGTTGCTGTTCACACTGAAGAAGCAGCTGTTGAACAGGATGTTGGCGAAGAGACCTGCGAGGGTGGAATTGATCCAAAGGGGCATTTTGAAACCACCTTTATTCAATAATTTGAATGAATTAGACTCGGAATTTTTGCAAAATTTATCGAAACCGGTGATGTCAAATAGTATAAAAATCAATATCAAGAATCTATTGAATTACAAGATTGAAGAGATCTTGAAAGATTTCTTGAAACGGTATCAGAGATCACAGAAGTTTAATTCATTTAATGAAAATTTTATTAAGAATTTAAATTTTTATGAAAATTTAAATAATAATGATGTTTTGGAACCTTTGAATTGTAAGAAGAGAAAGAAAATATTGAATGTTAATGTCATTGGTGATAAAATCTTCTATGATTGAATGAATGAGTTAATTAGATTAGGTGATTGGATTATGATGGGGTTACGCGGATTGGACTTGGATAGGATAGGATAGTATAAGGGGGTTGATTTTTGATTTTTATGTAGATGTATAGATAATATACGATTTCACAACTCATCTCTCAACAACTCCACATCTCCCACACAGGCAATTGGACTCCTTACTTTGAAATAGTACAGACACACCTCTGGCTCCGTGACGCTGACCAACTCGTCCTCCTCTCCGCACTCAACATCGATCTTGGCCTGTCTGATGGGGCCGTTCCAGCACTTGGCACCGTTCTCGTAGAACAAGCTCATGCCGCCGTCGGTGTCGATACGGGAGTACTTGCCGATCAACACGCTGTTCCCGTGGCCCTGCTGGTTAATAGAGCCGGTGAAACAGTATTTGTAATCGTACTCGCCGTATTTCTTTGTGACACATTTATCCTTGTACGATCTGAGGATATCGTTTGGTCCGTACGAAGTGGCGAGGTCGTCGCTGAGGTGCTTGATGTCGTTGTTTAGCGAGTCGATATCGTTCTGGACGGAGTTGATCTTGTCGTTTGATTTGATTGGTGTGGGCGTGTCAGGTTGAATACCGATGAATTCATACATTAGGTTCTGTAATGATCCTATCAAGCCGACATGTTCCACCTCCTTTTGTGGCAACTCGATCTGCGAGATTTCGTCTTTCAAAGACGATACGAGATCTGTGTCGTCACTCATAGTAATCGTCTCCTTGTTCACTATATAATCTTGGAAATTCTTTATAGCTTCCTTTACTGCTGGGTCATTGAAATTGGGATTATACTCTTCACTTAATTTATCCATTATTAATTCTAAATTATTGATCTTATCGGATAAATCTGATATTATACTCGATTGTAATGATAATTTATCGTTAATATTATCGATAATTGGTAATATATTAGTCAATATCGAATTATCCTCTTCAGGGGAGTAATTCAATTGTAACTCTTGTAATGTATCCTGTTTTTGCTTCAATTTCAATTCCAACATCTCCAACTCCCTAGTGATTTTCAGTCTCTCCTCTACAACGACTTTATCAAGTTTTGCCTTGACCAGTAATCCTTTCTTCAAAATCTCCTTCTTCTCAGCCAATTCTTTCACATATATATCATGCAACTCTTTACATCTATTAGGACACTCCACTGTTCCCTGCTCGTCTGAACCATCACAACATCTTTCATAATCGCACACACCGTCATCAACAGCGAACGATGGTATATAATTTGACAAATGGCCTTTATTTGCACAGAAGAACTTACCATTCAGGCACAGTGATGTGCCGGGCTCGTCTGATCCATCGGGACAATCACAGTAATTGTCATTCACCTGTGAGAAATCCAAGACTATTTCAGGATTATTTAAACATATCCATTTGTTATTTGAATCTGGTTTATATTTGGATTCATCTTTGCTTTGAGTTAATATATTTCTATCTATAATCACACAATTGATACATACCTTGTGGAGAGATACCTCTAATTGAATCCAGCGCCAGTAACGAGACCAACACCGCGATCCACAATTGTCTACTGATCATCCTATATATGATTTCTCCAGACACCTACACCAAAACAAAGATTTTTTTTTTTAATTTTTTCTCAAACATGATTAACTACTACTACATAACACATAATACATCACAGTATTCTTGTGACGATTAAAGTACGGCTTGTCAGTTGATACTTTCTCCCCTGGGTGAGAACCCCAATTGGATATTCTCGCTAGAGTATGCGGGTTCGTTTAGATGATTGAATGATTTACAGCACGTGTATATATCGTATATTAGGACAAGATAATTGATATATTAAATTATGCATTGCATTTTATTTTGTTTGAATTGATGTATAGATAATCAATTTGATATATTATAGAATATAGATAAGATCTTCGATATATGATATTATAAGACACAACTTATATGACATATCTCATATAATTCGTTTCTCATATAGATCACGTGGACATATTTTTGATAGGCAAAAATTTTAAAATTAAAATTTAAAAATTTCGCTCGCTTCTAAATTGCTTGCCCCTTCAAAAAGACAAAGTTAATAAATTTAAAAATTTAAATTAAATAAAAAAAAAGTTACAAAAATAAGATTTTAAGTCGGTGCACCTTCTACCGCTAGAACTAAGGTTTAGAGTTGCGGAGGGCAGACAGGTCCCGACAGCAGGCTGCATGTCCCATCCTTTTATAAATTATCATCATATAGATAGATATATTATTCTCTTCTACATATTCAATCTCTCCCACGTCCACACGCTTATCTAATAAATGCTTAACGACTAACATGAAGTTTGTATAATTTATTATATAATATAATATTATAGTAATAGATGCATTTAATTAATATATAGGAAAAAGAAAATTAATAGGTCGTTTTCGTCAATCTAGTAATTAGAGGCTAAACGTGATAAAATTGACGTCTTGTATAATCTATAATCTATAATACTGTATATTTCTATATAGATATAGATATTGTGACATCATAACGGAATATGGATCAATTATTACGCTATATAATATTTTCTTTTTAAATTAAATTTAAATTTAAATAATTAACTATTTGATTTTATTTTTAAAATTTAATTTTAGACACATTATTGAATTTTTTATTCTTTTACTGATTTGCGATTTATTTTTGGTATCTTACACGTTGATATAAAGATGTATACTTGATTGTGTATCAATTAAATTCAAGAAGTAAAAGATATTGATATCCTAATGATGTTTCACCTTTGTTCGTTGTAATGACTCTTGTAAATCATTCACTCAAAGAGCCAAATTCAATATAAATTCAATATAAATTCACTCATAAACTCATTCAAATTAAGTTGGAGCAGCGAAGTTACAAGAAGCTGCAACAAAATTTCTTAGTGATTTATTTTTTGTAATTTAAATTTGAATCCTCTTTATCAATTATCAATCATGTACCTCTATTAAGCTCATAACAACGTTGCGTCAATATTAGTTTCCTATTGTCTCTTGCATATACCCATATACCATACCCAAGGTATTATGGATATTATGGATATAAAGTCCTTATCATATAAGTGAGCCAATTTAATTAAATCCTTATCGTATGAGCCACATTTTTTCTCTTAAATTCTTGCCCAATGATAACGATAATATAATTAAACAAGAAATTACATTTATATTATAATAAGATACATGTGTCAATTTGCTTGTTAATTAGTCCAATTAACAAGATCAATTTTATATTTAATGTAATTTTCAATTAGATCATAAAGTCCGCGATGGTCATATCAAAACAATAAGTGAGCAAAAAAAAATGTCTCACTTTACTGAATCCCAGGTCGTATAAAGAAATATCGTTTCTGAATTGAGGGGATATATTGACCATATGACTCAGTGTCATATAATAGATTACTCGGCAATAAATTTAAAACAATCATGATATACAATATGACGACACTATAAAGGTCAATATATACAAAAACGATTTTCAGTGACAAAAATCAGTACAAATTTTAAAATAAATGGAACCAAAAGGGTAAAAATTCTATACGTATTAGGTCTCTTGATTTCTTTTTACCACACTCCGATAAATTTAATTTTACATTCACGTTCACCAATCATATCTTTTCGTCGTTCACTTGCATTTGTATATCATAGTTAAAGCTTGACATTTTTCTAAGAGAATTCCGATAAAGAGAAATTCATGTACCATCTTCTGAATGAAGATAAGAAAAATTATGTTCTTTCACATCCTTAAACTTTTAACTCCTATATAACTAGTGGATTTAATTAATAATTACATTTATTTAATTTTGGCCGTACACTCTTTGACTTAGCTTGATTTTTTTCTTGCTATGCTATGCAACTATTTTGTCTATCATTCACCATTATTTAGATAATGATCATCATAGATAATAGTAATACCGATTTCAGAGACATACAGGTCAATACCACTACGTGAAACACTGATCATCATTATAATCTTGATGTGAAAGTTGGAACTAATTTGTAAAATAATCCAACCCCAAAAAAGAAAAGAGTGTATCTCAGACCAAATTGGTTCACTTGACAAGGTCCAGAGCAAACACTTTTTTTCGCAAAGATAATGGATCTTCGCCGACACCCGACTATTGTGAGGGGAAAAGGCTCTTCCTTGTGAATGTCAAAGGGGCAAGGGTATCTTGATAACTTCACCTAATCCAGCGTCTTGGTATTGTCACCGATTTCATCAATTAGGAACTAAAATCCAAATGTTACATTATAAATTGCGTTAAAGTAACTACTATGTGTAAAAATTTCGACATCGGCTATTGTTAGGCAATAAATAACCCAAAACTTAATTGGAATAATATACCGAAGTGAAGTGCCAATTTAAAAAGAATTAAATAATATTTATAACTAAAATAATACATTGCTTTAAAATATCATGCTAATTGTGTCCCCATAATCATGCTCTAATACATATCAATTTCTGCAATACTTTGAAATTCTAGGGAGTTTGTCGGTAACAAGAGAGAGAGAATTCATTGTTGTTTTTTGAAATAGACCTACTACAATTTACAACCAGTTTATGGTAAATTCAATAAAAAGAAATGTAATGGTGTAACATTGTTTTAATAAAATTACATTCATGTTGTATTTTTTTTCCCCCAATTTTACCATAATATTGAACTAGGATATGATAAGAATAAACATGACTTGACAGGTTATCGCCGATTTTGATGAGATCTTCAAAGATATAAACCCGACTTACCACGATTGAAATTGTTTTATCTCTCACTGTAATAAAATTGCAGACTCGATGTATGTACAATATACGACATAAATATAATTACCTACTATCACTCCTTAAGACGAGATCTGTGATTATTAAATCGTACATTAATAATATCACCTTATCATATCGGGAAGAATTTCCATTATTGAGAAAGAAAAAACGTGTAACTTCGTTATTACCTATAAACCCGTAATAATTATCAATAACTGATAAATATATATAAAATTTAAAATAAATAAAATAAAGCAAATCAGGTCTTTAACACCATCCATAAACGTATATTAAAAAATTTCAAATATCAATTAACAATACTTAACCCTTTCGTAGCCTGTTCTTTATTTCCCGCGTCGTAAGTGTGATGATGATGATGATGATGATGTGGATGCTCATCCACTATCGATTCATCACTATCTTCGTTATCCAAGCTGATACCGTCTTTGTATTTCCTATTACGATTCT
Source organism: Nakazawaea wickerhamii (assembly GCA_030567635.1). NCBI lineage: Eukaryota > Fungi > Ascomycota > Pichiomycetes > Alaninales > Pachysolenaceae > Nakazawaea > Nakazawaea wickerhamii. The sequence continues at coordinate 116,496 of JAJLSR010000007.1, forward strand.
GGAACGGTGGTTGCTCATAACCCAAACAGACTTTCCTCGATTTTTCACAGTTCAAACAATGCGGTTTCCGCTCGTCACACTTGATCCTTCTCTTCCGACAAGTCAAACACCCGGTCCGCGTCCGTCTCCTTGGGATCTTCTTCGTGTTGTCTATGCCGTTGAAATTGAAACCTGGGTGCGGATGGTAGATGATCTGGTGGATCTGTGGGGCTTGTAATTGCAGCAGCAGGTTAGGTTGTGGTGGGAGTTGCTGGTACACGGGCACACCGTACTGCGGGGAGTAAGTCTGGTATATGAGTGGCATTGGGAGTTGCGGGTCCTTTGGCGGGAAAGGTGGTGGTGGGTACATGTACCCTGGGTATTGGAACTCCTGGCTGTTTTGGCCCGTCATGGGAGGCAGCGACGTGTACATAGGGTATTGTTGATAATATGCAGATTGTTGTTGTTGTTGTTGTTGTTGTGGAATTTGTTGTGGAGGTGGTTGTGGAGGTGGTTGCTGGATCGGTATCTGTGTCGATGTCGTTGTTGGTTGTTGTTGGAATTGTTGTTGTTCTTGTAACAGATGTTCTTTCAATTGTGATGCAATTAACAGTCTTTGGCCAGGTAAGCCGGTGAATGAATTATCACGAGACGCTGGTTCTGAACTCACTGGTGACGATAGCGAGGACAGTGCTATCGTCGATAAGGGAGGTAGTATTATCCCCTGGCCTCTATGTGTTGTTTGCGAGCTCGGTATACTTGTCTTCGAGCTGGATGAGTGACGTGGGAATGGGTTCAAAGGTGAAGTCTTATCATGCTCCAACTCTCCACTTGGCTCAGTATTTCTCCTCGACGTCACACCCCTCTGCGGTTGTGGTATTATCTGCGGTTGCTGCAGTTGAGACTGGTAGTAGAAGTGGGGGTCCAAAGGAGGTAAAGTGGCGTCACCAGATCCTACGGAAGCGTTTTTGGTATTGGGGGAAGAAAGTGATCTTTGTGATGAATTATCCTGTTGTTGATTAATATTGGGTAAATGTTTATGATGATTGCCGTCCCTTAAACCATGCTGTGATTTCAGCAGATTTTTCTTATCAGAGTGTATGGCTTGATATCCCATTTGAGCAGTATATCATATGTGAATGGGGTTTTTAAATAAAAATAATTAAATTTTTTAAAAAAAGTTAAAGGATATCTTTAATAATATATGAAATGAATCTGATATAAATATAAATCTCTCTCTAAAAGTGTCTTTCCAAATGGATTGTGGGATAGCTAATTTAATTAAATATGTTTCAATTTTTACCTTCCTTCAAAGATTTGGTTGTGGCTAATTTTTTCCTTCCTTCTCTTAATTCTTTTTTTTTTTTTTGCTGTGTTTTGCCTCCGCTTAAAGTTAAAAGGTCAAATCTAAGTTCTTGCTATATCGAGTAGTAGGAGTGATAGTAAGTGAATGGGGTGGTGGAGAATTTAAATCAATTTGCAAATTATCTTTAATTAAGATTAAGATAATTTGAAGTTGCTATAATATATATATAAGTTTAACCGGGGAAATATTTATGTATAAATAAAGTACAAAGTCAGAGACATATGTATTGCTTTTAGTAGTGATAGAAATCTCAGCAGTACTATCTCTTTATTTTCCTTTTCTGTGTATTTTGATTGTCGCTTTTGCAACAGAAAAAATTATTTTGACTTTTTTTAATTTGGTATTTTGTTTTTTTAACCTTTCAAAGCCAAAACGCAAAAGAAGAACAAAGTTTCAGATACGCAAACTCTATAGCGGATAGGCTTGCATGATGCCGCTGAGAATGTTGCATGCGTGCGCATTGTGCCCTCGTATATCCACAGATCCTGCCCCCCGAATTGTCTGCTCCTCTTTTTCTTTTTCCACCCATAATATATGGAATTGAATTATAAATTGAATTGAATGGTAGTCCACGGGCTCTCAATTAAAATTTTGATTATTTCTTACTGTACATAAAGCCGACTTCTGCACCTTTTTTAGAGTAAAAAATGACTATTTCTTTTAAATAACAATAATACCTAGTATATTATCATCTTTAAGACCAAGAGACAATATCAAATTATCCTTGTGTAAGGACTTTTATTAAATTAATTTATCTTTCTTAATTAATTAATTAAATTTAATTAATAATAAGTTAATTTATTAATAATTATTTACCACTTGTTTTCTTTGGTGCGTGAATCTAGCATGCATGATGCCCTGTTGGCTATTATAGCAAATCTGGTGTGTTTTGACCAGTTTTAGCAAATGCACTTCGTTAGCTAACCTTCTTTTGCTTCTACCAACTATTAACGCGGTCTCCTTTGTACTCTATATATTTTGACCCTCGTGTAAAATGGGTATGAAAAAGAAATTGTCATTATTAAGAGATACTTGAGATATTAGCTGGATTATTTAAGAGAGATAAACCGATAATCAAATGCTATACAATTTACGCCATTCTTTATCACTCAAATCTTAAATGTAAATGGGTAAATAATCGCCAAACTCGTTTCTGTAAATGATGATGTATTCTAAATTAAATTTTTCCTTTTTGACCAGATTTGACTTTCGCGTTAATTTTAAAATAATTATTAATTGAAAAAAATGGTATCAGCATGTGAACTACTATTTCAAATTAACTTAACCTTTGTGGTTCATTTTGCCTGCATTCGATACAATAAGTGTATAAGTTATATTAAAAGTTAAATATGGCGTATATATTCATTTTACCAAAGAGGCAAAATATCCATATAGATATATCTCGAAGATGACATATACACCATAAATTAAATAATACTCAATGATGTCTTAAAGGCAAAATAAAATGTCGCGGATAAACTAAAAGACATAATTTTTATATATATATATTAGAAATTAACTAGAAATTGAAATATGGTCATTAAATAGAATGCCTTGTTATTGTCTTGAAGTTTAATAAACACCATTATTGTTTAGTTAACTACGCGGAAAATATCATTTTAAGGCTTATAAATAATTAATATCGTGTACATTTTAAATATATTAATTACAGATGTTGAACAATAAATATCAGATGATCAATTTGATGATGTAAATAGCACTACATCATTTACAGATAAATAAATTCGGTTATCGTGTTATAAAATAAATTTGATTTAAAGATAAAATAAGCTATATATTTAAGGGCGGTTAATTTTAAAATTTTTTGACTCTGAACTAATCTGAATGTTTTAATGTAAGTTCAAATTTGAGATACTTCCTCGGCTAGAACTGGTTAAGCTTTATAATGATACTAATTGCTCTTTAATATTATTAAGCGAATTATTCGATACGAATTATTAAGAACATTCTATATAAATATAAGTGTGTCAAGAATCAATTCAATTTTACCAAACGTCCCCTTTTTTAAACTTGACTATATTACCCACATCAATTATTGTTCAGTTATCTGCAGATATCAACAACCTTGTAAATATTCACCTCAAAACCATGTAACACAATTTGGTCCTTCATGCTGTATGTAAATGAAAATTAAAATGGCAAAAATTCACGACCTTTTCTTTTGTGTCCTCTTTCTAAGTATTTTAATAATTTCAAGTGGGTACCAATTGTTTAATTAAACTTGATTAATTTTACATTAGATGCCGTATTAATGATTAATTTCGAGTTAATTGAACAATGCATGCAGAGGAAACGCTAATTTCAATGATGTATCGATGGTTATCTTGGTTATATCAACTTATAGTCAGACCCTGTTCGGCTTTGTATTTTGATGCCGACATCTGTTGCAACCAAAATTTCTTCTTCAAAAATTGAATTTATTCTTATGTAAAGCGTAAATGCATATCATATTTGTAAGTTGACTAATTGTTTCCTATATAATATAATATAAAATAATATAATATAATATAAAATAAAATATATGGTGGTCCTTACCATGTGGGTCTTTTGTATCTAGATTTTCAAAGTTTTTTTACAATAATGTATATATTGACATATTCTAAGCAGGTTAGTATAAAATGATAATTTAAATCGCTTATCAAAGACTAAATGAAATGAATAGAGATTGTTGATCTTTGTGTAAGGAGAATAAAATTGAATGAATTTTGAAAATCTTAACTTTTCTTTGCCTAAACATCAAGGATGTTTATTTTTTCTATGTAAATAATAGCAGATCTATTATTTTTTTACAGCACTATTGGCTGCATCTTTAAATCTAGGCTACTATTATTAAATAAGTAGGTGGATTTTAATTTCTGCCTTTTTTTAAGTTATTACAACTTTAACGCTGTATTGTACTTTGATAAAATCCCAACGGAAGTTGTGATTTATTATGAAAATTTTTCATTGCAACACTTGGCGGATTTTTAAATTATAACTAACTAATTTAAAACCAGTCTGTAACTAAGCAACAACTCATTTACACTATAAGGTTACATATTCAATTCCGAATTGCAATTTCGTGAATCGAGTAAGTTCAACCATGACATGAACTAAGGATTATGTACCAGCATCAACGCAATTTAGCGCGGGCACAAAGTCTTGTTGCATAACCGATCTCTTGTTCACTATGCAATTGATAGCTGTGGCTTTATATAGAAGCAGTCAATATGAGAAGCAAGGATTCTTATAATTCCAATCTTTAATAACTAAGAAATTTTGAAAAATGCTACACTTGCAGTGGTTATATGCTTACTAGTCATAACATGGATCTCATCGACTAGACGATCTTTAAATAATCCGAAAACCCATGCAAATAGTCGTTGTATTGTGCTAATTCAATCCAGGCATATTACCCAGGCGACTAGATCTATCGAATTAATTAATTTAATTAATACCGTTGTAAGTCTACTCAATCGAGATAACCGAATGGGAAGAGCAAAAAATTGAAAAAATTATCAAAACACAAAAAAATGGAAACCAAAACAAATAAATTTATTAACGATTAAGGGTATCGCATACAGGAACTTGATGAGTATATAAGTATAAGTATAGATATATATTATGGAAACTCAGGATGACCTTGATAATAAGACTGATTCCATTAATTTGAAAAATTCACTACAAATTAATAATAAATCAATCCAAAAATCGCAAGATCACGTGATAGAAGTAAGCAATGATGATTCAATTTCGTTCCATTTAAATCAAAATACCACTGGTGTAGGTGAGACGCCCTTTGTTAATAAGATAGCTGACCCCTTCGGCGACTCGCTCTCGGAGCTGGACAAGACTCCGATGAATAACCCTGTCACGAAGAACTTGTTCGGGTCTCTGATACGTGGTAAGCAACCAAGTGAGATGTTCAAGAGGTTGCGATTGAGAGAACAGCAAGCACAGATGATGGAATATGAGAGTCAGTCCCAGGCTGATGGCGTGGTTATTGACGATGACGAGGACGATGATGAGGAAGATAGCTCACAGGGTACTTTCAAACTAAATAGACAGTTCTTATTAGATGATACACAGAGAATTTCTAATAGTGGTGACACTCAAGTGATTAGTAATTTAGCCGACACTCAACAGGTGTATCTGGACACACAATTGATCGAGAGTGATCCACGTCCGGAGATCACATTCGATGTGCCGTCAACTCAGTTAATACGAAGAAGCATAGAAGTGCCCAGCACGGTGGAGAAGAAATCCAATACCGAGAAACCAGATTTATTCGATGAGATCACATCACAACAGACAAACAGTGAAGATGAATCAGCACAACATGGGTTGAATTTCGCTAAATCGAGTAGAATCGAGATCGGTTCCGATGATGAAATTGAAAATACTACAGTGATGTACGAGCTGATCGAGCTCGATAAAGACGATGACGATGAGGAGTTCCGTTCAAGGTTTCAAGAGGACAGTTTGGGCATCTACGATCAGTTGAAATTGAAAAAGAGACAATTCTCTGATATGCATTTACATAAGAAACCGAAATTGACGAGAACGAGAACTGATTTCAGTACACCGTCTAGGGCGAATTGGACTGGTCAGAAATCTTCACCGTCTACTGAGATTTTGAATTCGTCTCCGTCGATGGTACAATTACAGACAAGGTCTAAAATCTCATTCCACTCATCGCCAACGTCGAAGATAGTGACCGATGAAGCACTTCGCAGCACACTTGAAATCGTCTCATCAAAGCATTCATCAGATAACGAGGACGCAATGGTACAAGACCCACCAGAAACCGAAGTGCACCAAGTGGACGAGACCAGCCCTTTAACGAGTTTGGAAGACTCCATCTACCGTGGTGGCCCCACTGGGGATAAATTAACAAGAAACGATATCATAAATTACTCCAGCATATGGGCTCGTATCGTTGACAAATTTTACCCCACGATGATCAAGAAACTACTCCGTGATGGTGTTGTCATTTTACACGAGGGCAAGCAGATGAATTTACCCAATTACCTGAATATATTCCCGCTAGATATCAAAGTTGGCGATAAAGTGAAGATTTTCAATAGACGCAAGATCCACTGCGTTACCGGTTTAAGCACCGAATTGAACGACACTAACAGGATCCAGTGTATAAGAGGGTTCGACACCGTATACGTGATGCCCTGTACGCGTAACGAGATTGATCTGAGTGTGATAGAGGATAAAGTGTTATTATCTGATATTTACTTAGTCAATAGCATATGGACGAAACGTGATTTCATCAGCGAGTTAGACGATGGCGAGTACCATGACTCGTTGGTGTCGCAATTACCCAATATCCGAGGCCGCCATTCTAAAGAGCTTTTGAAATTATCGCCGCATAAGAACGGGGCCCCTATCATAGTGCCGAATTTGATTCCGTCACCTGTGCTGCTGAACGATATGGGGCAAGTGTTCAGGAAATGCTGCTTCTCGATAACGTCGTCCACGTCAACGGAGAGTCAGAAGCAGCAGTTGAGGAATATGATTATCGATAACGGTGGAAAGATTTTGGAGAATGGGTTGTTTGAACTTTTCAATTCTGGTGATACGTTAGCGATATCGAATTTTTTCAGTAATTATAAATTCGGACTGTGTATCTCGTTGAATGGGTATAGCAGGTCAGCTAAATATTTAGAAGCGCTTCTGCTCGGATGGCCCATCTTATCTGAGAGATTTATTATTGACGTTCTTGACGAGGGAACGAATTTGAATAATTTTGAATCTTATTTATTACCAGCGGGTGAATCTAATTTATTAGGCACGGTGAAGTCTTTGAATATTTATAAATTCATGAGCAAGTATAACCAGGGAATGTTATTATCATCACAAATTGATAATAATTTCTTCTTACAAGGTTATCAGATTTATCAAATAATGGATGATAATTTGAAATTGAAAAATTCCATCTTACAATTCCTTTTCAAATGCATGGGAATCCAAACTATATCTCAATTCGATACCTTGACCCACCTTAAAACTGCATACAATAAATTAGATCCCGACACTACAGAAAGGACATTAATTTTCATATCGGAAGATATTTCTACAAATGTTAAAGATGAATTAAATGGTGACTTGAAAATCATCGATTGGGAATGGGTAGTGCAATGTGTTATATCAGGTATGAAATTAAAATTTAAATAATTGTATATATTTGTATATTATTAATAAATTGCTAATTATGTAATTTATTCTCCCCAATATCTTCACATTAAAATAACACCAAGACCCGTACGGAAACCAGTATAAAAACCACCTAAAAACAATATGAATCTCAATTGTATGATATTCATAATCATACCAACCCTATATCCTAGTCAATAGATCAATTTCACTCCAATATTACAACTTTAAAATATATAAAAAAAAAGTTTAGGTTTTATATTTCATATATCGATAAAGTAAAAACTACCTTTATCAATTACAAAATTATCTTTCATGTATAAGTAACTTACTTCGAATAACATCGATGATATCAGTGATTCAAATCTTTGAAGGGTTACCGATATATGTTACAACAAATTATAATCTAAAAATCTCAATAAATTAATATAAATCTAAATTATTAACTTTTCTCTAAACTAATGCTAATTAAAATACAACAAAAAATACTCCAATTATCAATGAATAATTATAAACAACTGTACTCTTACTCAATTAAGATCACTCCGTGATCAAAAGAAGACACCAATCACCAACAACAACGAATAAATCCACGAGTAATTAGAAACCAATACATTACCTGCCCCAACAGTACTCATACTCGACGCCGTCGATGACGATGAAGAAGTCAGCGAGATCAAACTGTACCCGCTACTACCGAAACTGCTACTCGTAGCCGCCTGTGTCGATGACGTGAACACGATTTCTCCATTGGCGATAATGACATCACCCGATGACGGAGTTCTCGTGATGTTCAGGTCTGATTGCGACAAAGTCAATTCTTCGTATGAGGAGATGTTGTTAGGGCTGGCGAAAGGGATGTGGCCCGAGCGGATCATCGTCTTCGTGGTGCCCCATCTGGCAGTGTTCTGTGTGGTGGAGACACTTGTGGCGGAGGTGAGTGATAACAGCGAGGTCTTGGTGTCGACGTCATCGACTTTATCGGATTGTGCAAGCGATGATGAGGTCATAGTCAGCAAGACACTCAGTAACGAGGCAGATGACTCCGATGCAATGATTTCTTCAATACTTTGTCCACCATCGTATAATTCCACATACAGCTCGGCCATTGCTAATTTCCTTCCAGCGTTGTCTACCGCGAGGTAAATATTTCTTAAGAATGGAGTTCCTAATAACACCATACCTTCATCCTCCTGCGGTAAGACACTTATGAAACATGCTGAGGCACCGGTATCGTGGAACGTCAACACGTTATCGTCATCGTCATAAGCGATATAAATCAATTCCGATAATGGGATATTTATAGTCAAATTACCGAATTTGAAATTAACAGTGGCGGCCAATTGTCCCACACTACAATCGACAAGCCATCTCTCTAAATCTGATGAGTAATACGCGTTCATTTGTAACAGTAAATCAATGACAGCGTCATACGGTAAATAGGAGTAATAAGTTCTCGAGTCCAATAACAGCGGATAGATGCCTTGGTCGAACTCACCGACGTCCAGTGAGAGACCAGTACCACCGGAAGTGACACTCATCCCTGTAAGTGGCACAATAGGGACGTTATTACTGATATCACCATTGGCGTCAACATATGGAATAAAATCGAATTCGACAAAGTCACCTTTAATCTTCGAAGTATCCAATCCACCCAAATTCAATTGCAGTTCGTTATTCTCTAATCTACCGAGATACAACGAGTACGACGAGACATTTGCCAAATCGTTATTAACTAATGATTGTAAGAAATTATTACCGATACCGTCCAGCAGAAGACCCAACCCACCAGCCATCACATTGGAGTAATTAGCCGAGATGAAGTTCATATTGTCTAATAAGATAGACAGATTATCGAAGTAAAAATTATCTTGTAAAGCGATACCATCAATACGAATAAAATTTAATTCCTCGGACGATATTTGCATCAGACTTGTTGATTGATTTGTAGCTTGATAGTCATCACTAAAATAACTTGACGAATTAGACAGTGATATGTTATAAAGACCCTGTGTTGCACATAAATTCGCCACCGCTGCGGTGTAATTGACATCTAAATGATGTAATGCCGATTGATTTGTCGTCTCACTGGTGTAACGTTCATTACAAGTGATGAAAAATCTGCTATCCATGACCCAAGTCTCGGATTGGATCAAATCTATCCTCAAGTTGAAGTGTTGATCGGCTGAGCCAATTGTCACGTTTGCATAATAAATTCTATAATCATCAGTATCTAAAAATAAAGTCGGGAGTTCATAATTTGAAGATGTTGTTGAAGTTGACGAACGTCTTGTCGAGGAAGTTGTCAGTTGTTGGGAATGAGTGATATAAAACGGTATGAGTAATAAGAATAACTGTTTAAATATCATCTTGTCTATATGTTATATTGTAAATAATTTGGTATCTTAAAACAAATAGATCATAAAAGGGTGACTATTAAAAAGTGAGTGAGTTGATGAAAATTCGTGAAAAGAAAGAGTAAATCGAATTTAAGGGACCTATATGATACTTATCCTATATCTATGAGACTCTACCTCCAATTATATATCAATATCTATATCAATGTTGTTGATGTTTGTTGCAAAAAAAATGTGAAAAATGTTTTTTCTCTTTTCAGTTGGCAAAGTTATTTATAACTCAATACTATTGGATATATTGTACGTTGTAGATATATATAGTTATATAGATTATAAGAGATGGAGTGAATGAGTAGAGTGATTAGAGTGAGTAGAGATTATATAGAGATACTCATAGTATAAGTATAATATCTACATAGATAAATCTATGTATCTATATAAATGTAATAAGATACAGGGAATAACGGTTTTTCCGATCTAGATAAACAATAAGAGTTATCTATTGTCCATAGATGAGATCTCTATATGACCTATATCATCTGATAGACGATGTGGTATCTGCAAATGATACAGGTTGTACTGGGACACCCATACAAGAGTAGGCCGATCACCTGCGATCTCCTTTGTGAATTATCATCAACTGACGTCATCTTTACAGACCCTGATTCTGGTATTATATACTGTGATACTCTGTAGTGTTATATCTATATGGCTATTTGACTATCTTATGAGTATACTCATATACTATATGATATAGATATACTCTCGAGATACTATATAGATCGATATAGCGTGTACAGAGTATAAAGTATAAGAGTATGGCAGACAACGCTTATCCGCCTATTAGGCCTATAGACTTCTACTTACATAGATACATTAAGAGATACACCGAGATATATATATATATATATATAAATATATATATATGTAGATATAGATGTAGAAAGACAGATAGATACTCTACTAGACACTCTGACAGACAGATAAGACATATAGATAAGATCCCCATAGTACTTAGCCCAGACCTAAAGAAACAAAAAAACAGCGCTGTCTTTGACTTAATTAACAATTCACTATTAGAAGCGGTACTTACTTTTATAATATTACACACCATAACTAAACCCTATATGGTTACACAGTATCGAAAATGCAACATAGAAAGCATTTAATAATTACTAATAATAACAATAATAATAATAATGATAATTTAATACCTATAGATTCACCATCACAATTACAAGAACAACAAGAGGAAGATCAATTAAATATAAAGACAACATTTCATAATATAGTAACAACATTGAAATCACCATTAATATCACCAATGAAGAAAAAAATGTCAGATGAAAATTTACGTGATGATCAATTGGATGATACCGGTCAGGACCATGTGAAAAATTCATCAAATTTCATCATGTTTATGTCTATAATATTATGGTATATATTCTCAGTCAGTATATCACTATACAATAAATGGATGTTCGATCCGCATTTGAACTTCTCGTACCCGATCTTGATAACAAGCTGTCACCAATTGATCTTGTTTATATTAAGTGGGCTAGTGTTATCGAGTACAAAGAGATTCCGTCTTACCGACCCAAAGATGTCATACCTTATCAATTGGAAAGTATATTTACTCACGATTTTCCCCTGCTCGTTGTCATCGGCAGCGGATATCGGGTTGGGCAATTACTCGTTCAAATTCATAACTTTATCACTATATACAATGGTCAAATCATCGCTGATTATTTTCGTTCTTTACTGGGGGGTCATTTTCAAGTTAGAGAAGTTCAGTGCAAGGTTGTTGTTGATTGTGATCATCATGAGTATCGGGGTGATGATGATGGTTTACGGACAACAAGACCAAGACCCAGAAGGACAAGATCCGAATGATATCTTCGATGGTTGCTTCTTAGTGTTAAGTAGCGCTTGTATGTCAGGTTTAAGATGGGCCTTAACACAGATACTATTAAAGAGAAGTGATTTCACGAAGAATCCAATCTTGACTATATTCTATATATCGCCGTCAATGTGTCTCGTGTTGGTGATTATAGGTGGGTTCATCGAAGGTTGGGGTAATTTCATAGGTGCAAATATTTGGCTGGAAAAGGGTATCTTGGTCACTGTAATATTATTAATCATTCCAGGGATATTGGTATTTTGTATGACATTATCTGAGTTCACTTTGTTACAACATGCATCTTTGTTAACGTTATCAATTGCAGGTATCTTCAAAGAGATCTTGACAATCTCTGTAAGTTCAATAGTATTTGGCGACAGATTGAATTTGATAAATTTCCTCGGTCTAGTGATCACACTAGGTGACATCTTATGGTATAATTACTACCGTTACCAAGAGAGTAAAGTGAAAGAATATGAGAAATTGAATCAAGATGATATAGAATTAAGAAATGTATAGTCGTGTACCCGACACCCAAAGTCGTGCACACAGAACTCAAAAACTCGATTTTTTTTAAAAAAAAAAAAATTTAAAAAATTTGATTGTAATTTATTACTATTAATACATTCTCAATCACACCATTCATCTATATATAATTACAAATTATTATAATATATAAATATAATCCATTAGATCATTGTAATCTATTAAGAAATTGTTATACGATAGATTATCCTATTTATTATAGTTATTATTTATATCGTGTTCACGTATATCCCATCCCTTAAGACATCATCCAATTAAAAAAATTGAGCGGATTTTTTTGGTTAGAGGGGAAAAGAAACAACGAAAATAATCAATTTTATTCAAGAATTTTTCAGATATTATTCATTTCTAATATGTCTTTAAAACAATTATCATTATCATTTGATAAGATGATTGAACAAAGTTTCATCTTGACTGTTATAATTCATTATATTAATATTGCTTTAAATTTTATTAAACCTTTATTTTTCAATAGTAATAAAATTAATGCAAAACAACAACAACAATTAAAAAATCAAAATAAATTATTCCCACAAAATTCAATTATTATTGATATTAAACTGGATCAAATTCAACAATGTTCAACAAAATTAGGTACAAGATTAATACCAGTGAAAACCGATAATGGTGAAATTGAATGGAAATTTGTTGATGATGTTTCAGTCAAATTTGAAGATACAAATTATAATATACCAAGTGCAGAATTTTTTGATGAACATTTAGCAAAGATTGAAAAAAATCAACAACAACAACAACAACAACAATTTTCACCAATTTCAAATGCTTCATCAGTAAATGATCAAAATATTGAAAATTTAAAATTAAATAATAAAGAAGTTATAAATAATAAGAAAATTCAATTAGCAAGTCCTGCATCATCAACAAATAATGAATTATCACCATCATCATCAAATAAATCACAAGAATTAATTGATTTATCACCACAATCATCAAATAAATCACAATCATCAATGGAAAGTGTTGAAGATGATGATGAAGAAGAAATTGAATTAGTTAATGGTGTTAAGAAATACAAGACACATCAATGTCCATGTTGTTCAGCAAAATTCCGTATAAGAGGTTATTTAACTCGTCATATGAAAAAACATTCAAATGAAAAACTGTATAATTGTCCATTTTTTGATTCAAATTCAATACATAAATGTCATGCAACTGGTGGTTTTTCAAGAAGAGACACATATAAGACTCATTTAAAATCAAGACATTTTAAATACCCTTCAGGAACCAAAAGTGCAAAGAGAACAGGTATGGTTGGTTGGTGTGGACTATGTGGTCAAAGCTTTGCAAATAATGAAATTTGGGTAGAGACACATATTGAAAGTGGTAAATGTACCGGGTTACCAAATAATTATCAAAAGAGGGATTCATCAAAGAAGAAAACCGGTAAGAGATCACATTTGTTAGATCTGGTCACTACAAAGACACCACCATCAATCGATTTAAGAAAATCACCAACATTATCAACTGCATCATCATTTTCATCATGTCCATCACCATCGTACCAAAAACCGAAACCAATAATCAAATTAGAAGATACATCATCAAGATATAATTCCCCAATGTCACCACCAACGTCAATGACATCGCTGAACACACCTCACCCTCAATCACAGAAATCTGATATAGATGCATTTTATTATCAACCAACACAGTATCAAACAATACCTATATTAAATTCAAATTTGGATGAAATTTATCAGCCTATGGATGATGGATTTTATCAAATTAATAATAATAAAAATTTTAATCGTATTTTCGATAATTTTAATAATCAATTTCCTGATTATGGTATGTAATTTATTTTACGTTATTTATATTTGAGTTTTTTGAAAAAGGTGTTGTCATATTGGTTTGGTTTGGTTTATTTCATTTCTTATTAATTTTTATATTTTATATTATCTTATACTTTTATTTTATTTTGAAATATTTTTAACACAATAAGGATTTTTTTAAAAGTTGTGGTTTTTTGAATTTATGATTATGATTTTATATTTTATATTTGATATTATATTATTATATTTAATACTAATACTAGATTATATACATATATATCTGTACGTGATATTGTAATTTGTAAGTGGTATAGATGATTCCAATGATATAAAAATTTAGAAAAAAAAAATAAAAAATAAGAGCTCCGCGACGGGGAATTGAACCCCGGTCTACCACGCGACAAGCGGTAATTCTAGCCACTAAACTATCACGGATTAACTTATACTGCTATTTGAATTTTTATCTATACGAGTGTGTGAGGATTGATATGATCAGTGAAAGTAGTCTTATGGATTGTATTACGATTATGTGTTGTATCGAGTAATTGTATAAATATATAAATATTATCATTGGGGTCATATATATGTCATGTATAGGTCATACTATGGGTCATAGTATAGATCATAGGTTATAGGTCATTTCTTATCTCTTATCTTCTCTCATCTCTCTCATTTCTCAATCAGTAATAAGATATCATATCATCAATTACAGTGAATTATCTCATTCAGTATAGCATATCTCGAATCTCATATATCATACTGGATAATTCAATTTCTGATATTGTATAATCCAATTCTCATTTCTTCTTCTTTTCAATCAGGTCAAAACATTCTTTATTCAGCAACAACACGTCCAATATAAAAGCGTACCCGCCATTCAACACCAAACATATCTTCAAATTGTGCAAAAATTTCTCAAAAAATTCAATCTCTAAATCTCTAGGTATATCAAACACCCACTTCCCCGTCTTCAACTCGTTCTCTATAAAATGATCCAATTCCGCGACTAAATCATTCGGATCTTTGAAATCTTTGTAATTCTTGTTCTGGGTCTTATTTAAGTATGTTTTGAATTTTTGGAGCTCATCGTAGTGTTGCGTAATGAATTGTGAATCATCTGGTAATTGATTATAATTTTGTGTGTCAATGTGTAGTGTCTTGGGTGGTGTCGGATGTGGTTGGATTAGTATCGTGGAGTTGTCTATTGATTTCCCATGGGATGGTACTGTGTAATGGATTGGTCTTAGTGATCTACTTAATATCCTCAAACTTGATTGTCTTATCTTAATCATATTCAATTGATGTAATGTAATTATAAATTAATTTTTAAATCCGCAATTTTATAATCATAAATAATATTAAAACCGTAAAATATAAAAAACAAATACAAACTATATATATATAAATAAATTCATGCCCAGCATTTAACAATCCAATTGATTAATTTCATTAACGAATTCATCAACAATTTTTGATTTTAAATCATTATTTAAACCAACAAAATTTTCTTTATTACCGATGAAAATTCTTAAATTACCTAAAATTAAACAAAATAATTTATTTAATTTAAATTCGATCGAATAATTTTCTCTATATTCAATTGATGAGTCTGATAATGTACTTGAAGTTTCATCATCTTCTAATAAATTCATTGGGAAAATATTTATCACCGAGTAAAGTGATGTAAATGATAATAAATCAATTTCTGATAAATTTAATTTCTTAAATAATAATAATAATTTTGATTTGTCAAAATCATTTGAAAGGATTTGTAATTTTATTATACCACAAATTAATGAATTAGAATTAACACTTGCCATCTTTGCTAAATTTAATGATTCCTTGATATTAATCATTGTTGGTTCAATTAATGATTTAAGAAAATATAATTCAACATTTTTTGATGGTAACGTCTCTGAAAGTTTAATACAATTATTTAAATCTTGAGATATCGTATTTTTCATTGACTTGATTTCTTCTTGATCCAGTTCAGATTTAACTAAATTTTCAAATTCAATTATCGTTTGAAGTGTCTTTTGGAAATTTTTTTCAATACTTAAATTTGATAAGATTTCAAATGGTGTTGAATATTTGATAAATGATTCATCCTTATTATTAAGAACTTCAATATATCTATTGAATATAATATCATCCTTCCATATTTCAGAATAGTTTTCTAACAAGACTTTAACAGTTTTATCATCTGTGGATTCCTTACTAGCTTTATTCCAATATCTTTCACAAAATTTTGATGACAAGAATTTCAAAATTGGTGATTGCGATACAATAATTCTTAAATAAATTGCCTTTAATAATAATAAATTACAATTATTTGGTTTTAAAATTAATCTCAAATAATTTGGAATTAAAGTACTCATTTGTAAATCCGCTGATGAAACTAACAATGGTTGGAAAGCTTGTTGTTCATTAATTACAACAAAATCATCAATTATTAATTTTGGATTAGTTAAATATTGTAAATATTTTAATAGTGAAACCCATTCAAATTTCAGTTGATTTTTCTTGTCATCTTTTGGTGCTGGTTTGAAAAAAGGTTCTAACATATATGTTAAGACACCAAATACCATAATAATTTTCATTAAACCAAATAATGGTTTAAACATAACAGATGATGATTGATTTGAACCAAATGAAAAAATTGGAATAGAAAATAAACTTCTTCTGAAATTACCATTATTACTATCAAAATCATCTAATGTTGAGGCACCAACTAAGCAAGTTAATCCACCCATAATAAGATTATTAGTTAATGAACTTCTTGATTGTTGACCTTGTTGCTGCTGCTGCTGTTGTTGTTGTTGTGGTGCTGGTGGAGAATCAGACATTGATTGTGGAGAATTTTGTTGAGTATGTTGTGATGGTTCCACACCTGTGGTGTTAATGACAATTTCTCTTAATTTATCATTTTCCAGACTCATAACTTCTAATTTATACTCCAAATGTCTAATATATTCTGTGGCCTTTGATAGTATAGTGGCTTTATTTAATTTCTTTGCCGGTTTTAAGCCATCTAATTTTCTTTCATCATCGGTATAACCTTCACCTTCATAATCATCTTCGAATTCTCCAGTCTCAGCATCATTATTAGAACTTAATTGACCGTTATGTAAATTATGATTTTTAGAAATTAATATACGTAATGCAGGAACACAATTTCTTAATTCAATAATCTTTGAATTGATATTTGTTCTATATTTTTTTTCGATTAAATTATGTGAAGATTTAACTTTCTTACCAGGCTTAGTGACACCACTACTTGATGAATTAGTCTTTGATAACGTAGGAGGAGACATTGTTTCTGATTTAACAGTTGGCTTTCTACCCCTTTTACCCTTAACTTCAGTCAGTTGTGGTTGATAAGTGACAACACTTTCAGGGGATGAATTGAAAGAATCTGGTGAAGAGTTAGATGATTCAATTAGCAGTGGTAAATCAAATTGATTTGATGAAGATGTTGCCGAACTTTGAAAATTAAAATCGTTTGATAATAATTCATCAACATCCATATTTTGATCAAATGATTGACGATTAAAATCAAAACCCTGTTCTTGTTTAATCATAGATTGTTTATAATTGTCACCAAATAGTATTGCCTCTGGTGAAGATTCTGAATTTGGATATGAAGGTGATAATGAATTATAAGTGGAATTTGATGAACTTTCATTTTGTAAATTACCATTCATATCAAGTTGATTTAAATTAACAGAAGTGATTGGATTAAAACCGACAAACAATGAATTAGAATTATTAATATTATTAGTATCATCAAAGTAATCCTTCAGTTGTTGTTGTTGTTGTTGCTGATGTGAACCATCATTAGCGCTACTATTAGCGGCGTTTAATGATGATAATATTGAATCGTAATCGTCAAAATTTAATGACATATCCTTTAATTAAAATCGAATTAATTATATAATTATAATAAATATAAAGAAGTAATAATATAAACAGGAATCCGTATTATTTTTATTAATTGATAATCATTTCAAATACTATGCTTTATGTGTTTGTTTCCCCCTTTGTCTCCTTTAACATTCTCTTAATTTGACAAACAGAGACAAACAAAAGAAAAATCCACAGCGAAAAAATATTTTTTTTTTTTTTTAAAATCATACGATTTTGTTTCCATTGACAAAAAGAATCGTACCAGAATTTAATTAATTTATTAATGTAACTGACTCAGTATGGCTTACTATCCGGTCTATTACATATGGGGTCACAACGGATTGGTAACCAAGTAACTAAATCAATATACCCCGTGTCAGTAACTCCATAGTAAACATATTGACAGATCACTTAGGTCACTCCGTTTAAAAGACAACACCCTTGCACCCCATTAAATTATTACGATTACAATAGACCGGTTATTTCCAATCTTTTTTTTTTGGCTATGCTTAAGTTAACTTGACATCGTAAGCGATGACTCTTATAAGGTAAGATACTAGTATAAGACACAGACTTAAGTATGAACTAGACTAATATGAATGTAAAAGAACTTCTACAGCGTATACTCATCCAATTTGAAACACTCTTCTTACGATGATGTATCCCGTAATACGGTACTCATCGGTACCAGTTTCCTAATCCTTCTTTACGATACAAAAAATATTTTTATAAAAAAAATAAAAAATAAATGCGAGTTCTCTGGATCGAACAAAGGACCTTTAGATTACAGAACCGTAGAAACGACTTCAGTCTAACGCTCTCCCAACTGAGCTAAACCCGCTACTTATATGGAAAGTATTTTATCCCTGTTAGGATATCAACTAAGTGGGTTTGTATAAAAGATAAATGACTTTATTGATAGTTGAGATAGAGATTTAGCTTTATATATAACTACAAGTATTGATATAGTGAGTGTATTTTAATATAACGTTCAATGTAACCATCTTTGAGTAAAACTATTCATATCTGTTGAATGATCATTCCCACCTTCTTTCCTCTTTGGTTTCTCATTAGCGACTTTATCCTTAACGCATTTATGTATATGAGCCAAATAATCTGAGTAACTATAAACTTTATCTGACGTAGTATCCTCTACTAACATCTCAATAAACTCTTGTTCGGCGCCGTCGATACCGACTCTGCATAATGACACAGGGGCGAATTCTAATTCTAAATACTGTTTCTTTACATGCAGAATCAAATTGTTTAATTGTGATGAAATGTGGGTGGATAATAATGGTAACTCATCAGTCATCGGATCGATGTCTTGGATACTGTTGACCCGGTCACCGAATAAGTCATTCAATAATAACGGATTAATTTGTGGATGTATCCATAATAACATCTTTTGTCCATTAAAAGCGAAATAACATCCACCGGGTTGAATACTATGCCCTGACAGTCTCACCAAGTGAGGCATGTGGAAATATCCATTCGAGTCATAAGTACATTCATCGTCATTCAAATCGTGTACTGCGATAATCAATGGGTAAAGGCTGAATGAAATTTTTTCAAATGTGGATGAATTTAAAAAATGCCAATTAACTATTTTCAAATCACCATTTAAGACCAGTGATCTGACAATTCTTGATTTTTGGAACAGCAATGCGTACATAGTCAACAGCTTCAACGGCTCAGGGATAATGAATTGCTGTGAATGAACTGTACTTCCGGCAACCAATGCTCTATATTGTGTCAAAGTATTGACTAATTCTAAATTACTAAAATTACGTAACGTTTGTAATGTCAGTGTTGGTAACTTAGCTAATTGTTGTCTCATCCATAAATTGATTATCGTGTCTTGATCTGAACTACTAAAGATATCTCCGACTCTTTCAGAGACCGCACAAACCATATTTATGACTCTTACTTTTCTTATACCTGCTTTATCAGTATATAATAACGCAGCTTGGAAATGGGCATCTAATTTAGTGTTTAATTTCCCATCTAAGATGAAATCGCACATGAATGTTTGTTCAGAGTTTAATGTCGCGATAGCAGGATCTGCTGAATCCTTTTTGTAAAAATTTCCATAATAATTTTGTACTTGTAATCCACTTGAACAACGAATCTTTAATTGCCCCTGGTAACCCGCAACATTAGCCACAGATGCCTTGAATTCAAAGACTAATTTTCTTTCATCTCTTACAAGATTAAAATTTTGGAAAATCTTAATATTACCACCAGTCTTAAATGAAACCAAACCAGTATTTGCCAAGTCCACTGATGTAGAAGAAATGACAAAGAGATCCAAGCCGACATTACAAGCCGCGTAGTCAATAGCCAATTGGTTATAATAAGGTGAATTGGCAGTCAAGAACGATCTTTCCCTCTCGATAGCGTTTCTAATATTAGTGTCTTTATATTTCAATGCAGCGGCGGCACCACCTGAAGTAGGTAAACTAGTCAACATTGATATCACTTTACCACCTCCAAAAGATTCCAAGGCTAATAAGGACAGTTTCAACGCTGGTCCGAAACAAGGTTCAGGGATCTTGAAATGATCACCGGATTCGATCATATTTAAAGTATCTTCGATAATTGATCTTGATTCCATTGGATCAACGAATAACCCCTCATAGAATGGGATAAATGGGTCTTCCAAGTCACTCACCGTGGAGATCGAAGGACTTTGCAAAAGTGGACTCAAATTGTAAAAGAATAATTTTTGATCAAATCCAATTAAACAAATCTTTGCACCTTGAGGTAAATTAGATTCACCACCATCGTAAACAGCTTGACGAATACAATCTCCAATACACTTATGAACACCCTGGGTCAATGAAGATTCACTCAAATCTATTAAGAAGATATAATTCAACGCTGAGGGATCTTTAGTTTCATCAGCGTTATACTCCTTTGGAACAACAAAATCAACAACTCCCTTATGTAACTCAGCTCTCTCATAATGATCAATTCTTCTCCCCGATGGATCCAACGCAGCACCATAACCAGTGGGGCAATCACTAGCGAACTGACACATATTACAAATCATCTTATACGAGCTATTGAATTGCATTTGTGGATTCACATACGCACGACAACGACGACAACGTGGTGGTCCACCGGGCAGTTGACTGAAATCCACCACTGGGATCTCTTCATCGACCGAAGGAGCAAAAGGTCTAACCATCAACCCCAAGGGTAAGCGCGTGGCTTTCAATAACTCATTCGTCGATGGGACACTGTACATTGACAATCTCATGAAGTTTGGTGGTGTCACACCTTGATCGACAAATTTAGGATTTTGGGTTCCAACCATTGGCGGATGCACATTTTCAAAAGTCCTGAACTCTTGCACGTTAGCCCACTCCTGTGCAGCTTCGTAACGTAAAGTTGGCACTTGCAATGACAGTTCAGGGTTATAAGGTTGATTAGAACCTGTGTCTGGGATCTGAGATATCGTTGAATTTTGTTGCAGTGCCAGTGGCGCCTGAAACGCCAATTGCGACTGATCGAACACTTGTGACTGGAATTGTTGTTGACGCTGATGGAATTGCTCATTTGTAGGTAATGAAGTAGTTGAGGGGATATGCGACATACCAGGGTGCACAGGGGTACTATTAACAGACGAGACACCACCGAGTTGGAAATTCGGTTGCACTGGCGTGAACACTTGCCCATTGTCGAGGGCGTTGTTGGGGAAATTGCCAAATGAAGGTGTTGGCGGTGTGGCCATCAGTGACGTGGACAACAGTTCATCGACGACGTAAACAGGTCTTTTCTTTCTTGAACTCGCACCAGATGCTGAACGTGAGTCCATGCCTGGTTTCTGCGGCAGCGTGAAGGATAACCCGTCCATTTGCCCAGCTAGCTGGTCAACGGGGTACTGTTGCTGGTTGAAATTGGCTTGTGACATTTGTATAATCCTAGTTCAATTGAAACAATTGAAAATTGAATTTTTTTGATTTAGTTGTGATTTTTTTTTTCGATCTCAAGAGACGTGTTTTCTTCAATGTTGTTATGAGATCTACAAATTATATATTTGTCTAAAATTTATTTTTATTCATTAAATCTAAAGCTATTTAAGTTGAGTTTACCTGTTTTCTCTAAAAATGATCCAGTTAAATTGATTTTGGGTTCTGTTTTATTTGTGTTACCTCTTTTCGGTAAGACATTAGAATCCAATGCTTGTAATGGAGTTCTATTTGCATGAAGTACTCTTGTACTTGCCTTAGATTCGAGCCTGAACCTGTTTCTTAATCCTAGACGGACATCATCGATGATCAGTTTCCTATTAACATTAATAGGCTCATCTTGCTCAATTGGGGGAACATCTTTGGCTTCAATAGTTTCATTAAGTGAACTAAGAAGATTTTCCTTGGAGACATTAGTCGATGTAGTTTGAGTTTGAGTCAAGATGATTTGTTCATTAGCATCTTCATTCTCAGATAATTCATCAATTTCAAAATCACTTGAATTCAATTCATGTTGAAGTAAATTTTTAACACCAATTTGTTTATTATTATCTTCATCATTAGTTAATTCACTTATATTAGTATCATCATGTAATTCTTCCATATTTATTGAATTTTGTGATTCATCAACATCTGAAACCTTTTGAGATTCCACAGAGTCGGTATCTTTATTACGTTTATCATGTATGGCAAAAAATTTACTTGCCTTCATTGTCGTAATCTTAGACGTGGTTCCATGTAATATTCTCTTTCTCTTTGAAGTTGGTGATAATTTTTCACTTACTGGAGTATTCTCCATGGGCAGTAATTGTCTCTTTGTAGAAGTTGGAGTCTTGTTGATATCATCATTTTTAGATTTCTTCGTGAAGAAATTATCTATATTTTTATATTTCAGCACTCCTATCGAGACTGGGGTAGAGTAAGCTCTCGAAGCAACTTTGATAGGTGTATAACCTGGAACTTGGTATAATGAACCAGTTCTCATAGCGGTACCGTTCTTCTGTAAGAGTAATAATTCCCTTGAATGTAATGGCGTCTTTTCAATAGGATGCAAATCACCCTTTGCAATTTGTTGATGTAATGAGTCATCGAATCTTTCTCCCGAACAGGTTTTCATCATCGGTGTTGCTTCATAGGGGAATTGAGATAAATTTGTAGGTAAATTCCTAACTGGATCAAATACTAATTGGAACTTGAAAGCGTAGCTAGCTTGTTCATATTCTTCCATGAAATTCTCACCCACAGTATACTTCCCCTCCAATTTCAATGCTGCAATGATTTTTTCCATTGTCCCGTACCTCTTCACCAAGCCAAACGCTTTGATTATCCCTATACCAGGTATACCTTTAGTATAATCACAACCGCTCAACGAGGCGACCATAATTAACTGTTCCAGAGATAAATAATTAACTGGCACTTGTTTACACTTACTGAAGTTATCTCTATTAATTTCAACACATTCACCTTTGTCGTTCAACTTGGTAATTAATCTACGACACCCAAAAATCAATAAATCTGAATCTTCACTGATAATACCATCAACGATCCCCATTTTTTCCAAATAAACCATTTGAGAATCTGCCTCATATGGAGCGACAACGTACTTGACATTACGTTTCTTAAAGACATCAATAAGCAGCTTAGCCATATCTGGAGTGATATCACACGATTTCTGGAAACAACTAAAAGCGGTACGTGAATCACCCTTTGACAAAGCTTGTAAACCTTGTCTCTTATATTCATTCCTCTTTTGCTCTCTATTCACCTCTGTTTTATTCTTACACGGTAAATAATCTCCATCGAACACGAAATAAGGCTCAATACCGAAATGTTCAAGCATGTCTAGTCTCTTCAACGTGTAATTGATATACTTATTCGTTGGCTTGTCCTGTGCTAATTCCATAGTGCAACCCATTATCGACCTATGTAACCAGGCGTAAGTGTCAATTGCCAATGTCTTACCCTTATACCGCATCAACGAGGTCGGCTCTTGGATCTGCTTCAACAGAGGAAGTAAACCCGAGACACCCATTGCTTTACTTTACCTCAGTATATGACGCCAATAGTGAATTATCCTCTTGTCTGTCTCTGTTTACAAAATTGATTTTTTTCTTTAAAGCGTGTACAAGTGAAAGATCAGAATTAACGCGTCAAGAGAGATGGATGGCAATTAGACAAGGATGGATTCAACAGATCTGAAGATATCGAGACTTCGGGCTGCTTTCCCCGAGATTAAAGAGGATGCAGTGCTATTGGAGATCTTGCTCTCTTGTAATGGGTCATTAAAACAGACAGAGACTATATTACTTGAACAATTTAGTAATGACCCTGTAAAGAAACGCAAATTACAAGAGTCATCATCATCGAAGTATCAGTCTTCGATAAAGGGTTATATCCAAGGTAATAAGAGAAAACACACGGGTGCTGTATTGAATAAACTGAATACAAAGACCGTGGTTTTACATGATAAAGAGGATATCGAGAGCACGCTACCGTATGTGTCATTCCATAAGAATTTCTTACCACCAGATATCGCTAACAGTATATTGAAATTCTTGATAACTCAGAAAGATCTGTTACTACCAAAGACTTTTTACCTATACGGTAAGAAATGTGAATCACATCATTCTAGTGGTACATTCACCAGTACTGATTCCACCGTGAAGGGTTCAGAGAATTTAATGTATAACGCAGAGAAGATCAATTCTACTGCAGATTACAGTGACGAAATGAGGATAATGCAAATGTTAGTCGAAGACAAAGTACGTCAATTGCTCCAGGAGAGACCACAGTTATCACCGTTCCAATCACAAGAATGGGTAGGTAATTTAGCCGTATGTAATCTTTTCGAAAACAGGACCAATAATTTAGAATGGCATTCAGATAGGTTAACACATACGGGACCACTACCTGTGATAGCATCAATTTCATTTGGTGCCACTAGAGAATTCAAATTACGTAAAAATTTTCCCGTCAAAGCGAATCCGCACCCTATATATTCGATCCCACTCCCGCATAATACATTATTGATAATGCATTCAGGATGTCAAGAGGAGTATAAACATGGTGTAATGACTAGCAGCACACCCATAGAACCGCATCCGATATCAGGACAGATGAGATTCAATTTAACGATGAGACATTTTGTTAACAAATTTTGTGAGAATGTTCCATTATGTAAATGTGAAATGCCCATGATTTTGAGAAGATCGTATAAGGAGGTAAGTGGGAGAGGGAAGTATTTTTGGCAATGCCAAAACGTGTATCAGAATGCTGAATGTGGTCTGTTTCATTGGGCACAGTTTGATAACAAGAGTTTAATCGCTGATGACGAACGGGATTGTTCTGTGTGGATAGCAGATGATGATGATGAGAAATGGCAGTATATGAGGGATAATGGGATACAGTACGATAAGGACATGGGTGTATTTAAGTATAATTTATAAAGTGTGTAGATCACATGCCAAAAGAAAAAAAAAATTAAAAATGTCAAAATCTCATCTGTAATCACAGCCATCTATTTAATACCAGTTGATTTATTTATAACTTATATAAGTTATATCAGATTTAAAATTATCAAGTAGATATCATTCATAGATATATAATTCATATTCGATTACAGATATTCAGTATAGTTTTTTCCACATGGGTATTATAAGCACATCATTCAAGATCGCATCAACAGTTAATGATCACATACCGTTCACACCACAGACACGACAGGTGTACGACTCCGTGGTGCAATACGATTTGTTCAATTTGATGCCACTGTACCCTGGTGACAGCGAAGAGGCGGATGATCTGATTGAGGAGGAGGAAGATTTGTCAAGGACGTTAATTAACGATAGCAACCTTGAAAATTTAAATGAAAATACTGATAAAGTTAACAAGATCAAGGAAAAATTAATACTTTATAGAAGAACAAAGATTGCCATTAGTGAACAAGATGATAGTTTCAATACTGATACTATATTGAAGCATGATAATGGTAAGAATGGAAATTACCACAGGATGTCCAATACGAGTTCGACACTTGGTGATTACGAAGAGGATCCATTCTTAGAAGAGACCATTGATGATGCATTAAGTTATCTTTTCAAATCGTTCAATAATGATAGAGTCAAAAATGATGATGAATTATTTGAGCAATTTTTCAATAATTCAATGATTCAAATTATGAATTACGTTAATAAGAATAAGAATTTTTCATTTATGAAATTATTCAATTCTTTGGATAAGAGTTTGAAATTTCAAATATTGAAATTATATTTACTGGATGATTCACTAGTTAATGAATTTAAATCGCAATTCAGTCACGGTGATCAGCATATACAACATTATCAATCAACGAATATTACAGAAATTAAATCAGAACAGTTAATGTTAAAAATAGTACAACTTTTATTCACAATTTGGTTTAAAATTTGCAAGATTTTCATTAATTTAGGATTACCAATCTTGCAAATGTTATGGCTTGGATTCATTGAATTGAATGAGACATATCAAATTTTAAATAAATTAAGTAATTTATTCTTAATTTTTTGTAATTTAATAATTGACCAATTGATTTTATTATTTGATTCAAATGATAAATTAAATTTCCTGAATAATTCAAATGGTATTTACTTAAATTTATTTAAGAATATGATTTTTGAAAAATTATCAAATAATGCTGGACATTCAAATAGATTTTCAAATCAAAGTACACCTAAGTAATGTATATGTTTTAATAAATAATCAATATAATATCTTGATAACCCCTAATATAAGCCCTAACCACAACTGCACATAAAAAAGAAAGAACCTGCAAAAGTGAAATTTTTTCCTCTGCGTAAAAGTGCTCCATAACCATTTTTGTAAAGATATAAAAGGAACAAGAATCCGCTATTTAAAAATTTTCTCTTTTTTTTTTCTTTGTCGACGTACTTCAGTAAGTAATGTATCAATACCTTTTATACTATACATGAGATAAAGGTTATTTTATATGGATTTCAATTATTAACACCTGCAAACAGTAGGATCATTTCTATAGGTCACGTCCCTCTTTGACTCTTCAAAAGAGCCACTGAATCCAACTTGGTTGATGAGGTAGATACCTTTGTACCCTAAAGTGAGAAATTATTTAGCTTGTCTATGATCCTTAGCGGTCTAGTCATCTATCCAATTATTTTGCCTTTCTATTTGGTTTCCTCTTTTGGTTTCCTTGAAAGGAGCGATGATCTTTACCCTCTATATGCACTTCTTCGTGAAGGGATATAGTTGGGTGGGTACAAATGGCTGTCTGACAAGTTACTTTTATTAAATAATTTGCATTTCTTATATCTGATATGAGAGGTACTCGTTATTTAATAAAGTGTCTTGTAGTTGGTGTGAATATGATTTTTAGTCGACGATATATAGCCTTTAATAAACAGTACCTAATTCTGTTATATCACTATTGTAGTTTACAGATTTACATTTCAAATAGATTTACATGAACAAATAAGGTTATCTTTAGACATAAAGCCATCACGAAACCCCGATCGGGTCTCTCATATATAGAATTCGCGTTTCCTTGTTGTTAGTTGATCTGTTGATGTTGTCAGGTTTTAAAAAGTTGACTATTTCCTTCTCCTGAATCAGAACACGGAGAAGTTTTGTTCTTAGTCTCTCTTATATAGTCGTACGAGCTATTCATATTTTAATCATGTAAGGATGCTGTTTCTCCTTTGTTAACTGATGATACAAATCGCGTTTTTTCGTGTTGTACGGTAAACAAATCAAAATTACACGATTTTATTAACTGGAGATGTTTTCATAGTGTGTGAAAAAAAACTTCTCCGTTACTTCTTTGTTGTTATTTGTTGTTATTGGTATTGTATGGTGTATTACTCTACTACTAGATATCTATCAATTTGTTTCAATCTAAGCAATTTTATTCTTATTCATCTTATAACTATTCTATCATCTAAGTATTGCTCATACCTTTATATCATTATACTCTTATATTCAATATCAGTATTAATATTCTCTATATTAAGATTAGGGAAAATTGAATTTTTTGTTTCGAAAACTGATTTCGAAACATAAAGCAAAACAATTTACAAATCAAATTTAACAACCCCATAAGATCATATATCACAAGATCATATATCATATATCATTTCTTTCATTATAAGAAAGAGATCTATCACATTTGATCATTAAAGATCAACTTTTAAACTTAATTCATTTATAAAAAGTGATGAGTTTCAATATCCCACAAGCAACAATGGGAGGTGATTTTAAAGGGATGAAAACTCTGGTTTTCAGTCATTTGAAAACAAAGATACCTAGTATTGGTCATTCCGACCTGGGTAAGAAAGACCCTAAACCGAAGAGTCTTTCCCATACGTCTCATCCATATCTCGATGACTTAATCGACGTTTCAGATATCGAAGGGATCAATGATATCTTAGAAGTAAACAATAATAATAATAACGATGATTCACAAGAGTTGTTAGATGATGACACTATCCCGAAATTGGATATCTTAACTAAAGGTGTGTCACCAACGGAGATCTCGACGGAGGCAGATGGTTGGATGGATGAAGTATTTAATACTAATATCTACGGAATGATTAATCAAGATGACTCGCAGGAGATGATGCCAAATCAAATTTTCTTAGATAAAGCATCTCCAAATAACGATTTGACACCAGATAATGATATTTCTCCATTAGATTTCAACACGCAGACTCCCTTGTCCGATAAGACAAACGTTATTGGATCACTGTCTAAGAACTCTAGGAAACCTTCAGCGACGACGACAATTGACCCAGCGTTGAGACAACTTATCATCGAAGCCATCTCGTCATTTGTCGATTATTTTTTCAAACATTATAATCTTCGATTCGCAAGTAATGGTCAAAGTACAAGATTAATACCGAGAAATGAATATCTTTCAGATTTCTTAATTAAGAATTATAATAAGAATTATAACAAGACTGATATCACTAAGATCTTGAATCTTTCAAAGACAACAGGTGATCAGGATTTGATTGATTTAATTGCATACACGGATAAATTAAAGGGTAAAAACGTTAAGGATATTACATCTTTAAAGATATTAGCAAATTATTCAAATAAATTATTAACACGACAATCAGATTTCAATGACGAGAGGGATAACTCGATAACTTCGATCACTGGTGTTGACCAGTTGAGTATTGAGCCAAGGAAACAAGAGTTCGGTGAAGCGAAATTTGAATTAAATAAATTTAGAATCTTATTCAATTATCATGACGGTAACGGGTTTAAATTTTCAGAATTTGATAGAAGTAATGGTCAGAAGATCAATTCACAAACTGTGAGAAATTTAAACGATATCAAATCTTTCACTGTGGGTAAAGATACATCGAGTTGTTTTGAGGATTTACAAAAAACATCAATGTCAAATAATTTCTTACTTTGTAATGCATCATTATGCTTGAATAGCAACTCATCATCACCTTCCAGCACCAAGAAGAAAAATTTCGATTTGTCATTGGGTAATTTCATATCATCAGTGGAATTACTCTGTCATATCCCCTTTAAAGAAGATTCATCATCCTCAATTTTGAATTATCAGTCTTCGATATCTATTTATAACAAAGATAGATTAATTCATCAAAAGATGGAACCTATTATCGGGTTCAAAGTCAATCCACAATTAATGAATCATGACACTTATAATTTGAAAATCCCATTCCAATCGAGTTTTTGGGGCGGGTATTTGACCTGGCTCTTGAATGGTTCAGATGATGACTCAGTGAACGATATCGTCATCTCACAGACTATCATGGACGATGATGCGCATCAGAACCAGACTATAGTGACATTGATTTGGACTTTTAGTGATGGAGATGGTAATCATAACGGTGTAGAGTATCAAGTTTTTGAAATCCCACAACAATTACAAACACCAAGAGCAACAAGAACAAATTCTAATTCTGCACCAATTATGAATTCCAAAGTGATTTCTAATGTCATCACTGGAAGAAGTGAGTCCTCAGCAAGTTCAGTGAAATCTCATAAGAGAACCCGTTCCAAATCATTCAGTGAATTAGAGCAAAGTTACTCATATGAGCAGCAACAACAATTCAGTATGATGCTTCAACAACAACAATTTGTAGGTGATTCTCAGACATTATTTACACCACCTAGATTCCCACAAAAATTAAATCTTGAATTTGATCAGGAACAATTATTTCAATCACAGGACATAAACAGTGCACCACCGACACAACAAAGATTCATGTTCTGTCCACCGTCACAACCAGTACAACAGTATCCTCATTCACTGAACACATCACCATATTTGATTCAACCAGGTGGATTCAATAACTCGGTCCAGCAAGATTTTATACAACCACCACAGAGACCAATGAACTTTAAATCACAATCTTTTAGTAATTTACCAAATTATCAAAGAAACACTATTCAGCAACCACCAATGAGATTCATTAACGTTCCTGGACAAAATAATTACCAACAGCAACAACAACAACAATTACCTACACCACCATCGAGTCTTGCACCATTCTCCTCAACGTCATCATCAGCTGGGTCATCATATAATTCTCAAGCACGTTCATTACTGACACCACCTACACCATCTACGTCAACACCATTACCGCAACAACAACCACGGATGAAACAACATGTCTTCTCCATTGACAAGCCAATCAGGGCTTCGAGACAATTATCTAATTCATCAACATCGTCAATTTCATCATCAGGTACAATACCATTTAATTCAAGTCCAAGTAGTAATACGAATTTATCAAATTTTAAAAAAATGAAAGGTAATTTTGAGCAACTGTTAAAGATTGAATTTTATCAACCACCAAAGAATTAAATTTTACTTAATTCATTATAACATATACATATAAACATAGAGACATTTTTTTTAACATATCATTATCATTATCATATTTTAGAGCATTTAAAAAGTTGAGACTTTTACATTTACATTGAACATTTACATTTTACATACATACATTTGCACTTTTTTTATCATATACTTCATTTCAATTCGAGAATATAGTTCTTTATTTGATACGTTACGTTAATTTATTGAGGTAAGGTATTAAATAGGGATAATTAATTAAAGGTTTTTTGTTATTCATATATCCATGCGTATTTGTAAATATCTATATCTACATCTATCCGTTTGTTAATCTAATGAGTAGTAAATAGTAGGGCATCGTATCAGATAAAACAATAGATTATCATTTAGAATCGGCGTTTAAATAAAATTATCTCCATATGCATAAAAAAATGAGTATTAACATAAGGCAATACCGATGAGATACACTTATAACCATTACTACTCACCACCATTACCTCTCACGATACCTCTACTCAATCTGTAATACTATTAGAGTATAATATACAGAGATAATACGAGAACACAAGGGTTATTTGAGTAATCGGTAGATGATTTACATAATTAATTGCCGTTTGAAATTTTTTAATTTAGATTTGATGAGTATTGCCTTATGACATTTATCCGATATTATATATATATATATCTATACCCTTTAATTTAGTTAATTAGTCATATCTAGATATCATCTATACAGCCATACTCATATTCATAAACTTATACTCATATTCATATAAACTCATATAGTCATAGATTCATACACATTAACACATACATATAATGCATCAAGTACCGATATTTTTCAAATCAAATACATGTTCATGTCAAGTGCCCAATAATCAAACCACACCTAATCATATGTACAGTCCACAACCTACACACTCTAATTCCACTCAGTTCAATACAATACCACAAACACCAGTGAATGAAAAATCCAAAAGCAAAACCCCAACCCAAACCCAAGGCAAATCTGATAAAGAAGGTAGAAATTTGTTCCCACGTATTGATATACGACAATTTGATCAACAAGACTCCCAGTATATCCCACTCATACCTACTATAATTAATGATCAGTAACTTCTATATAGATGAATAGATACTTATATATCTTAGTGAATTTGTAGTAGTTAACGATTTGATATCTTGTACACTACTCTCTCTCTATTGAAAAAGTTTTTGTCAAAAGTTTTTTCAATTTTACCATCAACAAGATATTGATTTAGATTGAGATATATATAGAGATATAGAGAATGTCACTTTCTAAAGGTATTTGGAGTAATTTCACAAAGAGGTCTCCTTCATTGGCAGTGAAGAATTCTGCAGTTAATAATGCATTACTTAGTCCTAATTTACCTCATGGACCTTTATCTTTGAAAAATTCTGTTAATAGAAGAAAATATGATTCTCCCATTGGTATGGATGAAATATATCCATTAGCTTATGAATTATTACAAAAAGAGAGTGAGAGTTTATATGATAAGATCGATTCAATAAGGTCAACAATCACAAAGACAACATCTGAAGATGAAATTAAATCAATTAATAAAAATATTGAAAATTTAATTATTAAAGCTGAAAAATTCAATCCAACTGTATTGTATAATTCACGTTATAGTTCCAATTCTTTAGATTTAACACAACCTGTCTATAGAGCATATCTGAAGGAGAAATGGGAAAGTTATGGCAAGATGTTAACAATGCAAAGATTAGAGACAATGAATGTTATACCTGATACATTACCAACATTAGAACCCTCAGTGGATGTCAAATTAAAATTCCCACATAATAATATCGAAAAATGGATCGAACCAGGTGAAATCTTATCTTCAAATGTCACCTCCAAGCCACCACTGTTTGAAATTATCGAATTTGAACAAGTCGATAAAGCGTTATATTCAATACTTATCGTTAATCCAGATATACCTAATGAAATTACCCATTCTTTCTCGACAACATTACAATGGGGGTTGCAAGACATTGAATTATCCAACACCGAGAGATCATTCACTCCATTGATGTTAGAATCTAAACCGGAATTAGAAATTATCGATTACTTACCTGCTACACCAGAGAAGAACGCGCCAACTAACAGATTAGCAGTCTGGGTTTTCAAACAATCGAAACCCTTAGGTCTCACCAAGGGACAAGTACAAAGAGAGAATTTCGATATAAGGTCATTTGTCCAAGAACATGATTTGACGCCAATTGGAGCCCATCTTTATAGAAGCGTTTGGGATAGAAATGTTGCGCAAGTGAGAGACGCTTATGGATTGCCTAAGGGGAGAATCTTCCATAGAGTTCACCGTTAACCTGTATATAATATATATCTTTAAATGAATAAATATGAATAAATATGAATAAATCTGAATAAATATGAATAAATCTGAATAATAAATTTTTGTGAAAAAAAAAAACTGTAGAAACAGACAAAATTTGGATATTTATCTTTAATTCACTATAAGAATTGGCTATATTATAGTAATTGTTGACTATAATTTAGGCGGTATATTCTTAGTTGTATCAAGAGATGACAGAGGTATGTCATGTGGTTTTTTTCGTTGTATGGATAAGTGTATACTAACTATTTCACAGGGATTTGATCAGAGACGACAAGAACTTTTAGAATTAAATACTAAAGCATGGAATGGTGAAATATTGAATTTACAGAAATTGGATACCTCCATCAAGAAGAACAGTGCAGTGATCAAGAAGATCAAAGTATTGAATCATGATTCACAAAATTCTATTTTGAAAGATATCACCACAACGCTGCTTACGAAGTACTTATCAGAATTGATTACCGCCACTGTAGAAGGGTTAGCTAAGTGTCGTAAAGAGGACGATATCATCGCCGCTGTCGAGGTGGTGTCTGTGTTGCATCAGCGGTTCACCGAGCAGTATACGCCATATATCCTTTCAGAGATGTTATTTGAGATAGCGAATCCGAAAGCAATTACTAAATTAGATAAAGAGGAAACGGTGAGGATCAATAGACGTAAATGCTTTGTCTCCTTAGTGACAGAGTTCACTTTAGTTGGGATATTCCCACAGTATCCAGACGAAATACTTGATTCGGATTTATTACCTCCATTTATGAAATTGAACAAGAAGAATAGACCATTATTACTTTCTGTGATACAAGAATTTCTGTCATATAATTTTGCCAATGGTGGTAATATAACGCTGATGACCAATTATTTAGAGAGATATTCTCATTTCTTTTTAGATCAAGATATGTCAATTGGTAATCAAGAGATTATATTGAAATTTTTTGATAAATATATAGATAGAGTATTTGATCGTACTGAACTGCTTCAAGAGAATTTGCAAACCAGGAAAAGCAAGAATGAGTCAGTAGCGATGAAATTAGGGAGGTATATTGAAGATTTAGATCAAGCTGTGGATGATCTCGAAGAATTATATGAGAAATTTAAACAATTTTCTCAATTCTTAGGTAAGATATTCTCAAAAGATGTTCCTGAATTCGTGATAACCATTGATCAACGACTGCAATCGTCTATAATAACACTGATAAATAATGGGAAATTAGAAGAGTATGATTCCAAAATATGGGAAACAGACGAAATTGACAAATTTTATACAGAATTCCCAGATATTTCACAACAAATTTCACCAGATATCTTAGAATATAAAGCCGAAGGAGGAGATATTTCTCAATTAGGTGACAATATGACTGAATTCTTAGATAAGTTATCACTGTGTGAAACTCTGAAAGATGTTGATAATGTCGCCTACGAATTTTGGCATTTGAAATTGAATAATAAAGCCTCAATGAAGAGATTATACAAGTATCTGAAAGAATGTGATGAGACGGGGAAATTGAAATATCTCGCCAGGTTTCTCACTATCAATAAAAATTATTTCACCAAGTTAATTAATGATTTAATTTCAGATCTTGATGGTGGATTTAGATCACAAATTCATACAAATAAATTAATTTTTAAAAATATTTTCTTCTTTTGTGAATTGATTAAATTCAATTTAATCCCAAAACATGTCTTATTTCATAAGATCAGATCTTTGATTTTAAATTTGAAAATACAAAACAATATTGAAATACTTGGAATTTTTTTCGAAAATTGTGGTAAATTATTAATTAATGGTGCAGAATATAAAGATGAAATGTCGCAAATGATGGAATTGTTGAATGAAAAGAGAAGGAAATTGCCACTCTCAGCTACAGAGAAATCATCAATAGATACAATGATCTTGATTTTGAAACCGCCATTAATGAAACTGTTAAATAAACCAATTACGAAGTTATCACCAGAAGAAGAATATTTAAATTTAATTATTAAAAATGAATTAATCTCAACACATTGGGAAAAGGCGTTGAAGATGTTATACGGATTTGATTTCACTAGTGATGATAATTTATATCAAAGATTATTATCATTATTGACATCACCAGAGGAATGGAATTTCACAAGTATACCGCTGTTAAGTAAGATAATCAAATCATTAAACATCCCCAAGAGAAGAAATTTGAAAATATACATTATTGATTCCATGTTTGAGAAAATTCAAAGAAATTTAGAATTGAACGATTATCGATTGAATAGACTGAGATTACTGGAAGTTTCATTATTGGCTTGTCTTTGTAATGAACGTTTAATCCATTACAATGTAATGATCTCACTTATGTTCAAGGT
The DNA here is from genome assembly GCA_030567635.1 of Nakazawaea wickerhamii. NCBI lineage: Eukaryota > Fungi > Ascomycota > Pichiomycetes > Alaninales > Pachysolenaceae > Nakazawaea > Nakazawaea wickerhamii. The sequence goes on from JAJLSR010000007.1 coordinate 152,045, forward strand.
TCTTTGCTTTGGTCATTCGAATAACACCCCAACAGTGAATCAGTTCTGCCCTTTGGATCCACCTGATAATTATTTCAGAATCTCGTTAATTTGTCAAATCTTGGTGACGTTGCAACTTAACCAATGGAGATCAAAACTGCTGGAGAAATTAGAGATTTTCATATCGTTCTTTGATTACTATTGTAATATCAAGGATCAACCCATTCCAATGGATACGAATTTCAAGATATCGCAGATGTTTGAGAAAGTTAAACCTGATTACCATAGGGCAAAGAATTTGAAACAGGCAATGGAAACTTTCCAAGGTTTACAGTTGTTAATGGGTGGTAATAAAGATTTCGAGGATGAAGATGAAGATGAGGAATTGAATTTGATGCAAGAGGAAATGGTTGAAGAAGAGTCGGAGTCTGAATCGGAATCGGAACCGGAAACTTCCTCTGAAGATGATGATGAAGAGGAGGAAGAAGATGAGGAGGAAGAAGAAGAAGAAGATGACGACGATGAAGATGAATTGATTTCAGAAGATGATATAGACTCCGAAGAAGAGAGAAAGGCTAAAGAGCAAGAATATCTCATCAAATCCAAACAAGCACAGGATAAACTTATAGACGAGAGTTTGGAGAGAGAAATGAAATTAATGATACGTCAAAGTATTGAAAATAGGAAACATCAAAATATCGGTAAGTTAAACGTCAATTTACCCAATACGACAAATGAAAACGTTGCACCACCATATACACAGAACAGCAATACCAAGTCAACGTCATTCATGTTATTATCAAGAAACTCTGCCACTAAGGGTAAGAAACCCGTTGTACTTTCAAGAAAAGTGGAAATTTCTAATGATATTAGATTTGCAAGTAAATTAAGGGAAAATGAAGAAAGACAAAGAAATGAGAGGGAAAAGATTAAGAAATTTGTCTTAAATATGAGAGACGATGATGACTTGAATCGATCTTAATAGTATATATATATATATATATAAATCATCTTTTAGGGGCGAAGCTTTAATTTTTGTAAATGAAGAAAAATCAAAAATTTAAATTCTCTTGACAAGATCAAAGAGATATAGATAGAGGATAATGAGTAAAGATACAGAATTGGAGCTCAGTCCCATGAAGAGTGTCGAGTCTTCACTGGATCACGACTCCATCAACAGTCTCCAACTGATCAACGATAAAACTTTGGACGATATCGAGCAATTCACCGAGACTAAATACGATGATCTGGGTAAAGATCAAATAGATCCAACTATCTCGCACTACATCGAGCTGTGCCAAACGGGCGATCTCAACACCGTGAAGGAGATGATCGAGAGTGGGGACGTCGTGGTGGGCACAGTGGACAAAGACGGTGCCTCTGGTTTGCATTGGGCTGCGATAAATAATAAATTGGCAGTGGTGAAGTACTTGGCTGGTCAAGGTGCAGAGATCGATTTACGTGGTGGTGAATTGCAACTGACTCCCTTACAGTGGGCGTGCAGGTTCGGGTTGGTGTACATCGCCGACTTCTTGATTCGTGATTGCAAGCTGGACCCAACGTTGTGTGACAATCAAGGTTTCAATTCGTTATTACTTGCGGTGCATTCGTCAAATATCATGTTAGTTATATATCTTTTAAATTTCACTGATATCTCAGTGAATACGACGGATTCGTCGAATAGAACACCACTTCATTGGGCTGCATACCAAGGTGACTCCTTGACTATTGATACATTACTCGATTACGGTGCAGACGTGACCGCTAAAGACGAGACAAAATTCACAGCATTGCATTGGTCTTTATTAAGAGGTAATCATTACGTTATCAAGAATTTATTAGAACATGGTAGTGACGTGAATGAAAAGAATAACGATAATAAAGATTGTTTCGATATTGCACTGGAAATGAATTGCTTAGATACTTTGCATTTATCATTAAAGGAGAATGGATTACGTAAAGATGGATCAAAGATCAATAGAATATTATCACCTAAAAACGCTAAGATCGCTACATTTATTCAACCATATTTGATATTATTCTTAGCGTGTAAGATATTATCATTATCACAAGAATTTCTTATACCTAAATTCTTTTTAACATTTATCATATTAGCTATAAATCACTTGATATTGATCAAATGGATTATCCCATGCTATGTCCAATCAGCTAATCCGTTAATGAAAACCCCTTACTTGGCTGGGATCTTTTCTGGGACAAGTTTTTGGGCAATTGTCGTTTGGTTAGTTAAGATAATGCCACTGACTATCAAGACCAATTACATTCTGAATTTCATGTTCGCTATATCTGCCACTGCAGTGGTGGCTAGTTTCTTCAAAGCAATGTTCATCAACCCAGGTTTCATTCCAAGACCGGCAAAGAGAGAAATTATACAAAATACCATCGTTGAGTTAATTCATTTGAAAAAATTTGATAGTAAACATTTTTGTATTCACACTTATATAAGAAGACCATTAAGATCTAAATTTTCATGGCAATCCAAGTCCAATGTGGCAAGGTTTGATCATTATTGTCCTTGGGTTTATAATGAGATCGGTGTTAGGAATCATAAACTTTTCCTCACTTTTATCTTAAGTTTAGAAATTGCTATCATTGCATTTGTCTATTTAACAAACAAGTTATTCTCCAATATCTCAGACTCTGAAGTGGAATGTTTATTATTATCACAAAGTTTCTGTAAAGGGTACCAACAAGAATCATTTCTTTTCAATTTAACAATTTGGAGTTGTTTCCAATTCTTATGGTTAACATTCTTAGTATTTGTACAGTTATTCCAAATTGCAAAAGGTATGACCTCTTATGAGGCCGCTAACGTGCATAGACACGATCCTAATGGTGACACGAGAAAACTGTATTACGCTAGTGTCCCTAGTGACGCTATAGAGACAGAATCAGTACAAGCCAGCAACAGCAGTACTAATACCATCCAGGGCTCCCAAACCCCAGTTACAACACCTAAAGTTGGTTGTATAAGATCTTTCTTGGCCAATTCCTCCATATCCAAACTGCTAGGACTTGACTTATTCGTAATGACCCTGAAGGATGCCATCAAGATGAAAGATTCGATATCCGCCACGGATTACGGTATAAAGAGAAACTTACTAGATTTCTGGTTTATAAGAGATGACTCCATTGACGAGGGATATACATGGAAGACGTTAATGAGGCTCCCCATCGAGGGCGAGCTGAACTTGAACGGCCAATTGGTGGACTACTACAAGCTCTGGCAACTCCCATCTAAGAGTTACTCAATGGTGTAAATTGTATAAAATGACATTCTTTAATTGAAAATCGAATTTGTAAAAAAAAATTCAAATCTTTGTAAAAGATAAGTAAGAGATTATACATTGGAGATATATATAATGGAAGTGGTGTGAAATGCAGAGTAGTCATAATCATAGTAATAGTAATAACGTGGTGCCCAAGAGGCGAGTCTTGGGTAGTTCCACCACCACCACCACTGTGCCACCACTGGCTCCTAATAAAGTGCACTCGAGTGATTCACTAAGTGAGATGTCATTGAGTGATTCATCATCGCTGTCGTTGACATCGTTGGATATGTTATCACCACTGGGCTTGCAAGACGATACAGAGTTGTTTTGCCCGATTTGCAATGAGAGGATGTTGCGATTGAGTCAATTGAATCGTCATTTAGACGATGAACATAGTTCAGATAAACCGGTGAAGCAACTAGATGAAGATATAAAGACATGGTTTAAGAAGAAAGTTATCAGTAGAGCATCTGATGTGATAAATGATAGGAAAAATTTGGTGAAGTTGGATTTATTCGATAACGATAGGAATTTCACTTTTAGTACAGTTAATGATTCCAGTAGTAATTTGAATGAATTGAATAAAATCAAGATGGATATCCCGAATACACATTGGAAAAAACTGGTGGGGAACGATATTTGTCATTACGGAAGTTGTAATAAGTATTTGAATATCAAGAACGGCACAGTGAATTGTCGTAAATGTGGTTATTTATTCTGTAATGAACATACTTTTTTCAAAATTAAGATTAATGATAAATTGGAATACGATCTGGATGGTGTGTTAGTGAGATGTTGTCATGATTGCTTTATTGGGAAACCACATTATAACGATACCGGGTACGTGAGAGATTTATCATTGCAGTTCCGTCAAAAGAGACTCACTAAAACGGACGAACGTGATTTAGAGCTGAATAGATTAGAGAGAAGGTTAATTAAATTTTATGATTATTTTCAACTGATTGAATTGAATCAAAAAGTTATGAATTATAAGAAATTCGAAAATAGTGTTGTTAATTGGCAATTGGATTCTGAGATACATAATTGCTTTATCTGTGATAATAAATTTTCGATACTGACAATGCTCAGAAAACATCACTGTCGTCTTTGTGGACGTGTCGTATGTGGAGATCTCGAGACACAATGTTCTATGGAAGTGCCCATTGGTGTGTTGATGCAGTATCTTGTGATGAATACAGACGAATCTAAGAAGTATCCACCATTACAAAAGAACTCTCATAGGACAATACGATGTTGTCATGATTGTAAGAAAATTATGTTTGATAAGAAATTGTTTAACAAAGATTTAAAATCACCTAAACCTGAGATATTAAGAATATATGAGACGATATTAATATATAAACATAAAATTGAATCTTTATTACCGGATTTTAAGGAATCAATGAATATGTTAACTGATACTAATACGGAAAAGACAAGTATGGGAAATTTAATAAATGAACATCAAAAAATAAGGAATTTATCTAAAGATAGAGTCAAATTGAAAGAATTATTCAAGAAATTAGATCTTATCTTAAAGAGATTACATCACAAATTGAATAAAGATGAATTAGAATTAAAATTAAGCGCTGATGAATTAAGACTTGAAAAATCAATTTACATTGCAGGTGTAACATTTTTACAAGAAAATATGTCAAAACTACAAGACGTCTCTGAACCTGAACAAACCCCGAAACCCATACAACCCAAGATCTCCAAGAGAGAGATCAGAATTAATAGAGAGAAATTAATGGTTTTAAAAGAACAAAAATTTTTAGTGGAAGAAATGATTGCCAATTGTAAGAAGAAAAGAAAATTTGATGATTTGAAAAGTTTAGAATTCAATCTAAAAGATCTTAACAATGAGATTAATGAAATTGATTCAACATTAGGTGATGAATTTGGATTTGAATAAAACCAACACTGTATGGACCAATCAGATTCTGCAAAAAACCCCTAAAGTGTTTTGATCTCCCGCGCACGACTTTTCCAATTTTTTGTAAAAAAAAATCGACAATTTTAATTGTAAGAGATTAATATTGAAATTTGTTATTCCATATACAATAATTGGTATAGTAATATATTATAGTTAAGATATATAGATCGTATTCTATTGTATTCGAAGATGTCAGCTACTTTCAATGTCTTAAGATGGTCTTCATTGGCCGCCGGTGTAGTTTATGGTGCTTATCATACACAAGTATTAAAGAGTATTGCTACTGCCAAACAAGAAAAAATTGAATTTGACAATAAAGCTAAGTTAATCGCTGAAGCTAAAGCTGAATTTGCTAAAGTCAATGCTCCAAAAGAAGTTAAACCAATTGAATCCACTACCACTATCAATTTAGATGATCCAAATGTCGATTTTGCTAAAGTTGTATTAAGTGCTGTTGAAAGTTTATAATTACAATATGATTAATTATTTATTATGAAATTTTATTGATAATATTCAATTAAATAATGTGAATGAATTGTTGGGATTGAATCAAATGCTGCTAGAGTCACGTATTATGGTAATTATCGTATTTTATCTATATTACAATTGTCATTTACTCACGAATAGAATTTATGTGTTATATATATCTATCTATTGTAGTTTATATGGTGTCTTTGATATCTATATGATATTTATACAGTATCCCCCTCTCTATACCTCTACCTCTTTATAATATCCTGATTGAATTGAATTAATTCAATCCAATTCAATTCAAATCAAATCAATGAGGAGAAATAAAAAAGTTTGATCCAAAAACTTCATCTCATCATTTACATTTACTACCTTTCAACCAATAAATACAATGATTCGTACCATAATAATACCAAAAAGAACCGTAACTAGCATATTCCATCGCTACCCTCACCCACGATTACAAATCCCCAAGAGATCATTCTCCAACAACTCCTCATCATCGTCGTCATTCAATTACTCGGCACAACTGAATGGTCATTCAATGAATATCGGTGACTTAGGCACCACTTTCAGATACAATATCCTGGTCTCGTACCAACCGAAAGACCGTGATCTGGAGAAAGGCGAGTTGTACCAGCTGCAATTATCCAAGTTGAAAAATCTGGGCATCCATGTGTCGCCTACTGGAGAGGATAACTATGTCGTTGCTGTGAATAAGAAATTAGGCTCCGTGCTTATTGGAGTCACTGATGGTGTCGGTGGTTGGGCAGAGCTTGGTTACGACTCAAGTGCTATCTCCAGAGAGTTATGTAACAATTTACAAAAATTTTTCGAGAAGGAAGAAAAGTTACATGGTGATGAAATTGGTATCAAATTGTTGGAGAAATCATTCATGAAAGTTGTGACTGATGGGATAGTGAAAGTCGGTGGCACTACGGTGTGTTTTGCCATCATAGATTCACTGACTAACAAGATCACGGTGACTAATTTAGGTGATTCCTGGTTTGGGATATTTCGTGCTAAAGATGATAACGATACTGAGATTCGATATGAATGTGTACATCAATCACAAGACCAGACTCACGGTTTTAATACTCCGTATCAGTTATCTGTGATCCCAATGGACTTACAAAGGGAGTCATTAAAGCAAGGGAAAAGATATTTACAAGACACAGCAAGTGATGCTGACACTTATAAAGAATTCCAATTATTGAAAGGCGATATCGTGATGATGGCCACTGACGGTGTCACCGACAACGTGTGCCCCGAGGACATTGCCATCTACTTATCCGACCAAGTCAATGCGAGAAAGGGCGATATAGACGATACCGAGTTATTACAAATCACAAAAGGGTTTGTCACTCAGGTTAACAAATTGAGTAAAGATCATAAATACCCTAGTGTCTTTGCACAAAATTTATCAAAATTGATCAGACAAGAGTACGTGGGTGGTAAATATGATGATATCACCGTGGTGATACTGAAAGTTTATTAAAATTTTATAATATTACATAAATTAACACAATTTGATAAAATTTCTTCATCCTTAACCGATTCTAATATCTTTAAGATCCCTTTTTTCAAATCATCACGACGTAACAACACAACTTTCTTCTCGTCAACTTTGTCATCAACGATCGTCGCTTGGGCGAGGTTCGATAAGATATATGTGACTCTAATGATGAATTCATCATTCGTGATAAATTCATCAACTTGCGTAAACGCGATGATCAAATCCATGAACCGTTCATCATCTAACAAGATCAAACTGATCAACTCGTACTCCGAGACATTAGCGAAGAAATTCAATGCCAGTATTTGAATCTCTGTATCGACATGATTTAACAAATTTAACATAATTTGATAATTTTTAATACTGGATAAATCATCAATATCGAAGAATTTCTGTAACAACACAGGCGATACACTCAAATTAGCCACTAATTCAATCGCAGTTCGGCATAGTTGCGTATTAGACGAGATGATCAAGTCTTGACAGGGCACAAACAGGACTTTTATAATCAAATTCTTCGTCACCACATCATCAGGCATCGAGGATAAATTTATCAATGACACCAATGAGTTGAACTTATACTTATCCTCGACGTCACCAACAAGTAGTTCACAAAGAAACGGCACACACGTTCTCAGTTGCTGTTTCTTTTCCGGGTTGGGGAAAATCGTGTTTGGGTCGGTGCTCATTAATAATTGCAGCACCGTCTTGATCAGCAAGAGCCGCTCTTCTGGGTATCTCACCAGTTCCGGGTTCTTGATCGTGAACGTGCCGGGCTCGTACTGCAAATCCTTGCTGCTCACCACGGTGAGGAACTGTAATAAGAACGATAACGTGGTCTCTATAATCGGTTTGGACCTATTGACTCTTTTGTAAGTTATATTATATAACAATTTGATGATTTGTAAATTTATTGACGTAGTCAGTGTTGGGATCCTCTTCGTGATCAGGGCATTGATTTTATCCAGTACAGATTTTATAAATGAATCAATTTGTGATTCGTTATCGGAGATTTCACTTTTATTAAAAATATGTGACCCAATTGATTGTTTCTTATCTTCATATTGAGTTAAATTCGTCAAGATATTCAAAACGCCAAACCTTATGGAATTTTCATTTGATTCAATCAATGTGATTAATTTCTCGATGAAAACAACATTTGATCTCATCGATTCTTTTAAGGAGATTTGTAATGATAAATACAGAAGCCCTTCTATCGCGACATCTAAATCCTGACCGGTGGAATTCTCAATCACGACATCCATAAACGATTCATTTATCGAAGACAAGCCATGTTTCTTATCTGTATAATTCCAAACTTTTGTAATAACTAAATTTTTCAATAAATTTAAACTGTGATTCAACTTCGTGTTCCACATCAATTCATAATAATTCAGCAAGATCAATGCACGCATTTGTTCATCGATACAAGAGATGGAAAATAATTCTAACACAGATCTAACCATGACTTCACTTGAATTGAATGATAAATTAGCTAATAAATTCTTAAACGATTCATTCGTGTTGATAAAAGTAGATATGAAGGGCAACACAGGATACAACACCGTCAAATTTTGAATCAAAACAACTTGCCTATCCAATAACAACGTATCCTCTAAATACGACAACACCGTCAACTCTAACTGTTGAGAATCGATCTCGTTCAATTTGATAATAACAAGCAACACTAACGACTTACACTCCAGTTTCACCAACAACGGTAGTATCACCGATAACGTAACGAAATAACTCTTATTTATCACGTTGAAATTCGTTATCACAGCGAGGAATAACCGTATTTGAAACTCATCACCATCGACAATCAAATCTTTATTAACTTTTAACAAATTATTAATCAATAAATCATCTTTCTGTATTATAGCGATAACATCATTAATCAATTCCAAATCGTCTATGTCTGATACGGCTCCAATAAAACTACGCATGTCCACAATATTACGTATTTGTAATTTAAACAGTGTCGTTAAAAGTGAGTCGGGCAGATGCGATATCGACTTCACCAATTGTGCTGTCTGTGAAGTGTTGGTGAATAATGCATTGAGTAATGATGGTATCTGATCTTTATCGTTGATCTGATCCGATAATTTGACTTTACTGAGTTCATTAGCTATATTATCAATTTCTGTCATTTTATCAATTATCAATTACAATTTGATGAAATATTTCATTTTCATTTTTTTTCATTAAATAAATAAATATACATTAATATACAAAAAATCACTGTTTCTTCTTTCTATTCTTAACACCACCCATGATCTTTGCACAATCAGGACAATACCACGTCCCCTGTGGAGGCTCCTTCAATCCGACACAATCGTAATGAAACCATTCAAATTTACAATCATCATTATCACATGCAATCATATTACCAAATGATACTTGTCTACAGAAACAGTATAATTCATCCTCTTCTCCACCTACGGCACCGTTAACTGAACCTGGGCCTGTGATTTGTACTTCAATCGATGAAGGGTGCATAGAGGACAGTAATACCAAGTTAGGAGGTTGCAGTTTCCTCTTTGAAACCAAATCAGAATCCGACACTAACATTTCATCATCATCATCTAACATTGACATCATTTGTCTCTTTGGTTGTTGATTCAATAAATGTTGTTGTGGAGGCTGAGTAGGTCTATACATCGGTGTGGAGTGACGTGATGACGGCTGGTTTAATGACGGTGTAGGGGATTGTGATTGTGGTAACGATGGTTGATGACTGTGTTTCCTCGATGAAGGTTGTCTCTTGTGGTGATGATGTTGATGATGATTATTCTGTGTGAGATTTAAACTATTTATCGAATTCAATGCAGAATTTAATGATAATTCTTGTTCTAATAATTCCAGTGGCAGTAATAAACCTTCATTTTCCAATACTGTGATATCATTTTCTAATTTAATCAAATGCTTTGTTATGACAAATATCGCGGTATTTGACAATATACATTTTTCTTCTTGTAATTTAAACAGTTTATCAAAATCTTCATTAATCTTGTTATAAATTTGAGTCTCCTTAGGGTTCTTATTTAATGAACCAAATTGTTTTATATGTTTATGTAATTGATTATCCCTCTGTTGTAATCTTTTCCTTGTTTCATAATATTTCATATCTTTATCTCGCAACTCTGTTAAGAGATGTGCTAACTCAGCAGGTAAATTCGATACTATTGTGTGTTAGTATTATATCTATCTATCTATCTACTACAACTAATACAACTAATACAACTAATACATACAATCCTGAGTATATTGTTCTAGTACAGAAGCAGTATCCATATTGCCACCCTTGTGATTATCATTTAAATTAATTTACTTTTGTTTAAAGAAAAAAAAATTTTATTTGAAGAAACTATTTGCACTTACTTCACTTTCATAAACATGATTAGATAACCGTCTACGAGATAGTGAAGTATCATTGATAGAGTTAATACTAGATATACTAGACTGTTCATCGTTTAAACTGAAATCATCATCTTTACTCAATTGATGATGCTTTGTGTGATGATCCACTGGTGTCTCTTTCTTGAATATTATATTATCCTTATTATTTAAATTATCTTTGTTAATAAATTGAAGTAATTCATTATACTTCAATTGACTCATTTCGTTTAAATAAGTCAATATTAAATTCGAATTAATAGTATTTGATTTGAAATTGATTAAAAATAATTGACCTATAATGGGGAATAAATTTATGAGAAATTCAATAAGGATATTTAAAATTAATTTAAATTGTAATTTTAATGGTAATCTATGATCAAATTTGAACGTCATCGAATATATATAAAACGAATTTATCAAGATAAATATTGAACCGAAAATTGGTATTAAACCAATTAATGAATTCAAACCCACTGGGAATCCAAATAATTTAAATAAATAATCAAATTCATACGATCTCGATTGTATTTTTTTAATTATTTTAGTATCATTAGGTGATAGATTATCTGATATTTGAATTTTTGTGGATTTTAATATCATCTTTACTGAATTTATTATAATTGATTGATACTAGTGTTATATTTAATTGATAGCAATGATAAGATACCGAGGTAGTGTGTGGAGTGTCAATAATACACTATGCTATAGTACAGTATACTATAATACAGTAAACCTATCCTATACTCTTTAATAACCTACTCTAAAGTACTGTTCTAGAATACTATACTATGATACTATAACATATAGTGTGTATTCTGTTATATGACCCTAAAGTATATGATAATGTCAAATTAAAGATTGTGGTAGTGTATATGTGATCAATTTCATCTCACTACAAAGAACACCACTCTACTATACTATACTATTGTATCTTATACTACACAGTACTCTACTATTCTATTCTATTCTAGACTATACTATAATATAGTATAGGAAAGTATAGTATAATATAGTATCTATCAGTACTATACTAGATTACTCTATATTGTAGTATCATCTACTGTATCATATACTATAGTAGTGTAGCACAGTGTAAGGTCGTGTCTTGTTAGCGCTGCCGAAGTGTCGTGCACTTAGAGCCCAATCCTTCCGCAATAGGCAACTCCCACACTGGAGCTGGATTAATGGAAGTGAGTTGATGACGCTTTCACAGTGAGGATCAGAGTCTTCCGAATCTCATCTTACACTTATATAAAAGATATCATGTCCCTATCACGTATGTCACATCACACTACATTATCCCCTATAGCATTACCTCATATCTTCGATCACTCCTATATAATATCATATCTTATACACTATACGATCCCATATCATATCGTATCATATCATAGATAGTATCGTCTACTGCAAAGAAAAAGTTTTTCCGGTTTGGCACCCCCTATCCCTATCACTATCATTTCATCAACCCCTATCCCATATATTATATTTGTTATACTATATTATATTATATTGTATTAGATTATACTATATCATATTAGATTAGACTATATCGGATTAGATAATACAATAAATTACCAGAAAATATAAGGTTAAATAGGTCATTTTGTAAAATTGGTATCACCCCATATATATTGACATCACCTCATCTATTTAATATTTAAATATAATTATACCCATGCAAAATAGTATACACAAACCAAACACAAGATGGATCAAGTTTATCAACAATTAACTTCAAGAATTTATAAATTATTGAATGAAATTCCATATAATCAAAGATTAATCATATCAATATCAGGTGCCCCAGGCTCAGGTAAGACACAAACACTGCAAAAAGTGGCGTCAAAAGTTAACAAGATTGCCTATAATCGTGGATTCATAGAGTACAATGAACAACTTTGCATCGTGATACCACAAGAGGGGTTCCATATAAAGAGACCAGATTTAGAAAAAATTTCATCAAATAATAAACAGTTGATGATGTTAAGGGATGTACCTAAATTGTACAACTCACAATACCTTTTAAATTTGTTGAATTTCTTACACCAGGAGATCCACGAGTTGAAAACCCCCACTGTGTGGGCACCGATATATGATCAATCCAAAGACTGTATAATCCATCAAAATTTGAAAATATCACCACTGTGTCGAGTTATCATCGTCGAGGGATCCTATGTGCAATTAAAGGATCCCATCTGGGAAGACATCGCCAGCACCGTCGAGGAGCGCTGGTTTATCCGTGTCAAGACTAACGTCCTGAAGACGAGGTTGTTGAAAAGGTATGTATTGAATAATATCGTTTCTAATATGGAGGAACTGCAAAAATTATGGGAAGATGTTGATATGATCAAGAGGGAGTACATCATAACTCACACTTTAATGCCTGATTTAATCATCGATAGCATTGATAGTTAACCTCTATTGATATTGACATTTTCATTTACATTTACATTTACATCGGAGTTTATATAAATTTGGTTTGGGTTTTTTTTTATTTATATATATATATATATTTATTGCTAATTTATAGAAGTAATTTAATTATTAATTAATTAATTAACTAACCACTGTGAATTCAATCTCTTATTCTTAACTAACCTCTGCAACAACATCGTCATCACCAATAACCCCAATACAGTCACGACTAATTTCCCACGACTGAACTTGTTCTCGTTCAAAATATCAAACTCCCCCGAAGGTGAGAATTTCGTACAGTACAAGTCGACACTCACCAGGCACACCACAGTAGTGGACTCCAACATCGTAGGCACCGACACCATCTTCGCCAGGGGGCCAACATGCAATGAGTTGACATTACTCAACACGGCTTCCCGGTCTGAGTAATAGATGTTGGGCTGGTACTGTAACAACATCGGCTCGTTCAACTCCTGTTTAGTCAACGCCTCCACGGGTCTCCGCGAGTTCAAGATGTATTTGGGGATCAGCACGATCTTCCCGGATTCGAGCCAGAATAACACGTTCTTGATACTGATATTGTACCGTGTCCTCGTCATTATCAATTCCTTTACCCTCTGTGGGAAATTGAATGATTTCGTTGACACCGCGGGAGGTGTCATCGGGGAATCGAATTGACTCTGAGTATCGGAGTGGGTATGCTCATTCGGAGTAAGTGATTCAAACATGTCGATAACGACAACTTTCGTGCCAATGGTAGGAACGTAACTGAAATACTTATAAATTATGAAATTTTCATCAAAGATTAATTGGAAACTGTCCACTTCTATGAACTCGTCCTGGTGTTTCGTCAGATAGAGTACTTCTCCAGTCAAGACGCTGATCAACTTCACTGTGATATCGCCATTGTCGTCCCTGAGTGTGATTACGGCAAGGTTTGGCGTGAGGTATTTGTACAACACTGAGCGATCACCCAATACTACACCGATGGACGCCACAACGTCGTTGTTAGGGTCTGGCCTTTGGACGATACTCAACACTTCCTCCGTTGGCAGTATAGGTATTGACCATGTACGCGATATGTTATCTGATAATACTAAGCCGGAAATTGAGTTACTATCGTGTTCAATACCGTATTTCAGTGAATGATCTTGCTCGATTAATGGGATCACTTGTGACTGTGTCTCGAGGTAGAAATGATGATCGAACTCGTGTATGGACTTGACTGGGCCTATTACGGTTGAGTTGATTATAGACCCACCTTGGTCAATTTCGTCCAATACACCGTCTTTAGTACTCAACAAGAACTGTGAATGATGATCTCCTTGAAAGTCAGTCAAGATCCTATCGTACTCTTTATCTAATTGAATCGTCCACTCGATCTGATGCTGGGCAAGGTTATAAGAACCCAATTTCTTCTTACCTAACAGCACCAATCTCTTATTCAACCCAAACAAATCTATATCCCGCTGATGGGTCCTCCTTGACCAATTCAACAATTTGAAATGTCTCTTCCATCTCGAGACCAACCCAGTGATCCAATTGGCGTTCTCGGCATTGAACTCCCTTTCTTCAATGGCGATCAGCGTGTTGATGGAGTCGACGATGATGAAATCTTTTATTTGGGATAAACTCTCATCTCGCGTCCATTTCAAATCACCGTCTTGGTGACATTCAATAACTCCCTGACTTCCACTGATGTAAGTCAAAGTGCCGGAATTGTAATCCAGTGCTGAGAGTGGTGCATGTGGTGAATTGTATTTCTCTAATACGATACCTGTTTCTAAATCGATCACTTTTATTTGGTCTGATTGAATAATTATAGTATCGTCATTTAAGAAATACTCTCCCTCGAACTCGACAACTTCTTCACCGTCATAGTTATAGAAAATTGAACCAGCCTCTGAAATTACTAAATAACCATGCTCATTTATCTCCTTCACACCCTTGACTGATTGAATCTTATTCAATTTCAAATTCTCAATCACATAAATTGCATCTTTAGTCAACACATGATCTCCATACAATGCAACCAGTGAAATTTTCAAACTCTTAACAAATTCACCGTGTGAGTAAATAGATATTTGATCTTTATTCAGTAAGAGGATCTTGTCATCATAACTTGCCACCATCGTGACACCATCACATGAAATATCCTTAGCATTCAATTTCTGATCATACGTTGTAATTGATCCGTCTTTCTTCACTGCTAACACGTCATTACCGATAACTAAATCAATCAGCCCTTCGTAAACATTAGACAAAACCAAATCACCATTCAAATGGTAAAAATCAATAAAATTTAATGAATCTTGTATATAATTAACGACTACATAATCACCAAACTTGACTAATCTCCCCTCTGTGATATCCCTTCTGAACACGATCGAATCATCAACGAGTGAATTAACTTTCAAATTAACGAATAATTGTAAATCAGTTATACCGAACACGTTCGTGCTCGTGACGATTAAACTATCATCAAGAAAATTGCCGATATGGTACAGGACCCAATCTATCTGATGTAATTCGTCGTCGTATATAGCGACCGTGAATTGTAAGAGGTAGAAGAGGATCGGTATGGGTGATATCCTCATCTTGTTATTATCGTATAGTTTTGTGAATTCTGAAAATTTTCATCTTTTTCACTTTTATGATTTATATGAGATACTATGAAATATATATGAGAAATATTTATCAATTGACTCGGTTGGATAAGAGAGATAGGCAGGGTGATATCGTATAAGATAAATGTAAAGAAATAAGAGTGTATAGTGTACAATGTAGAGGTATAATGTCTAGATCTATAATCCAAGACTACATAAATATAATATGCAATACTTTTATTAATCATTTTCGATATCATTTATAAAATTCCACTGTGGCATGAAATTAATAGTTAAATTAACTTCTCTCCATAACTCATCCCATGGGTTCAAAATGTTAAACCAAATATCATTAAAATTTTCATCATTTAAATTTAAATCATTTAATTCTAATTTGGAATTATCATCAGTCTCAAACTTCTTCCCCTTTAAGCTAGGTAATAAGGTATGATAGAAATATTCATTTGCCTTCAGTTGTAAAAGCTGATTCTTTGTTGAAAATAAATTACCCAGCAGTTTTAATTCAATTGATGTGAATAATTTAGCTCTATTATATAAGAATTGTAATTCTTCTTTAGACATGTATTCGTAATATTTAGGTCCAAACCACCAATTCACAGGATCATTATTTATGATCAGTCGTGTCCTCTGTCTTTTAGCGTCGGCAGCTAATATGGTATCATCTTCATTCAACTTATTCGACAAGAACTGTGCAGAACCACAGAATAGTAAATGACCAGACAACAAGTACACACCTCCTTTAGTGAACCTCGACTTCCACTTTCTTGCCGGGTTCACAGTGATACGACGACCTAATTTAATAAATGACATCCCGATACCAATCTCGATAATTGACATTATATTACTTGCTATTAAATTATCCGGAGCAGGGTTGAGAAAGAACATCAAGTTACTTAAGAACGGGCTCGGTCTTCCGTAGTAATACGAGGACTTGACTCGTTGGAATGTGGGGTCATTGTCTTGTTTGATTGCTTGATCCATTGTCGATGTGATTATTTTGGTATTTTGAGATTTTATTAACTTTTTTCTTCTTAAATGATTGTAATAAGAGTTTGTATGGAGATTGTATGAAGATGAGATTAATTGGGTTTAGAGTTAACTCTATTAGGTCGATTCATTATTCAAGGATCATATATAACTCGTTCAATGAGAGTTATAATCAATTAAAAGAAAGAGCTAGCGTAATTAATTCAAACAATTCAATTTCATTCTTGAAAGATTGCAATAATTTACAAAATGATATTTATCAATCAGATAAATTTGATTCAATGGGTAAATCCCACAAGGTATCATCATTAATCAGTGAATCACTACACAAGATCAAACTCAATGAAGATATATTAAGACAGTACTGGCTTTTACAACCGAATTTCACAAATATCTTGAACTCCATCACGGTATTCAACGACCAAAACCCCAACAAAGTCATTGACGTCTCAGTGATGATGATCCCCTTCAGGAAACTAATCTACGATGGAGAAATCGACAAGGCGATAAAGTTAGTCGACTCGACAGTGGCAAGTGATAAGTACATCCAGTACAAGCAATCACAACGTCAACGTAACTTGTATAAATTCTGGACGCTGGAAATTGGGTTCTTAGGCGGTGTGGACGTCGTTGTGAGGATCTTTTTCGAGAATATGGTCGGGTACATGATGCCCATCTACTTGATGATGCTCACTTACCTCACCAACGTGTCGTTCTTGCTGAGTATGCTGTTCAACGCGGGCAAGGGTGATCATTTGATTCTGTTCAGTAATGGGACGTTTCAGAAATTTTGGTATTGTCATACAGATGAGTTACGTTGTATGAGCAAAATAGTGGAATTGGATTTGAAAATGAATGATCGTACGGGCACTGGGTTTATATCGAGTGATATTGCGAGAGAGTTACTGGAGAGGAATATGAAATTTATTGAACCGGAACATGAGATTATGTTGAGACAGTATTGGGTAGGTGGCGGTGATGGATTTGTTTGGTCAGAACCGGATTTGGATCCACTGGATCTCTTGTGGGAGAATCATTTAAATGATTTGAAATTGTTGAATTTGAATGAGAGTGAGAATAAGGCACCGCTACTTGAGTGAATTATCCATCATTATTGAGATACATTGGAATTGAGAATTTTCATCTTTGTACAGAATGGAACTGAACCCAATTTAAAACCCAAAATCCTATTTCCAATCACACTAACTCTAAGCTGACCAGAGTGCCCTTTGCAGGAGTTTTTCTCACCGTTTTCAAGACTCATTACTGATTTATTACAATCTATTTATTTATCTACATTATTTATCTATTTATTTACTATATTTATCTATTTATTTACTATATTTATCTATCTATTTACATATATTATTAACTATTTATTATTATTATTAACTAACCACAATACGTTACCCTGTCACCACTGCCACAGATCTTGAAATCTGCATAACCGAACACTAAAACCCCAGATGATCCAAGATTGCTACGCGCTGCCATTTAGCAACAAATGTAACAAATTGACTAATATTACGACATAGCAATACCGCATATCTTAATATATGATATAAGAGCAATATAGCAATTTATTTGTACAGTATATACGATTTATATAGGTTATAGATTATTTTAATTTATCTTTATCGTTTAAATTTTGAAAATCACTATCAAATCTTGATAATGGTATTGAATTTGAATCTAAGTCATTTTCACTCTTCATTTGATTATTCTCCAATATCTTGCTTTGTAATGATAAGATGTAATCACGTAATTGCAGATTTTCCTCCCTTAATGAATTTATCGTACTTTTTAATTGTTTCAGTTCAATAACTTCAGCTTCTAATTCTTTAACATATTGTACTCTTCTTAATCTAAACAGTTTTTGTGCATTTCTATTTTGTGCTGCCCTTTTGGTATTGTTTAATACTTTACCATGTCTATCGAGTAATGGTGTTTCCGTTGGTTGTGGTGGTTGTGTTTGAGGTAATGGGATTGCCTGTGGTACACTCTGTGGTACAGTCTGTGGTACACTTTGTGGTACAATCAGTTGAGGATAAGCTGGCAGTGGACTTATTTGTAGTGGTTTCTCAATAGGTAAATTATTATTCAATATTAATTGTCTTTGTGATTCAATATCATTTAATACTTGATTTTGTTGTCGTATTGTCTTTTGTTGTGAATTCTTTGATATTCTCAGTTGAATCAGCTCATGCAGTAACTCGTGTTGTGGGTGAGGTTTAACTTGAACCAGAGCCAGTACTGCTCTTGAGACATCTTCATTAAACTGGTTCAGTCTATTGTTGAAAGAGTGGAACGAATTAGTAGCTATTGGCTGGTTTGTCTTGGGTAGTGAATTTGTTGTTGAATTATTATGAATATCTTGGTTCTCAGTGGATGAGTTGTGGTGTTGCCACGGTTGAAAATTCATAGAATTCATCTGTATATCTTATACTCTAATATAACTAATCTAATAGACTAGAAGATATATCTATATATAGATATATACAAGATAGATAGAATGAAATAGAGGTTGTAGGTGATTAAATATAAGAAAGTGTCTCTTCTCATCGCTCTTTTCTTGTTTCTCTTGCGCTGGAACTGACACAGCAACTATACCGTTGTACTCAGCACCGCTGTACAGACTGTCGCTGTTGCTGTCACTGCTCTATTATACTCTACCCTACTCTATTATACTGTGCTGTTATATTACAGCATTATAATATTGTCTAGTGTATGGTGTAGTATAGTATATGTATATGTATATGTATAGTATTACAGTGTGGTGTGATATTGATACACCACACACGACTCTTCCAGAGAAAGATCATTATCAGAATTGTATGATTATTCATACATCAATCTGTATATCTTCTATATAGATATAAGATATCTTACGGATAGTCTTACACATATCATATACAATGACAGATCCATTCACAACCAATGCAGATACCATTAAAAAACCAATCAAGAAATTCAAATCACAATCTGTCAATAACCTTTTCAAATCACAACTGTCTTCAACAACAAAACCCAAATCATTCCCCACCAGTAATCATACACAAAATTCGTCAGACAATTTCATTAATAGCTCTATAGAACAATCACTGAATCTACAAGATATACAACAATTGACTAACAAAGGTATCAAGACATTATCATTATCATCTGGTCCCAAGTTGAAAATCATACCGGAGAAAAAATTCCTGTCTTCATTACAATCATCATCCAATAGCTCAATCAGTAACGGTTCAACACTGTTCACCGCAAAGTTAATCAACGATGATAAGAATTATTGGAAAAAAAGTAGAAGTAATTCACCAGATATTAAAAAACTGGAACCGGAATCGATTGAACCTATAAAACAACTCGAAACTTCTCGATTCACATTCGCTAATTTATCATTACCACTGTCCTCAGGTGGATTCAGCTGGGCAGATATCGACGACGACGATGAAGATACGTTTAACGACAAGATTTGGAGTACTTTGAATACTCAAGTAGAACCAGAGACAAAATTACCTAATATACAACCAGAAACTCAATTACCTAATTTAACTCAATCGCCAATAGAGAAACCCAAAATTTTCAATAAATCATCACCGAGTTGGAATTTAGATTTCAGAAGACACACTTCGTCGTCATTGAATTTCAATGATTCAAATAATTATCAAACTAATGAAAATAATGATTATTTCCGTAATGGACCTTTGCAAAGACATAGCACATCGTCATTATCAACACCACATTTCGATAAGATATCATTCAACGATTCCCAGAAATTTTCAGGCTCAGAACCAGTGAAACAGGAACTTTACAATCCAATCACTGGTAAGATCGAGGTAGTACCAAACCAATCACAAAAATACATCAACCCGAAGCCAGACGTTTGGCGATCTTCTAACACCGTGTGGAACTCTCGTAAAAACAGTATCAACAATTCAATACCCAATGAAGATTTCAAGACATTCTCACCAAAATTAACAGACTCTCCAAATTGGTCAAGAAACAACTCAGAACCAATCTTAGACCCAAACACGCTGTCTACACCTAATACGTTACGTGGCCTGTCAAGATTCTTCCCCTCCCCTATTACAGAGCAACAACTAGATTATTTCCCACTACAGTACACGATGAAACGCCATAGTTCTGACCCTAACGTGCCAAAGCGTCACAGTATCCCCAAATTGAACCTAGTCCCAAAGCGAGAATTGAACACGAGGTCACAACTGAATTTCGATACCCCTGATGATGAAGAGATCTTGATCTCATTACCAAATTTCACTAAAAACGACTTAAACATCTCGCAATCCACCGACACCATCACACAGTACGTCCTCAACGACTCGAGCAAGCACCCCGAGGGATTCTCATCCACATTCTACAAAAGAGGTATCAACAAATTCATGTTCGTCAGAGAATTACAATCAAAAGTCGCGATAAATAAAGTGAAAGGATACGATTACGCCGAGTTCAGGATCAATATTCCGATAAGTCAGAAATCTATGCTGAAATTAATGGCTAATCAGGATCAGGAACACCCGAATAGGATAAAGAGGTCGTATATCATTAATATAGACTCGAAGGAGTTGGAGGGGAAATTGAGGAAGGGACATGTGCTGCTGAATGGGTTTAGGGGTTCTTTTGGGAAGCATAGGGAGTTTGTTAAGAAACCGGCAAGTCCATTTGTTAGAAATTGATTATATCAATAAAAAATACTCTACCAAAATGAATAGATATCATATTTGATTATGATTCAAAAGATATGGAAATGAAATCAAGGCAGTTGATGTGCTGAGAGGTGGCTTTTCAAGCATAGAGAGTATAAGAGGATGATATACCAAGTCCTATACAGGCAGATATCATATTTGATAAACATTAAAAGTTATGGCCAAGGAAATCATGTACTATAAAATAGTTCAAGCAAGTAATGCTATCAAAATAGAGACGATCCAAGTGTAATAATACACAATATATAGCATAAGACAATTTTATTTAATAACATCTCAATATGTAAATCTAGTTACTGGACCCTTAAAATAAAAAAAAATTAATTTCAAATCAAAACCTCAATCAACCACAGATGCCCACACCATGAATTCATCACTAAACTTCTCCAACTGCTCAATATACTACCTTCCCCACGGCACGCTCCTGCTCTACGACGTGGCGAACCAACTCATCGGCACGGGCAACGACACCATCAAGACCCCAGCGCTTTACATCACAAATTGCTCAGCCGATTACGATGATGTCTATCTGTACTACTCCGAGTACTTGCTGAACTTATCGGGCCCGTTGTTGACTAATTACAGTATCGACTCCTTCCGGATGGGCATGATCGCTATCCTGTATGCGTATAGCGCTATAGTGGTGTCGTCATGGATGCTTTTGGTGACGTTGTTCTTGTCCTCGCACAAGAAACCTAATACTATCAAGGCAGCGACGTTGTTATACTCGATATCCGTCACTATTATCCTAGCGCAGACGACGAATTTGATGAGATACGATACGTTGCTCGATGTGCAAAATGTGCACAGATTCCAAGCAGAGATCTTGAATGGGTTATGTTACTTGGTCTTGCTCATGGTTTGTCAGTTGGTGACATGGATCGCATGGTTAGATATCTTAGTGTACATCACCCCGGTGCATCATCAGCGGAAGATCATCTTTGGAGGTGTGCTGATAATCGTTGTTAATACGTTATTTGTCGGTTTGAATTACTTTTACGATAGACAAGATTTAATTCCAGAGACTAAAAATTTAGCTATTGAAATCTTGACTGTTATTTCACAACTTATTATTCAACTAACTTTTGTCATTTGCTTCATCGTTTACACCGTGCGTAAAGGTGATATAGCATATAACGTCCACACTTTACCATTACTGATCGTGACTATAATATTCATGTTAACGCCATCAATTTTCTACATCTTGAGTCGATACGCGCTGACTTTGCGGACATGGACTGGTTTATTCTTCACATTCGGACAAATCATCAGCTCAGCATTGATTTGGGAATGGATTTACGATATCGAAGTATTAACCAATGAAATTGAATTAAAAGGTATCGTTGGAAGAGAAATTGGACGTGTTAATTCAACCCATGATGACCCGGGAAGGAAAAGGTATTTCTTGGGTAAGAGGAGAGTGGAAAGGGAATTGACCAATGACGAAGACGGGTTCAGTTATGAATTGAATAACATCTCTTTTTACTCCTCGGATGATGAGTATCCAATGAGTAATAACTCATATATCAGCAGGTCTGATACTAGTTATATAGAAGAA
The DNA here is from genome assembly GCA_030567635.1 of Nakazawaea wickerhamii. Classification (NCBI taxonomy): domain Eukaryota; kingdom Fungi; phylum Ascomycota; class Pichiomycetes; order Alaninales; family Pachysolenaceae; genus Nakazawaea; species Nakazawaea wickerhamii. The sequence goes on from JAJLSR010000007.1 coordinate 174,953, forward strand.
CAGTCTCATCAGCCATCGCAAAATATCGATATCCAACCACCTCCACCAGTGCATCAACTGCCAGAAGATGAATCTGTCCCCTTACATGATGACTACGATGATTTAAATGAAGGCCAGTCACTGATCCCAGTAACATTACCACCGGATTTTGAACCACATCCTAATTTTGATATTGGTGATTACTGGATTGATGAGAAAAGACATAATGAAAATGATGTATAATATATAAACTTAATGACTGTATGATTAATACACCTTTGTAGAAGTATATCTATATTATAAGAGTCAAGTAGATAAGATATCTTGACAGTATAAACATAGCTGATAAGTTGGAAGATATACAATTTGGAGGGTTGGCCGAGTGGTCTAAGGCGGTAGACTTAAGATCTACTGGACGTTCGTCCGCGCGAGTTCGAACCTCGCATCCTTCATTATTTTTTTTTCTCTTTGTTACGTAAAAATTACTTACAATCTACGTCAAGTACTAATATAATTCATTATTTATTTACATGTATACAAAAATAACCCATAACCTACTCCTCCTCCAGCAACCTCTTTGCCTCTTCCTCAACTTCCTCCACTGTTCTATTAGGTTTTACAACCAATTCTGTACCCTCGACGACAATTTCCACTTTATCATTATCCCTAATTTGTCCCTTGATCATCAACTTAGACATCGGATTCAATATGACTTTCTTGATCAACCTGTTCAATGGTCTGGCACCGTACAATGGGTCGTACCCATGCTCAGCGAGCCATGCCCTAGCGTCATCGGTCAAATCTAATTGAATTCTCCTGTCGTGTAATCTCTCTTGAATTTCATCGATTCTTATATCGACAATACGACGTAATGACAGCTCGGATAATCTGTTGAACACAATGACGTCGTCTAATCTGTTGATGAACTCAGGTGGGTAATGATGTTTCATCAACTCAATGACTTGTTCTTGTGTCTCAGTGGAGACATGTCCTGATTTGTTATTCAATTCCTTATCGTGAAGTAGTAATTCCTGACCGATATTTGATGTCATTACAATAATGGTATTACGGAAATCGATATGATGTCCTTGTGAATCGGTTAATTTACCTTCGTCTAATACTTGTAAAAGCAATTTTGAGATATCAGGATGAGCTTTCTCGAATTCATCAAATAACACTATGGCGTATGGTTTTCTTCTCACAGCCTCAGTTAATTCACCACCTTCTTCGTAACCGACATACGAAGGTGGTGCACCTATTAATCTCATTAATGCATGTTTCTCTTGGAATTCAGACATATCAAATCTTACAATAGAATTTTCATCATCGAATAAGAACTCGGCAAGGGCTTTAGTTAATTCAGTCTTACCTGTACCCGTTGGACCTAAGAACATGAATGAGGCAATAGGTCTCTTTTCGTTGGTTAAACCGGCTCTTTGTAATCTCACAGCATCAGCTATCTTCGCAATAGCTTCATCCTGTCCGACAACTCTACCCTTGATAGAATTCTCCATGTATAACAATTTATCCTTCTCACCAGTCATTAACGATTGCAGTGGGATACCTGTCATTCTCGAAATAACTCTTGCTATATCCTCTGAAGTGACTGCATCATGAAGTAATCCCTCTTTAGGTTTAAGGGAGCTACCATCCTTAGGCACCAATGCTTCTAATCTTGGAATGGTATCGTATTGTAATTCCGACGCCTTAGCAAAATCACCAATTCTTCTAGCGACTTCTAATTCATAACGAGCTTTATCTAAATTTTCCTTAGCATTCTTGACATCTTCAATCTTGGATTTTTCTTCTTCCCAAATCTTAAGCAATCTATCAGCTTCCTTTTGCTTGATATCTAATTGTTCTTCCAATTTTTGTTTCCTCTCAATAGATACCGGGTCAGTTTCCTTTCTTAAACTTTCCAATTCAATCTTGATTGTCATGATGCCTCTTTCCAAATCCAAGATAGTATCTGGTTTCTCCTCATGTTGTAATCTCAAGACACTACATGCTTCATCGATTAAATCAATTGACTTATCAGGATTGAATCTATCGGTGATGTATCTATTACTATAGATTGCCGCAGTGACCAATGCGTTATCGTTGATTTGAACACCATGATGTAACTCATACCTTTCTTTCAAACCTCTCAAGATACTGATAGTGTCTTCCAATGAAGGTTCCTGTACGACAATAGGTTGAAATCTTCTTGCCAATGCAGCGTCTTTCTCAATGATCTTATACTCGTCAAGGGTAGTGGCACCACAACATTGTAATTTACCTCTTGCCAATGCCGGTTTCAATAAGTTTGATGCATCAATGGATCCATCCAGTTTACCCAACCCTAACAAGATGTGTAATTCATCAATGAATAAGATAACATTCCCCTCAGCTTCATCTAATTCTTTCAAGACACTTTTCAATCTCTCTTCAAAGTCACCTCTAAATTTAGCACCACTGATCAAAGAGCCTAAATCCAATGCAATAACTTCTTTCTCCTTCATACTTTCTGGCACTTCACCTCTTACGATTCTCTGCGCTAAACCTTCCAAGATAGCTGTCTTACCAGTACCGGCTTTACCGATCAAGACTGGATTATTCTTAGTTCTTCTTGACAATATCTGAATGGTTCTTCTGATCTCTTGATCTCTTCCAATGACTGGATCCAATTTACCATCTTTAGCTAATTTTGTTAAATTTGTACCATATTTTTCTAAAGCAGGTTCATTATCCTCTTCTTGACCAGGTGCCATCCCGAACCCAGAGCCACCTTGTGGGCCATGAGATGCGAATCTCAATTGCATAGCAGGAAGGAATTGATTCAAAGTTGGTGGTCTCTGTATAGTCCTCCTTTGAATAGTGGTATTAGATAGTGGCAAACCGGTTGTTCTCTGGGTGGATAGGGATCTTAAAGGCTGCTTAGTAGACAGTAGAAGTCTACTACGAGCACCCACTAAAGTGTCCTGTTTGATAATATTCGCTGTACGTAACATAGTAATTGACATATAGTATGTTAATGATGATTGTATCGTAACGAATAGCATGCGATGACCTCTTGTTTTAACTGTTAATTTTTATAAAGTGCGTAGAAATTTCTGGAGAAATCTGGAACAAAACTACTGTGAGAGGAATGATCAGATGTATCGAGACTATTTGACATATCTATTTGAGTTATACTAATGACTTACTTTGCAATAGAGTGATACTGTAATCATGTTCGATGGCATTATAAGTATCATAGATATGTAATAAGGAGTAGATGAAGTGTTCTCTACATCAGACGCCGATAACCGCTCAGCCTCACATACAATAACAAGAGACCTGAGTACAATCGGTATGAGAAACATATATAGAACAGATACTCTCATAAACAATGTGGAGACCAATACAGAGATCTGTCATGTAGAGTAGTAGTATATATGGATCATGACTCTGTGTGGTAGTGTATCTACATAAGTTAAAGGGCGACCGAGAACCCGCGGTTGATTGCTTTTTTGTCATTGCTTTATATAATTTTAATTAAACCCACTTTTAAATTACAATCATCTATTACTATTATAATTACAAATATCATACAAGATGCACGCACAAGATTGGTTCTTAGCTGTATTAGGTTTCTTCTTACCTCCTATTCCTGTCTTGATCAAGAGAGGTTTCACATCTGCTGATTGTAAGTCATGTTACTATCTATATATGATATATTTGCAATACTAACATGATCCAATATAGTCTGGATCAATATCGCTTTATGTTTACTCGGATTCATTCCTGGTCTTCTACATAGTTGGTATATCATCTCTTGTTACCCTTACGAGTCTGGTCATAATTTGTCTCATGCAAATAGAATCACTCATCCAGGTAATACTAATGGTGGTTACGGTTCAATTTGAATTGCTTTGTATTTGATACCATAAACCTTTTTTTCTATTTCAATTTATATCACTATGTGTTGAGTATATATTATAATGGTATTATAATTTCAATTCTTTATTTTAATTAAATTTCTGTAGATCATTACCTCTTATTTGACTGATTACTTAATACATTATACTAGAAATCTCTATTGACAAATAAAAAAAAATTTAAAAACTTTGCAGAAGATGATCATTAGATTATTCAAATAAAGATATACAAATATGAACTTTTTAGGTGATATAGTAGAACATGATGTGCCCCCACCGGAGCCATTACTGTTCCCTGAACCAAGTTCAAGTCTGGGATTTCCTAAATTGACTAAACAAAAACCAAGTCAATGGAGATCGAGATTACAAGAAAAGGGAATATCATCAATGTCAAATGCTACAAAACTGAGACAGACTAAGGATAATAAGAAATTCGTCAAGAATGCAGATGGGTTGAATACTTTCACAGATTCTAAAGATAGGAAAATGAATTATGAAGGAATGTCGGAGGCAGAGAGGATACATCAAGAAAATATTGAAATCTTGAGCAGGATGAGTCTTGAGGAGAGAGAATCTGAGAAACAAGAATTAATCGACTCCTTGGATCCAGCGATTTTGCAAATGTTGTTGAATAGAAGTATGGGCAGGAAACCTAATGCTCCACTGTTAGAAGATGAAACTGGTGAATGGTATGGAAGTTCCAAAGCTAATGATTGGGGGAATCCAATGGATGAAGATGCTGTAAATAAAGCTTTAGGTATTACAAATCAATTACCACTGGAGTTGGAACAACTTGAGGATGAACTTGTAGAAGAAGAAGAGCAATCAACAAATGTATCTGCTGCAACAGCAGAACAAATTGATAATTTCGAGAAAGATAATGGTACTGAACAAATCACAGGAGTGCATTTCCCTCATAAATCAACTACGACAGAGATACCCGCGGACTACAAACTCGACATCAACGATCCAGATTTCAATGAAAAATTGCACGATAAATATTTCCCCGATTTACCCAGGGACACCGAGTCATTGAAATGGATGGAACCCGTGCCGGACACCAAGGCACCTGACGTTGTCGAAAGCGTCGGTGAATTGCGATTCGATTTCCACGGAGACCTCATAACACCAGATATAGCTAATGACGTCCCTACTTATCTCGGTTTACACCATCACGCAGAGCAACCACAATTACCAGGATACACCTTGCTGGAATTATCACACTACGCTAGATCCAAGTTCCACGCCCAGAGATGCATTGCGATACAAACGCTAGGAAGGGTGCTACATAAGTTGGGTAAGAACAAGTACCATTTCCAGAATGTTGATGAAGACGGTGAAGTAATTGATACAGTAAGTGATGAAGAGAATTTAGAACTGAAATTATGGAAATTATGTAACGAATTACACATAATAGACACCCTAGAAGAGTTCAGTGACGAGACCCGTGAAAGGAACTTAAGTGTTAGAAATTACAGTATTGAACTGTTATGGTTGTGGAGACAAGGTGGTGGTGATAAGAAATTACAGAGAGACAAGACAGCCCCTATTTAGAAATTATTTTAAAAAAATTTTCTCTCATCGTTATGATTTTACAATGTAAGTTATTCAATTATTATGAAAGGTGTATCGTATACTCATTAATGAACATTAGGCGATCATCATTACTGAGCGTATGGAAGTGCCATGAATTTTACAATCTAATCTAAAATAAGATGAGATAATATATCGCATAATTCTTAAGTTGACTGACCAAGATTTCTTAAACCGTCAGATTCAATGTGTCTTTATGCGTAAATAAAACCCAAATTACTTCACCAGATTCAATAAATTTCAAATGAGGACCATGTTTTTTGGTTCTTCAATTGAATTTATCCTGCGTCTGAGTCAATAGATCATTTTTGGGTTGACTATTCGTTTTGAATTTGTTTTTCTAAAATGATTGACTTCTTGATTAATGTTATGTTATTCTTGTCATGACGTATAAGGAAGACTCGATTCTGGTATAGTGGGAAACACTGCATATGATACATCACTCATGGTAAGGACAAGTTTGATTGTTGTAAAAGGGTATTAATTCATTAAAATTTATCTGTATGATTTAAAATTAAGGTTTTGTTTTAAAATCTTGAAAAATCAATGAGATTTAATTGACGAATAAATATTTGCAATCAAATCTTATTCATGAGTTTTCATTGTTGTTGGTTCCCACTAGAAAGAATGATTGTTTATGAGTTCAAGATTTCTTGAAATTAATCTCATTTTAATAATCGGTTATTTGAAGTAATTTACAAATCTTACTATAAACAATTGTAAATAAAAAATAAACAGAGTATCATATGGCTAGCCAGATCAATTAAAAATACCTACTGCCGTCTTATGTGCCTCTGAAGTAAACAACTTAACTTGACAAAATGTAAACAATTCGCCTTACCTAAATAATCAAAAATTCATTAAATTCTGGACTCAAATCACTTAGACCCCACGTTTACCAATTGATCAGAAATTTGATAAAAAATCGCGTTCAATAAATGCATCAAGGAATATAAAACCAATTTAATTTTAATATTTAACAAAACTTCCCCAATTTTAATTTAATTTTAATAAAAATTAAACGCGTCTCTGAATACACCATTTACTAAATTGGTAATTTACATGTATTTATCAAGAACAACATCTTTTACATGGGCAAATCCAGAGAACTGTCATATAACCCTGTACAAGATAGTATACAGAGTTGGCGAATTATCATGACATTCGATGTTCTTCAAGTGGCGCTATTCGATAAATATCAATCAATTAAGGGATTTGATTTGGATTGATATAGTTAAGAAAATATCTAACGAAACTGGGGCTGGCAATGTAGTACAATGTAAATTTAAACGGATAATAGATCTCAGTTGATTACCTAAAACATAGATACTACCCTATGAATCTGTGTATTGGGAGGGACTCTGTTATTACTGTTTAATACTCATAAAGATATAATGATCATAGATCCGAGGGTATAAATCTACATGCAACCCTCGAGTCGGAACTGTCACGAGATCAGTGACTTTTTTCTTTTCTTTCTTTTCTATGCAGCCATTTCTTTTGCTTTTGATTGACTCTTGTGCCCTTTATAATGCTCGATGACTGACTCGCACATTTCAAGGATAGCAAAATATACATTAGTAAATTGATTGATAGCAGCTTATTGATATAGATAGAAAAGTCTAGAATTTAACATATATGGCTATTTTTAAACCATATGTACTAAAAATTATAACAATAACAGATTAAGAATTTAAATTGTGTTTGATTATATGTGTCTCAGTTATTATTCTTATTAGTGAGAAATATATCAAATTAAGACACACAATTATAAATAAATTACAAGGAATTAAGTTCAAAGATTCTATTTTAGGAACTTGGTATTTTGTTTACAATCATATATACACCCAATTGAACTCATCTCATTCCATGTCATCTAGACTATAGTTTCCCTTATATGTGAGGCATCATTTGAAAAAAACATTCTATACTCATGCCGTGAGATTGAATTTAGTTTTTTTTTGCGCTATAGTAAATGACCCTGTATACTGATTATCTGTAACTTACATAACCAAATCACACCATTACATTAACTTAAGTTCTAAATAGAAATTGAAGCCGAGATTTCTTAATGGGTAATTACATTTTCAATCGCCTTTAAGTTCCCTATTAAATCTATATAATACATTATTATTAATTACAGCTAAGTTAAAGCCATTTTAATAAGGGCTCTTTAGTAATGTAATCCTCGACTAAATAATTCATAATTTCAATTGGCAATTCTCAATTAAGACTACAAATAACCGAATTGCGACGCGTGGGCTGAAATTAATTTAATTTTAAAAAGGCAAGCTATAATAAATTTTACTACTTAAAAAAATTGGTGACACAGATTTGTTAATCCCAAAAGGGAAACTCCTGTTTAGGAAATTTAATAACAAATAAAAATTAATTTGTGGTGGCTTTTAAATTTCTTAATTTTGTCTTTTATGTTACAAAATGCGCGTCTGGGCTTTTAATATATCTCTATTCTTTGTTACATTTTATTGAGATAACAGGGTAACATGTATTTTCTTGCCTTTCTATTCATACACATGAAATAAGGAGTGGCTTGTTCAAATAATTTACTTAAAATCAATTAGCTTTAATTATTACCTCGGTATCTGATCTACTCCCTGACTCAAGCCTTACCTGATCTTTTTTTATCACTAGGTAAATCTTGGCTAACAGGTTTTAATATGTATATGTAGCCTATTTGGCGTTTTTTTTTTACAAGATAAGTACGAATTGACACAAAATTGATTTTTTGAACCCTCTGATAGGAATTAGTCGCCGTAAAATGTATCAAAACTTAATTTTATACTTTCATTTCCTCAAATAAATTCACGAATTGTTCAATTTAAAAATTAGCGACTTTACATTATTATCTTAACCTGGATAAATTGAATGGCAAAATGAAAAGAAATTGTTCCTGAGCGTGTATTGTTTTACTTAATTTCAATTCACCAAACTGGAATTAGGTTAAATATAGTTAAACATCGTCATTCTATTGTAATAGATTGTTTGTCTATTGATAATCAATTAAATTAATATAATCACTTTGAAACAAAGGCTGGCGGGTCTAATCTTATGACATAAGGTCAAATTCAACTACATAAATTGCTATAGTAATATCGGAGGTCGTGTATTTGACGAATCTATTTTAAGTAGTGTCATGATCAATTTGAATCAATATACAATATAAATAATCAATTTATCTTAAGTCCCTTAATATCTTCTGACCTTTTTTTATTGTATCACAATTCAATTTCATATTATTGGCTAATCTAATAAATTGATTAACACACTGAAATTCATTTCGCTTCCCCTGACTCGAGCAGCGAAGAGAGAGAAAAAGAAAAGAACGGGTAGAATTGCTTTTGTTGCGCTTCTCATTCCCACTATTACTTGCTTTCATGTTCGTGTATATCTAATTAATCTTTCAATTAATGTAAGATTAGTATTAAAATTATAGAGCCTCATCACTAAAGTTATTCTTGTAGAAAAACTTACAAAGCAATTAGCATTATACTTTCTTATTGTAATTATCCTTTGTAAACCTTAGAGTCTATAGATGGGTTTTCGTTTTATTATTTAAGATAAAAGAGACTTTTTGATTGCTATCGCATAATCCCCTGAGTCAGTTTGGAAAAACAATAGCACAGTACTCGGGGATCTACTTTCCTATCCAATAATAAAATTCGAGGAATTGCAAAGATTTTTGATGTTTGCTTTCATTTATTGTGAAAACTAGGTTGCTTAAAAAAATTTTATTTTCTTATTGATGTTGCATTATGAAACAACTAAGGTAGTTTGTTCATATAGGGCATTTACAATAATTAAATTGAGCTGAAATTCTCTTAATAATGAATTAATTATAATTTATTACAGCGTGTGCCACAGTGAAAAAAAATTTTCCCTTGTGAAAAAAATTTAGAATTTTTTAGAAAAAAAGCGTGTTTGCTTTAACTCAATTAGAGCATCGCCTTCCCTATCGAGGTTTTAATTATCTTTATTATGTTTTATCTAAAAATAGAAATAAATTTTTCCCATAGAAAACGACAGAAAAAATTTTTTTCTACAACCACCGGAAGTCTCGAGATTTCCGGTCGGCACAAGTAGTGTCAGTGCAGTTTAGCAGATCAAATTTGCTTTATCTTGTTATGATCAATAGTAATCAGTAAATACTTTATTATGGTAAGCAAGATATGTGCTACGGTTATCTTACCGGCCGAGGAGATACCCGACCTCCTATTTCCACCTCATATATCCAAAACCAAATACCGACCTCCTTTATGATTTCTTAGCTGACTAATATAGCTATTACAAATGATAACCCCCATACATGATGATGAGGCAGTAGATATGGTATTGACTTAAGATAAAGTAGTAAGATACTTCAGTGATAGTTGTTATGGATTTTAATTGCATCCGACCCACCGGAAGTAACTTGTGTCACAGATATACCGCATGGATTTTTTCGTGTTTTTTTTCTCTTATGCAGCATCTGGTGTCAGAAAATATGGGCAAGTCTCGCCAAGAAGAACATTGAAAATCCTACAGACCAAAAAAAAAAAAATAGCAGAAAAAGAAAAGATAGGATAGAGAAAGCACTTTGCCTCCCGCGAAGGCCAGAAATATATAAAGAGTTTCAACTCCCTTCTAATTTCGAATTCTCTTTTAATTTTATTTAATCTTTCTGTACATTCATTATACACAAATAATAAATTAATATAATATATAAAAATGCAATTCAGAAACGTCGTCGTCGCTTTAGCTGCTGTTGCCTCAGTCCAAGCTGTTAACTCATCAAATGCTTCAAATGCTTCAAACTCAACCACCTCAGTTTCAACTGGTGCTGCTGCTTCTAACGCTATGGGTGCTGGTGTCTTAGGTGCTGCTGTTGCTGCTGGTGTTGCTTTCTTATTCTAAGAAGTTGGGTATTTATTAATTTTAATACATTGTTTTTAATTATATAAAAGATTTGTTAGATTAAGAGAGGAAAAAAATTTTATTATTCCAATGGAATTATCAGGTGTTGTACTTTTTAAATAATTATAATTATAATATTATAGAGTTTTCATTTCGTTCACACTTTTTTGTTATTGTTTGTCAATCAATACAAGGAAATACGGTAGTCCTTTTTTTCTGGTTTAGTTGACTTATAATATCAACAACGATTCCATTGCTAATCTATAATACTTTTTTCACTCTTCTCAAGAGTTACAGGTAGTTCTATAGTTTTGTTTATTTGAGTTTTTCTTTTTTTTTTGTTGTACAATAATTCAAAGTTTTTACTTGTTATATCAACTTATTATTAAATTGTAGTTTTATTTCTAATATCTAAGATTCTCATCTACACAATTTGGTCTGTCTTTGGAGGTTTCTCTATATCTATTCTTAGTGTTAAAAAAAATTAATTTGATAGATTGACGGAGGACCTCGTTACTCGAAATTTTAAATTAAAAAAAAAAAAATTTAAATTTAATTTTAGTGGCGCTGCTTTGCAAAGAGGAGTAGAGCTTTCCCTGGTTAACCGTGGGTGGAGTGAGATTGTCTAACAATAAGGAAGAGAAAAAAAAAAGAGAATTCCATTTTCTCGAGTTTGCCCAGTGCTTCATCGAGACGGGTTGGGCCATTTTGTGACTGTATCGCACGACATTTTTATACTAAGTATCTCTTGTGAGTGAAATCGATTTTTATAAATAACTTGAGTCACTTGTACACGACTCTTTCAAATTTCTTTGAAACAATTCAAAAAATGTAGTCTGCAAGAAGGGGCATGAACTAAGTCAATCTCATCTCTTTGATTCATATACTATCCTATTTACATTCTAACATTGGCATCTCTATTGACTTTTCATCTTGATTATAATATTCTCCTTTAATTGTTATATATTCATTTATGTTTGAAATTTTAAATTAAAATTATTTGACTGATTATCAATGAATATCACGAATTTGGCTTTCCCATGTATTAGTTATGAAAATCATCTAAAATTTGAATCTTTACAAATCTTTGGTGGTTTTCCACTGGTGGCACCTGACCAAAGTTCATTCTTGATTGAACGTGCTACTCAACTGGCAAGTGGACAAGATTATAAAGTTCAGTTAAGACAACTTGGACTTAAACGACCTTTGTCCTTTATTGAAAATGGTTCTTCATATGGAGATGAATCTTCTTACCCTTTACTCTATAAGATTCCAGCAAGTTTTGAGAATTTGAATATTCAATTCAGTTTACAATATGATAAATTAGAATTGGATCTGATGAAGGATAGCAAGAAAGATAAATTTACTGTTTTTGAAGAACTTATACTTATTAAAGTGAAAAAGGATAATGAATTAGATATATTATTGAATACTTTATTAAAGGAATCTAAATCAAATGAAGATAGATTCCATTACATAGGTGGTGTTAACTTCATGGAAAGAAATACAGTACCCATTCAAAGTTTATTACTGGAAAAAAACTGTCATAATTATACATTCCCAACTACCGATACTCCAACAAAGATAAACACCTCTGTGTCATTAAAAAACTCAGATCATGGTAGAATCACTTTCTATTTAGTTAATAAGACTGGTGGGAAAGTGCAAAAGCTTTTGAAATTTTCATTCTGGAAAGATGAACTACTTGTGAAGGAACCCAAAACCACCAATGGTAATAGCACAACTAATAAGAGAATAATCAATTTCAAAAATGAAATACCACCATTCCAAATCGCTGATGGGCCAGATTTTAGAACTCTGATCAGTAATTTCGAAGACACGATGCCACAGATGAAACAACTCTTAACTCTGGTACTCTCAGACGGTAAACAATTGGAGAGCCAGTTACTTGCCACATCAGAGGCCAAAATCCAATTTGTCAATTCATTTAAGAGTTACTCTATGGATAACTCGTTTTTGAAAAAATTGATCAACCAAAGTATTGAACCTTTGTTGCGTAATAGTGCAGTTGATGATGAACAATTACTGCATAACTTAAGAATGAACGTATTGGCACCATTGAACTCAGTGACGGCAAATAACAATATCAATTCCCTTGTGCCAAATAAGAAACTGTTCGATGATGAGAGTCAGAAGTATTACGCATGGTTGAATAAGTATTTGAGTTCTGGTAAGTCAAAAGATGAGAAATATTTAGGAAAGAGAAAGGCTTTTGAGTTGCTGAAATTTGATTATTTGAGTTATTTACATGATGTCGGTAATAACAGTTCATTCACTTTTGAATTAATTAATTATCTCATGTCATTTGCAAATAATATCGATAAGACTCAATCGTTAACATTACCTGAGTCACCAAAGGGGATTCAAAAGACTTTGGACAAGCAAGGTACAGAGAGAAAGATGGTGAGACGTAGGATCGAGCACGCCACCACAGAGAAGGACTTGATAGATATATTGGAAACTTTAGAAGTTAAAGAAGATTCCAAACAGTTACATAAATCTGGTATCTTGTACACTTACGGTGGACAGGGTAAACAAGGATGGCACAAGCAATGGATCGTGTTGAATAACAGTTCATTGATCGAGTATGGAGATTGGAGAAAAGGTAGAGAGAAAAGAGGTTCACTGATAGATATTGCATTATGTTCAATCAAGCCAGTTAGTCACGATAAGAGGAAAAATTGTTTTGAAATAATCACATCTAAAGGTATGAAGAATGTGTACCAGGCACTGAGTGAAGCTGAGAGAGATAGTTGGATCAAGCTGCTTTACGACGCTGGACAATTGATCAGGTTCACTGGTGCGGGGTCCAAGAGTATGAAAGAAGTTGTTGAAGGTCGTAAGAGACGTGTCTCTTCAGTGACGTTGAAAAATTTGAGTTTGGTGCAGGATCACGATAAGAGTAATTTGACGTGTTGTGAGTGTGGTAGCACCGAGGGTGTTGAGTGGATCTCATTGAATCTCTTGGTCATCTTTTGTGTTCGTTGTTCCTCGTCGCATAGAAATTTAGGTACATCGATATCTAAAGTGAGATCATTGAAATTGGATAATTTCACTACGGAACAGCAATCATTGATATCTCAGATAGATAACTCGAGATCTAATGAGTATTTTGAATCGACACATCCATCTTCCAAAATCAACGCGGATACAAGTGATCAAGAGAGATTGGAATTCATAGTAGACAAATACAAGAACAAAAAATTCTTGAAACCACTGCCACCTAACACGACACTGAACAATATTCTCTTACACGGTTTGAAAGAACGTGATTTCATAGAGATCTTGTGGTCATTGGCATTAGGTGCCAATTTGGATATGACTTTGGAGAAGAACAATCAGGAATTCAGTTTGATCGAGTACGCCTTGACTAAACCATTGCAAGAAGATGGCGCTGACATCTATGATCTTGCTGAGTTCTTACTCTTAAATGGTCTGCCATTATCAGAAAAGATTCGTAATAATTTGAATTTAACTGAATCTGCAATGAAATTCTGGAAGGCTAAAGTGGAGAAGATCTATGGTACTGCAACACCAACTCCAATAGGGAAATATAAAGAGAATGGAAGTCATACTGGGTTGTTGAGAGTGAATACAAAACTCGATGACTCTGATGGTAGTGATAAAAAATTCATGTCTCCTACATCTGCCACGGCGAGGTATTCAAGAAATTTGATAAAGAAAATGACGGCTAATAATAATAATAATAATAATAATAATAATAATAATAATAATAATAATAATAATAATGGAGTTTGAATTGATTTTTTAATAAATTTGGGTGTATAGTTAAATTGTAATAAATTTAATATTTGATATTTGATAGCGCCGCAGATTTGTATCTGTGTTTTTTTCCTTTGACATCTAAAAGTTCCACAAAAAGATCTTTATCAAGTTTGTATATAAACTCGATATCTTGCTCGATATTTTATTGATACTATTCAAGTAGTGCTTTGTATATTATAGCTCATAATTGCATAAAGGATGAATCAAGATCCAGCTGATCTTTATCGTATACAAAAATGCATTGGCAAGGGAACTTTTGGAGATGTTTACAAGGGGTAAGTTCAATCACCAACAGCGATTTTATGTGAATACTAATCTCTTTAATAAATAGCGTTGAAAAAAAGACTCATAGGATCGTGGCTATTAAAGTTGTCAATTTGGATGACACTACAGAGGAAATCAGCACTTTGATCCAGGAGATCAATTTCCTTTCACAATTGAGATCGCCTTTCATCACTAACTACTACAACACATTCGTCAAGAACAATTGTATGTGGATAGTGATGGAGCATTGTGGTGGCGGCTCATGCTCTGATTTGCTTAGACACTACAAGCTGTTAGATGAAGGTATTGTGCTGATGATAATTGGGAATTGCTTACATGGGTTACACTATCTTCATTCCCAGCATAAAATTCATCGTGATATAAAGGCGGCTAATATTTTGATCACCGAGCTGGGACAGATCAAATTAGCTGATTTTGGGGTTAGTGGTCAACTCACCATCTCACAGGCTAAGAAACATACTTTCGTTGGTACCCCCTTGTGGATGCTGCCTGAAGTGATCTTGAGAAAGGAAGGTTATAATGAGAAATGTGATATTTGGTCATTAGGGATCACCACTATTGAGCTAATCACTGGATCTCCACCATACTCGGATAGAGCTCCAATGAAGATATTATTCGATATTCCAAGAATGGATCCTCCCGTGTTGGTTGGACCTAATCATTCACGTAATTTGAAAAAATTTGTGCTGAGTTGTTTGAAGAAAGATCCAAAGACGAGACCATCACTGAAATCACTTTTGTCACAAGAATTCTTGAAGACTTCATTTACTAAGGAATCAATGGCTCTTTTAATCAGGAAGAGAAATGCGCTGCAGTATGGAACAAGAGCAGCTGTGAAGAAACCTAGGCATCCATTAGATTTGAGTAAAGGAAATGACATTGAACCGCTAGTTGATTGGGATTTCACAAAGAAATTCACTTTGGAACGTGATGTTGATTATGAAAACACTTCGTCACCACTGGATGAAAAAAGTTCAAATCAACAAAAGGCACCAACACCTGTTTCGTCTCCAAGTACTGGTTTGGAAAATGTCAAGCTCTCATCTTTGATCGATACCCCTGCGACATCAAACAACTCACCTAAACAGAGAAGTAGTAAACTTTCAGCATTACACAGAAGATTAAGCGATATTAAACATCAATATCATTACTCTAAACCAGTTTTGAAAACAAAGACCCAGCAGGATGAAAATATCGAGATGTGTACATTGCTGGAAAAAGTCAAGATGGATACTTTACTGTTACTCAAGAGAAATCAACCAAGTATATCACCAAGATTTGATGGAGTGTTACTGTACCTGTTTGAAAGAATAGAGCAAAGATCTAATTCTGAAGGCGTGAAGGATGTGGTTATTAACCTTGCTGATATGTTCGATAAATACGATAGAGCCGTGCCTGGTCTCGCTGATGCCTTGTGTGAAGAAATGTATTACAAGATAAGACAAGAGATTAATGCTGCTAAAGCTGAATGTTGATTCAATATGTATAAGCTCCTCATATAATTTTACTTTGCTAATTAAGACAATCATCTAACTTATTTCAATAACTTTTCTTCACTCGTAAAACAAAGTGGTTATAGATAAACTTTTCTCATTGTAAATTCACTTTAAGATAATAGAGATGAATACAGTTATCACCATCATTTTCAATCAACAATTGAAGCCCGTGTAGCGTAATGGTTAACGCGTTTGACTTCTAATCAAAAGATTCTGGGTTCGACTCCCAGCATGGGTGCTTCTTTTTTTTATATTTTCATTTTTTTTATACAGTGAGAGGTACGATAGCTACTGGCATCTAAACAACTAGATCATGTCTGTTGTAAATGATCTTATAAGATGAGTCTACCAAGGCGATTATTTAATAGATGTAGCGCTGTTGATCTTATAATGATAAATATATATTTTTATATAGCTGGTAATTTTTTATTTGTGGTACAAAAATAACCCCCAGATAAACTTTAAAACTGTAAGTTTTTTTTTGTATTCTCATCTCATTTACATATCCCCTTGGAAACTAGTTATATATTCAACTACTTGCACTGGCCGATATAGACATTGCTCAATTGCTCAAAAATCAATCATTGTCAACAAACCCAACCCAAGCAAAATGAGGGCGTTGATCCTGATAATTGCAGCGTTATCTATATGTGATCTTCCAATAGCTCATGGACACCCCGTTGAATCATTACAAAAAATCCAGCAGGAGAACTTAGCCAAACCTGATTTGATCATGCATAAGGAGTCAGTTAGCGCCAATGATACAACCTCGAAGGACTCGTATTTAGCTACTACTGGTGACGTGCCTGCTGAATGTTCAAAGGGGATGTACCAGATCCATAATGCTAATGACTTAGCGGCTATTTCCAATTGTGAGGTTATCGATGGCACCATTTTGATAACTGATTATCTGGATATCGTTGTGGATTTAGGTAATATCGGTAGTATTCTTGGAGATCTTATCATTAGTAGAGTCGGGACTTTACAAAAAATTCAAGGTGATGGATTACAAGTTATCACTGGACAGATGAAATTTGAAGAATTGACATCGTTGACTAATATCAAGTTCCCATCTTTAACTTCGGTGAATGCTTTGAATTGGACTGTGTTGCCAATTTTGAATTCATTCTCGTTTGATAGTGGTATGAAAAATGTCGAAAGTGTTATTATCGTGGACACGGCATTAGCTGAATTCACAGGTTTTGATGTTGAGACTTTAAAGATATTGGATATCAGAAACAATAGGTTCCTTGAAACTATTAATTCGAAGATGGAGAAAGTCACCGAAGAATTAACAGTGGCATCAAATGCAGATTCGATTAATGTCAATTTTTCATCGTTGACTTGGGTGAATAATCTGACATTCCGTGGTGTAAGATCTTTAGAACTTAGTTCATTAGAGGAAGTCGATGCTACAATTGGATTCATCGATAACGGTTTCAATAAATTACAATTACCCAAATTGAGAAGTGTCGGTGGGACTTTAATAATCAATGAGAATAAGCTGTTAAAGGAAGTCGAATTGTCTCTGTTACAAGAAGTTGAAGGTGGTTTGATTGTAGAGAACAATCCACAAATCTCAAAGATGAGTTTCTTCCCTAAATTACAAGCCATTGGTGGTGCTATTAAATTTAAAGGTGACTTCAAAGACTTGTCGTTCCCTAAGTTGAGACTCGTCAAGGGAAGTGCCTCTTTGAAGACAGCATCTAACGCATTCAATTGTGCCAATTGGATCAAGACTGAGGCTAGTGTCTTTGTCAGAGGTGGGAAAATCGAGTGTTCTGCAGATTCCAAATCATCAGAGACTATCCACGTTGACAGTAATGGGTTAATTACAGGTTCCCTTGATGCCAATGGGAAATCACTGAACACTCGTTCGAGTGGAGGATCGATCTTGCAATCATCTCGTACTCTCATCACTACAACTTTGATCATCTTATTATTAAGTATCTCTTAGGTAGTGAATGATAGATAAATACATTTCGATTATGCAAAACATTTCAACTACGTAATGAATCCAATATATCTCTTCTATATAGACGACAATAATACAAAACGTTACAGATGCAAATCTATTATGCATGCACAAAGATTTATCTCTAACCTCTACCATTCACTAACCCAGATATTTGATCAAGCGAACTGATAAAGACTTCGGCGCTATTATCTAAGCAATGAGTGAAAAAAAATAATTACATAAGATCTCCGACGGTGAAAGTTGGCTATTAAACAAGATGAACCACCTTATTGGCTGATCGCGGGTTTAAGAGCGCTAGCCAATAACATCGCATAACCCGTGCGTTGTTCTCTGTCCACAGTAAAGTATCTGCATCTTACTCAGCGGATTAAATAAAATCTCGGTCTCTAATGTAATGTAAATTACACCGTTGTTATTGAAATCCTTATCTCAGTGAAAGAAAAGAGAACGGGATATAATTTTTTTTTAATTTTGTTTTTTTTTTTTTGTTAAAGACGAAAAAGATACACGGGGGATCAATCACAGAGGTATAAATGCAACTTGATATCGCATACTTGTTCCTGTTTCCCTTCTTTTTTCTTTTTCTCTTCTTTTTCCTTTTATGATGGAAGATTCGGTATCAAATGATTCAATCAATAAGTCCACACCTGTGCTTTCGTCGTTAACTGAAGGTCAGCAGTATGTCAATTCAGTGAAATGTGAGGATAACGGTAGTGATTCTATCCTTCTGAATGAAATCAGTGGTAGTCAGAATAATGACGATGACCTGGTAAGTAAAGGACACAGTGGTAAGAGAAGTGGTTCGGAGGCTAGTGAGTCTAATCCTGGTCATGATTCTCCACGGAAACCTAAGAAGAGAAGAGCATTGTCTTGTTTCAGTTGTAGAAAATTAAAGACAAGATGTGATTTTGAAATTGAACATGGTAAATGTCATAGATGCGTCAAATTGAGATTGGAATGTTCCTTGACAAAGGAGTATAATCTCGATCCATCAAAGATTAATGGAAGATTGAGCAGTATAGCAGAGCAAGGCCAAGGTATTAATAATATAAGTAGTAGATTAGATACAGTGGAGAGTAACATAAATAACTTGAACACCAAGATGGATTCAATAATATCGTTATTGGGAGGCAATTTACTGGCTTCCAAATCAGGGCGTACTGCTTCAATGAGTTCATGTGATGCAAGTACCATACATGATGAAGATAAACAAAATCGTACAATTTTCCAAAATAAATCAGCTTCAGCAACTACACTTCAAACTGTTGAGTCTCCCAAGGGGCTTGAAGGTAATTTGTCTCATGGTTCAGATAATTATCTCGATAAATATATCAGTGATGCTCCTTTAAACATCATTAAGCAAATTGATTCTTCATTGTTTAAGAGAGTAAATAAATATGATCCATTAGAGAAAGCATGTGAAGAGTTTTTACAATTTTATTTCAAGAATGAAGCTTTGTGTTTACAATTAGCTAAATCCTTCTTGGAGACCTCACATTTTTGGATCATACCTGGTGGGTTAAAAGAATTGAACAGAGCCTATGTGACGGAACATCCATTAATCACATGTGTCTTTGTTATCTTAGCGATGTGCTTTGATGAGAATTACAATTACATCGAAGAACAACAACAGTTATATTGGTTAACTACTAAATTATTAGGTATTGCGTTAATCACTGATCCATTAACTGATCATGATATTGAAGCTCTCTTATATTTATCATTGTACAATATAGCCAGAAAACCTAAACAACCACAAACTGACAGTTGGTTACTCTCTGGTTCCGGTATCCAGCATTTCTTAACAGCTATGGATTTCACAGCTATAAAGAATAGAGTCTTGTATTTAAGAGAATTCAGTAGTGATGATTTATTCCATTTGAGAGTATGGAACTCGTTATGTGCTTGTCATTTCCAAGCTTCAATATTATCTGGTAGACCAGTGTTAATTGCGAGACAATATTTTGATATACATACGTTGACATTAAAATTCCCAAGAGCTACAATAGGTGATGCAATAAAAGTTAGTGAATTGAATTTAGATGTGATTTTTTTAAATATATTGGAAAATTCTAAAGAATATTTCAATACTTATATTTTCCCCGATGAATATGATGAAACGTTTGTGTTAAAATTCAAAGAACTTGATAATTGGAAAAGTAAATGGGATCATTTAATAAGAAAAGACGTCTCAGGTATATTAATGTTTGCCTACGATACTTATCATGTAATAATATGTCGTCGTTTAGTCGCCGCTATACAGGAGAGTCAAACAGATAAGGAAACCGAGCTGATCTCATATGCCTATAAGACAGCATGTAATCACTCCTTCATGATCTTGGAAAGATTATTGAAATTACCTGCTTCATTAATTAGAGGTTCACCATCGTCTTCGCTTCTGCAAATTGTATATGCTTCGTTAACTTTATGTGATCATTTACAAATAATGAATCTTGAAGAAAAATCAATGGCATTAAGTTTAATTTCCAAGATTTATTGGCATTTGAATTATATTGGTGAAAAAATGAATGATGCCACTGATACCGTTGGAAAGATTATCAAGAGTATAGTGGAGACAGCAAGTAGAAGTGCTGATACCGCTGCAGAGAGAGAGGAAATGACGGTGTCGGATGGATCTAAGAATCCTAATGATACTGTGTACGATCCAGCTAAAGCTGCAACAGAGGAAAGATGGAGATCATTTAATGTATCACCAGATAATCATGCATCACAAGGTGGAGCCAGTACAAAAGCTAGTTCCCCAGCTGAAAGTAAAGCAAGTGCTTCTAGTTACACAAAGATGACTAATCTTTACTCGGGGAATTTGACAAGTTTGCATTTAAATCAATTATCACCTCATAATTCAATTTCTTCTCCTGATAACATGATGAAGAAAGAAGCTTTACTGAGAGAAAACCAGACTGTGGCACAGCAACAAGCAGCTGCAAAGACATCACCATTTGATTTTGACTCGGTTCAAATTCCAGATGTTTCTCAATTCAATACTTTTGAAGATTTCTTTAATGGCGTTTTCAGTGATTTTAATGGAGATTTCAGTAGCGTTAGTGGTGCAAGATTAGATACACCAAAATTAACAGGTATCGGTGGTACATCGGGTATAAGCCGTTTGGGTAAGGTAAATAATGGGAAGGATACGATTTAGATTTAAAAATAATGTATAAAGATATAATATATTCATCTATTTAAAAGATTAAACAGTATTTATAATTCATCTCTGTTAATCTCGTCAGGTAATTCGTAACCGGCAATACCTACCAACTCAGTATAGAACACCAAAGTGGCATCAGGTGGGATAACACCACCAGCACCTCTTGATCCATACGCCAAGTGGGATGGGATAGTTAATTTCCTCTTCTCACCAATACACATTTTTTGTAATCCTTGATCCCATCCTTGTATGACCTGGCCAGCACCCAAGGTGAACTCTAAAGGCTGGCCTCTGTTATACGAAGAGTCAAACTCTGTACCGTCCATCAATTCTCCTTTATAATGCATTTTAATCTGATCCCCTGGTCTGGTCTTTCTTGGACAGTTAGCTGGGTCGATCTTGTGGGTGATACCGATTCTCAATTCCTCGGCACACTGCACAGTGACGATGATGAATGCTAATACGACAAGGAGTAATGTTGAGACTTTATGAATTGATTGCATTATTATCTTCACTGGTCTTTGCTGATATAAAGATCAATTTCTACGTGAGTTGTTCTCCTTTTTTTCAATACTCAGTTTATTTAATTTTTCATACACGTCTACTTAATCTATAATTCACAACTCATCACGTTTAATATTGTCAGGTAAAGTGTACCCTACGATCTCCAACAATTCGATCTTGAAAGTCAATGAAGTGACAGATGATCCTTGTACAGCAGATAAGTCTGCCGGTGATGATAATTTACGAACTTCACCTATACACATACCAACAGCACCTTGGTCCCAAGCAGGTAATACGTTACCTGCACCCAATTCGAACTCTGTTGGTTTACCCTTTTTGAAAGAAGAATCGAATTGAGTGCCATCAGGTAAGTATCCGATGTAATTTATCACTAATTTATCACCTTTTTGAGATTTTCTTGGACAATTAGCCTTATCGATAGCCTTAAGTATTTCTGTATAGATCGTTAGTAATTTGTTTATATTTATTGTATAATTCATCAAGGACATACCAATTTCCACTTTAGAATCTGGATTTGGTGGTGGTGGAGACGTAGCACTAGCAGCGAACATTGATACCGAGTATGTACTCATTGGTTTACCATCAGCTCCTGTTCTCGTCTTGAGAAACTTGGGTCTTCTCTTCTTGACTTTACTATTCATCAGAGCATCTGTGAAGGTAATGAATACTAATAAAAGTATTATATAAAAGAAACTGAATCTATAATTCATTATATATCTCGATGATCCACTGATGGAATAGATAAAATTTAAGTAATTTTTTCTTTAAAAAATTATCACTTTAATAAAACTACACCAAGATCATATAATAATGAATTCATTTCAAGCATTGAAGTCATTCACAGAGGCCAAGTTACCCTTTAAAGTTCTTTATAATACTCATCAGGATTTCAAATTCCGTTCTATAAGCAGATTATGTGTTCTTGACTCATCATTCAATCCACCACATAACGCTCATGAAGCACTAGCGATTGAATCAATTAAGTATGATTACACCGTGAAAGCTAAAGTTGACTCAATGTCAACTGATCAGGGTAAAGCGTTATTGCTTTTACTCTCAGTGAAGAATGCAGATAAAATAGTGCCGCAACCGGCAATTTTCCAACAGAGAATAGATATGATGTTACTTATGGCTAATAATTTATCTAGCAAATTAGGTATTAATGTCAGTGTTGGATTAACTAGTCATGCAATGTTTGTTGATAAGAGTCAATGTATTAATGAGTATTTACAATCCAATGAGAGTTGCCAAAATGTTAAATTAACTTTTTTACTAGGATTTGACACATTGATAAGATTATTTAACAATAAATATTATGAACCGGTATCAGCTGCTGATGCATTAGGTAGATTTATGAATTCTACCGATTTATTTGTCTTGACACGACTGGATAAAACTACACTGGGGACTGATGATCAATTTCAGTATTTACTGAAGATCATTAATGGTGAAACTGATTTACCTTCATCTTGGGGGGACAAGATATATTTAGTAGATGGAGAAGATAACAATTTAGAGATAAGTTCATCTGATGTGAGAAATAAAATTCAATTGGGAGATAACACATGGAAACAAGATGTTTGTAATGAAGTTGCTAATTATATTGAATTAAATAATCTTTATCGATAAGAGGGTATCTAACAAGTTCTCCTATAATTAAAGAAATATTTCCTAATTGGGACAATAATCTGTCAATTTTTTTTTTTAATTTAATTTAAAAAATTTCCCGGTTCAGCAAACGTGCCCCCCTTCTAGTTGCTTCTATACAGACAGGGGCGGTCTATGTTTCTAGCATGGAAGGGCCAAAATTCTGGTTCGTCCAATATGTTCTTGCTGGATTGTAAGAATTAATTCATAACCAGGTATGAAAAAAATGGTACGAAAAAATGAACAACGAGGTTGGGAAGTAATAATAGAGTTTGGATAGATTATGAAATTTCAAGTTGGTATCATTTTATCTAAATATGATTAATACATTTTATAAAATTAGTATTAAGTGGCGAACTGACTCATAAGTGCCTTGTGGTTATGAAGCACTTATGAGAAAGCGGTGTGCCCCTGTTGTGTGCCCTCTCACTGGCCAATCAGCGCGCAGCAGCGCCTTGGTTGTTGTGGTTGCAAAGAGCGAATTTAATTTTTTTATAAAAAAATTCTACTTTCCCATTCTCTTTGCACTTTAATAATTATCTTTTTTATTCTCAATTATCAGCAGAAAACAATTTTTCTTGTTACAAAGGAAAAAGTCTTTTGTGTACTACACACTACACATCATATACAATTTGTTTTTGTTCTATTCGGAACCAATAAACATCTGCTTTTTAACAAGCAAACTACAAAACCATTAATATCATTAATTACTACTGGTCAGGAAGAAGATTCTTGACTTGATCGTTAGATATTTTTAACCCCTTTACCACAAGTTTTGTTAAGAAAATTGACCACTTTATTGTGTCGCTCAGTTTTGCCACCGTGTTCTTAGCTAATTAATTAGTACATTTTTGTCTGTCAATTTATTACTATTAAGTGTTTGGTTTTTTTACCGGTTCAATAGTAATAGTTTATTTTTTCATTTCCCCCTCTTGTCAATAATTCCCATTTTATTACTTTTAGTTTTTTTTACACGCACAAAATATCATGGCTTTATCTTTGAAACGTACAAGTTCAAGTTTGCCATTCCCATCAAGCGGTCCTGCATTTAAAAGATGTCGCAAGAATAGTATACTGCCGGCTAATGATTCAACAAGGCAGTTATTATTATCTCATGAAGATGTCTATGGTATTTCATCAAGTGAAGATGATAATGATGATGAAGAAAATGATGAAGATGATTATTTTCAAAATAATTCTATTTCAAGAAGAAGATCATTAATTAGAAGAAGAAGTAGTACAAGATCAGCAGCTGATACTGCTATGAATATCGAATTATCTCGTGCTGTTGCTCTTTATAGTGATGATGACGATGAAGATGAAGAAATTAAACCAATTAAAGTTAATAATAATAAAGTTTATTCTGAATCTAATATCAAATCAAAAGAAAGAGATGCTTCTAATTTATCATCATCATCAATTAGATCTTTTAAATCATCATTACCAGATTCTGATCGTGCTGCAAGAGCTCGTTGTTTGGAATATTTAATTGGTGCTATTGATGAAGCTTGGGCAAGATATTGTGATGCTACTACATATGAAGAAGATGAACATTATCATAAACGTGCCAAGACTCCATCATCCACTGATAATGATGAAGATTCAGATGCATCATTAGCTGAGACTGAAATTACCGATTATGCTGATTTGGATTATAGTGATTCAAAAGATTTTAATAAAAGACAAGAACAATCATCATTACAAAAATTAAAAGATAAATTAATGAATGCTAAATATTATTTACAAGATTATGTCGATAGTGATCAATATGAAGATTGTATTGCATTTTGGAAAAGATGGGATATGGTTAAATATTGTACTATTGAATTAGTTGAAGATGAAGATGAAGATGAAATTGTCGAAAATACTATTGATGAATTAGAAAATGGTCGTTATCAAATAGTTGTCTAAATTTGAATGCAAAATGATGAGTTATTTTTAAGAAAATACAAAAAAAAAAATTTTATTAGTTGGTTAGTGAGGTGGAGTTTTATTTATTTTTATATTATGTATATTAGTTGGGTCCAATGAAGGTTTATGCTCTATTTTTGTATTTAATGTTAATTTGAATTCAATGTCATTTATATTAAAAGTAATTGTAAAAATTTTATTAAATAAAAGTATAAATTATATATCATCAATCAATCTTATTAAATTAAGAGGTAATTCATTTTGGTCTTTGAACAGGTGACTTGGGCCTTAATTGTTCAATTTCATCATCAATTGGTATATTATTTCCAATTTGAGCTAAGTCTTGCTTATACCTTTCTGGATCAAAATTATTCAATAATACATCTGAACTCAAAATGACCCAACCTTTTCTCACTTTAACAGGTTTGTTTAAACCAGTTTTCGATGGGATTATATGTAATCTTCTTGTGGAAGATGAAAAATTCTCGGCTACTTGGTAAATATACGGTGGTACAGCATTATTCACAGTGTTATCATTTTCAATAGCTAAATCGGTATTGATGTTGCAATTGATTAAATGATTATCGCTAGATCTTCTCACCGTGCCGGTGATAGCCATCCAGCAATGCCATTGCATTTTTTGGAAATATTTTTCATCCTCGATAGTGGATGAATCCTTATACGGATAATAATTTGAATTTTTATCCACTGGGATAAACACTAATTCTTCTGATCTTCTGAATTTTTTAGTCCATTGTGGGTTGTTTGATAACAATTTAGTCAATTCAGATATCTTCTGAGTCGATGCCCAAATGAATAAGAAACCTGGTTTGGTGCAAAGTTTGTCAATAGGTAATTGTGATAATAAGGGGTAAATAAATTGATTCTCAGTGAGGGCACCAATCATGATAACATCAAATACTAAATTATCTCTCATTATCCAGTTTTGCAATGTTTCCACCATCTTGTTTGGTTCAACTCGACAACCATAAGGTTTAGTAGCGTATTTACTAACTTGTTGTTCTTTCAATTTAAAAAGTTTTTGCAACTTGGGGTACCCCTCGATGGGATCCTTGACATTCTTAATGAATTTGGAAGGTAACTCACCGGTGTGAAGATGATGATTACAGTAATCATTCTGATGGAACTTTTGCTGATTAGACTCTTGTTTCCAAGGCATATGATTAATGTTTGGTGAAACAGGACTCAAGGGGACTCTTTCCTCCCCTGTAGATGACGAATTGGAAACCACAGAAGATCTATGACGATCAGATGGCATCATGAAAGATTTCTGCGAAGGTTGTCTCTGGTGGAACCTCTGTTGCCATAACAGCTGTTGCACTGAGCCTTGGCTCCGTTGGTAGTTCAGCTGTGGTTGTTTGAACTGAGCCGCTGATTTGTTGGAAAGGGGTTGATCCATGTTAAGATGAGATGAGTGTGGCATGTTAAGACGTGGTTCGACTGGGTATCTTCTCTGAGATTCCATTGTATATAAGTGTAATTGGTATAAAAGTATGAGCAGTCACAAGTGTATTACCTATGTGGTGGGGAGTATAACCTTTATAAGTAAGAGTTTCTCCTTATTGTAAAGAGTTTGAGAAATTGATGTTTCACAATAAATTTGTTTTTTTTCCTCACTCTTTAAAACCATCTCAAAACACTGTCCAGACTACTGAAGTTCCGGTGCTCTAGACAATGGCAGTACCACTTGCATGCACTGTGGCTAATGGCTCATTAATGGAGAGCAATGTAAGAAGTCTATGACGTTATTAGTTTCGTATCTCCTACACGATTCAAACTTGTTTGGGTAAGTTCTAGTTCGTATACCATCCTTAATACAGTTTATTCTTTGCATCGAGGGAAGCCATCTTGTAACCTCTGACGTTGAGTTTAAAACACTCGCTTAGATAGAGTTAACAGTCTCGATGTACACTATCCCTTATAATTGAAAGTGTCTCATCGTTGATCTCAGATTTGACACTTGTGCGGAGAGAAACAACTTTTTTTAACGTTAACAAT
Organism: Nakazawaea wickerhamii; assembly: GCA_030567635.1. NCBI lineage: Eukaryota > Fungi > Ascomycota > Pichiomycetes > Alaninales > Pachysolenaceae > Nakazawaea > Nakazawaea wickerhamii. The sequence goes on from JAJLSR010000007.1 coordinate 202,172, forward strand.
TCCTTCTTATCTATGGGATAACAGGATACAAACAACAGATGACTAACAATACTGTTCATCAACATCAGAATACCCAGTATAAAGATGGCAGTGACTCTCATAGTCATATAGTCCCCAGCACGGCTCAAACTAATGGATCAAGTGGCCTGTCTACGAGAGATACAATACCGACGTCGCTATCGCGATTCAGGTCGATGCCATCTGTCAAACCACTTGACGATCAACTTATACATATACCAATACTGGACACTTCATATGGTGAGAGCAGTTTGCAATCTCCCAGGATACTGAACCAGATGTCGATGACCGATTTGACTAATGATGTCAATGACGAGACCGTACACCTTAAGACACCTCGCCCTGAGTTATTAAGGAACTGTTTATCATTTCAAAACTCTATTCATAACTATGGCGCCATCAATGCAATGGCGAGTAGTGATATCATGGATGAACTCATAGATAATGCGCCACCAAAGACTAACTATTATGACGATTTCACGACGATTGATTGGCTAGACAATTCGATTAAACAATCAGAGAGGCTATCGCACATCACAAGGCTGTCGCAAAGGTCTTTTAGAAACAAGATTAAGAAAAATTTCGATAGTGCTCAAAGTTGGATACTTATTGTGATAGTGGCATTCTGTTGTGCTTGTCTAGCGTATACTGTGGACGTTGTCGAGAATGTATTGATCGATTTGAAAAGAGGTTATTGTAAGACAGGTTGGATCAAGAGTGAAAGTGCATGTTGCTCTTCCTTTAACGAAATTGGACTCACGAAGCCGATGTCCTTGAGGATCAACGATAGTGAAACGTTGTGTCCGGACTTCCAAAGTTGGTCAACCTTTATAGAACGTGATGACTCATTGTCGTTACTGTTTATCATTTATCTGGCTTTAACTCTTCTATTAGCCTTGTTAGCTGTTAGGATTACGTTATTAACAAAGACAACAAATCCGCTTTTACAACTGACCAGTGGAGATGGGAAGAGAAATTATAATCACAGAACATGGTACACTGCATATGGTTCAGGTGTACCTGAAGTGAAAACTATACTTTCCGGATTCATCATTAGGAAATTTTTAGGTACATGGACATTGATTTGTAAATCGACATCTTTGATATTGGCTATTGCCTCAGGTATGGCGTTGGGTAAAGAAGGACCCTACGTGCATTTATCTGCCTGTGTCGGTAATATATGTTGTAGAATTTTTCAAAAATTTAATAGAAATGATTTAGAGAAGAGACCGATATTAAGTGCTGCTACGAGTGCCGGTGTCGCATTGGCATTTGGATCACCATTAGGTGCGGTGTTATTTTCCATTGAAGAAGTCTCGTATTACTTGCCGATCAACCAATTATTTCATATTTTCATTTGTGCTATGTCTTCGATATTGTTTTTAAAATTCATGAATCCTTATGGCACAGGTAAAACCGTGTTCTTCGAAGTTGAGTACACGAGTGATTGGGAACCTATCGAGTTGGTTTTCTTTGTTATTATCGGTGTATCCGGTGGTTGCTTTGGTGCCTTGTTTTGCAATTTCACTCAATGGTGGAACGCCAATTTCAGGAATAAGACATTCATCAAGACGAGTCCTGTCATTGAAGTTTTGATGATCGCAGCATTAACGGCGTCGACTACTTTTTATAATAAACTTACAAAGATCCCAACTACAGAATTATTATATGAATTGGCTAGTCCATGTACTATCAAAAATAAATGTCCAATTTTGATTGAGAAACAATTATCGGACGCTGGTGGTATCACAATGATCAATCTATCTGAAATTATACCTGAATTACAAGTCATCCTTGTGGCATTAGTGATCAAGATAGTATTAACTGGTGTCACCTTTGGACTGAAATTACCTGCTGGTATTTATGTTCCCTCAATGGTTATTGGAGCATTATTTGGCAGATTATTTGCCATGTGTTTGCAATATTCGGTATTAGAGTATCCTCAATTCGAAGCCTTCTTCTCCACATCGATGCATTCAAGTTCTACACCAGATGAAAATATCACATGTGTCGATTTTGGTATTTACGCGATGATCGGTGCTGGAGCGTTCATGGCTGGTGTGACACGGATGAACGTCACATTGGCGGCGATATTGTTCGAGTTGACATCGTCTTATACTTATGTGTTACCCATTTCGATAGCTATAGCGATCTCAAATTGGGTTGCAAACATGCTTGAACCGTATTCGTTATACGAGTTGTTAATAGCTAAGAATGATTTCCCATTTCTAGATAATAGAACCACCCCAGTTTTCCTTGATAAATCGATAAGGTTAGGCGATTTGATCCCATCCACGTTCAATTACACTATAGACGTTACCAATTCAGTGTATTGTCCAGTGTCAGTATTGAAATCGAAATTGTTGCTTTTGCAACAAAATTCATTATTGGATGGATGTCTCTCTATAGTGAAAAACAATGGAGACACAGTGATTGGCCTCTTACCTGCTCCTATACTGGAATATCACATTGACAAGCTAGAAAAATTCGCTACAGAATTAGGGGTTACCGATGAGATATTGATTAAAGTCGCTAATGACGTCTCAGACATGGACGAGCTGGACTCAACAGATTTACAATCTATGTTCTCGTATAGGTCCAGGGACGGGATAATGGTGGAGTTAATGATCAAATTAACTGATTTCACTAAAGTTATCGATTATAATCCAATATATCTTGATCATGATTCTAAATTGATAGTGGTGCATTCTCTATTCAGTAAACTTGGTATAAGAGAGATATGCGTCTTAGACGGTGATGGTAAATTCTGTGGCACATTGCATAAGAAAGTATTTATTGACTATTGTAAGAGACCTAAGAGTGATTAGATTTAATGAGTATTTAATGAATAAATTTATTTTAATGAAAATTGTAATTTGTAATTTGTAATTTTTCTTTTAAAGTGAAAATTTAAAATTATCAATAATCACATTGAGATGAGATGAGATATACAAAGATATGTTTCCAGAACGCCGTAAGATCGGTCTCTAGGAGTGCATTGTCACTGCACAGATCCAATGAGGTCCCCAACTTGTTAATACGATTAATGATACCGAAATTGTCAATACCCACACTCTTAGACAACAGATTTCTTGAACATATGGAACAAGTCACCAGAGTGTCGTTATCGAAACTGAACATCTTCCCTACCCACGAGTTACTCCCCTTCTCTGTGCTCCACTGTGATACTGTGCCGTTGGACAGACTGGAAGCGTATGTGGTGCAGTTGTCGAAATTGATCAATTGTAAACAAGTCAGTAATCGATTCGAATTGGATTTCGAGTACGATACAGATATATCATTAAGGACTAAATTACTCGTGCCCAATAAGTTATTTGATTTCCTTCGGAGCCAAGATGAAGATTTCAAAGCTTTGAATAGTGATAAACAAGTCTATATGGACAATTTGAATACCCATTTAGAATCTGTTATTCATTTGAATATACATACACAGAATCTCATAATGGGTGGACTTAAAGGACGATTACTACAAACTCGGTTCATGAATCCTGATCCTTATTATGTGAGACTAGACGGTGACACGAAATTTGATCGTTATTTGTATGAAAATTTTGATACTATCGATTCAGATGTTATGGTATTCACATTTGAAGAAATCAGAGAGATTATGCCCAGGATCGTCTCTATAGAGCACAACACCGGCTGCTTTATTGAAGTGCCGAAGTACAATGAGAATTACAGATTAGATGATTTGTTAGAAGTCCATATACATGGATTGAATAGATTTAACACCGTAAAGGGAATTAAAAATTTATCAAAGTATAGGAAATGAAGTCTATATAATAAAACACACAAACACAAAAACACAACAACTTTTAAACTCTGGATTTATTTCTCCTCATCAGATCTAATAACCTGCCAGTCTTATGACACTTCTTGTAATGTCTAGAGTAATCTAATAATCTATTTTGAAGAGTCCCGTCTCTTACATCGACTTGTGAGACTTTACAAATATTTTGGCAATTTTCAACGGGGCACATCACACCTTCGAAGACGACATTTGTCCAGTTCATCTTATTCAATTTCTCGTAGTAATACAAGCCATGGCCGTGTGGACTGGGGATACCGATTCCGTTAGTCTGGATCCCGTGCTTGATACAGAGATGATGCCCGTAATTGGAATTCTTCAATTGTCCAAATTTTATCACTGGACAGTAGGGACATAAACCTTCACAGATAGTGACTAAATTCCCGTCAACGTATGTCTCATAAGTACGTCTGATCGTAGGGTCGTACTGGAATCTTCCTGGTTGCACTACGACGTCATTGTCCTCTAAGTAAGTGAGTGTCAAGGTCTCGTGATCGCCGAGACCCGTTGGCGCTTGGTAACAGTCTTGTATGGTGAAATGATTCAAGTTTCTGAATTTGCTCAAGTCGACTATCTCTGGTAAGTCCAGTGGGTCAATGACACGACTTGAATTGTTGTATAACGGTTTGATCAACAGGTCGAGTCTGCTCAAGTTACCAATAGTGACTTTCTCACTTGCGTAGACGATGAAGTTATCTAATTTTGTATAGATGTAATTCTTGAGGTCAAAATGGAATGTCTTGCCTGGTGTCTTCCTCTGTTGTCTTGAGTTATTGGAATTTCTTTGCGGCTTCACTGGAGATTTCGGGGTGTTGAGTTGTTCCATCAACGAGTCTCTTTCAACAAGTGGGGATACGGTATTACTCGACTCTGAAAAGGGAGTAATAGCAGAGTTATCAACTTGTTGGTCGATATATGGAGTATTTGGATCATTATTTGTGCTTGGAGTATAATTGGTATCGAATTCATTAGAAAAATCATTATTATTATCAGTTGAGGCACCCAGCATATCAGTCCCAGGTTCAATATATGGTCGATACTGGATATTATCAGTGGTATTTCTTAAAATATTTTCAAATTGTGTAAATTGTTCATTTGTGAGGAAAAAATCATCAATATTGTAAGTAGCGTTACTGTTGTAAGTACTTGACATGCCATTATCGTTAAATCCATTATTGAAAGCTTGGTTCATCTGATAGGGGTTTTGTTGAGCTTGTAAAAAAGACATTTCAGAAGCGTATCTTTCCAAATCTTGATCAGTGGTGAAAGATCCTGATGAGGATCCGGTTGTCGGAAAGTCATCCAAGGAGCCTTGACCAAAGGTGAAGTCGAACTTGTCTTCTTCTAGAGGAGGCCATTCGACAGTGGTGACTTCTTCTTCTTGTTTTAAGTTACCTGATTGTTGCATCATCTTCTATTGATAATTAATTTCATTAAAAGATTAGAAAAAACAAAGAGGGATAGTTATTTAATAGATATTTATCCATATGAGGAATGTATAATTGGTCTGTCCTGTAAATTGTAAGAATGATCTGTACATTCTGATTATTAAAAAATTAGTTCTGCATTTTACTCATCTGATAATCGGAGTTTATGCATTGACAGATGTCAAAAGAGTCGTGTCTCGGTGAACAATTCTGTTGTCCAGTCACGTGACTGTATTTGTTCTGTTAATGATTTATTAACTTTGAACTGTATCTAAATCTGTATAATTTAGATATATTATAGTCTCTATGGTCTATCTAGATACTCCATCAGTGCTATATCTTGATATATATCCACTCCGTACCAATATCATTTCCATCTAATCTGCGCTCTTTAAATAAATTTAATTTCTACAACAACAATTTTCTGATCTACACCAGTTATTGAAATATTATAAATTCAATTCAATTACATGTATTTGAAAAGATATCAACTTGTAAGTGATCCTATTGTATAATTACTACTGATATATATTATTATATCGATTTGAAAATTCTAGTTTATCACCGTTTAATACCAGTGTTATCAAATATTTAATTGAAAACCACCCCACTTTTCAACTTCTCCTCAAATTAACTATCGATAATTTACAAAGATACAACGATATTCAAGTAAAGATACAATATATTTTATAAGATATATGCCCTTAGATTGGGTGTAGATTAATTAAATCTTATGCAAAATCAAGATTCAATTCCATCTTTATTGAATAATAATATAATCAATAATGATGAGAATACATTTTTCAAAAATCAATTAGATTTTACAAATAATATCATAATGAATAATTATCACACCGCTAATAATGAAGAAAATTTCATCTTGAGAAGCGTGATACCAAGATTACTGTTACCTATATTAATGGATGCTAAGATATCAAAATTTTTCAGTAATAATTTATCTTATACTTTAACTGTGGAAAATCAGGCTAGTCAATTACCGTATCTGATTATTGAGATAAAATTAGATCGCTCTCGCATAATACCAATAGCGATTTTCTTGAATAAGATCATCAACGGTAAACCTGTGTCGCCATTCTTATCAGATATTTATATCAAAGATGTGCCTAAAAATTTCATTTATCAATCCAAATTCTTATTACCGTCTATCTTCATGAACGAATTTTTGACCTCGCATAATGAACAATTACAAAATTTGATCAAGCAAACGTCGGTATCGATATCGATGTTACCGAATTGTGATGAATTACTAGTCAGAGTCTCCACAGGTTCATTAAAGAATTTTTTCATTATATTATTAAATGAGATTGAGATTAAATTTAAATCCATTTATAAATTCAATGAACTCTTTTACCAGAACGACTACAAGAAATTCTATAAAGGCTTGAATAACGAGTTGTTCAACGATAAGATTCTTTTGAAAAGTTATTACTGTGGATCATTATTCAGAAATTTCGCAAATTTTAAATACACACTAAGAACAAAGAGTGATTGCAATTTACGTATACAGAGAATATACCAGAACGTGAACGGAGAGAAATCGAAAGACGACGACATCTTGTTCATCGTCTGTGGACCGTATCAGCATAATGTTGAATTTGCAATCAAGATGATTGAAAATTATACTAAAAAATATGCCCATTTGAAATTAAATCAAGAATGATGTTCTTGATTATTTATTTAATTTAATTTAATTTATTTATTTATTTATTTTATTTATTCAGCTATTTATTTAATATTAACCATATCTTTTAAGAATATTTATATAATTTATTTATTTATAATCCATATTGGGTCACTATTTGGCCCATTTGATGCCTTTTAATAATCCAGTTTGTTTTGGAATATATTCAACTCTATGATAACAATTTAAATTCTTTCTTAAGACGATTTGGTAACATGTAGCACCACCTTGTCTTGACGTGATTGTCGATGAAGCTAAGAAAAATTCCCAAATTCTAAACCATTTAACACCATATTTAGCGATAACTTTTTCCTTATTTGATTGCCAATTTAAATACCATCTCCATAATGTACCCGAGTAATGAACACCGATATTATCCAAGCTGACAACTTCGAAACCGGTGCTTTCTAAAGCGTCAGTGACAAAAGTCAATGGAGTCGAAGCATCGGCACCAGGGAAGATATATTTATTCATGAAAAGCCCCCATTCTAAATCCTCATATTGCCATGTCTTTCTTAAACCAGCGTATTGTAAATAAAAAATACCATCATCTTCTAACATATCGTAAACTTGTTTCAAGAAACTGCTGAAATGTCTAATACCCACGTGCTCGGCCATCTCTAAACAGGTGATCTTGTTGTATTTGGTGCCGTCAGATGGTAATGGTGTGTCTCTGTAGTCCATACACAAGATACGTGATTGCTGGGAGTCGATACCGTAGGAGGCTAATTTGTCATTACCGAAAGTGGTTTGGTTTCTTCCCAAGGTGATACCGGTGACTTGGGCACCGTATTGACTTGAAGCGAAACATGCTAAAGTTCCCCAACCACAACCGAGATCTAATAATTTTTCACCTTTTTTCAAATCGATTTTTTCACAAACTGTTAATAACTTGTTATCTTGCATTTCCTCTAAAGTTTCGAATTTGTTAATATCACTGATAATACCCGAGGTGTAAATCATACGATCACCTAAGAACCAATTATAAAAATCGTCACCTCTGTCGTAATGATCTCTAACTTGCTCTTCATCTTGTGATCTAGTGTGCATGATAACTTCAGGGATCATACCGAATAAGAAGAACCTGAATAAACTCAAGGTGAATTTGAAATTACACCAATCGTGTCTATATTCCAAGATATCTAACAGATCACCTTTAAAATCCACTTTATTATCGAAAAACAATTCATGGAACGTCTCGTATGGGATCTTATTTTGACCCTGGTACTTCTTCAGCAACTCCTCATCGTGGAATTGCAAGTAGTACTCGACACCACGATCAGGGAACTTGACTTTCTCATTCAAACGTGGTGAATAAGTGGACATCAAAGTCCAGTAACACATCAAAATGGGTAAGACACAGATAAGGAAGAAGAATATGAACGAGTAAAGTCCCAATCCTAATTTGTAACTGATATAGTAAGGGACCGCGAGTGCTATTCCACCCATGATCCAATTGTTGAAATGACGGGATCCTGGTCCGTCTGCAGGTAAAGGGGCATTCAGAATTGCCGGGAACTACGTGACATTAGTATGGAATTCTCTCTAAAGTGATATGGTAAAAGCAACTCACATTAGTGGTTCTGTAACCACAGTCGAATTTCAAGTCTTTTGCAGTTAATTTAGACATTGATCTCTTAATGAATTCAAAATAAATTGATCTTTAATAAACTAAATCAAATTGCAAATTGATAATTAAAAGATCTGGACAACGTTCTCTTTTTCCATCGAAAGGAAAAAAAAAATTAATTTTCATTCAACGCGTTATTTGTATACGATAGGATAATTATGTAATTACGATAACAATTACGATATGATTAACAATGCAGATTATGTATTAAGTAGTTACTATGTAGTTACTATGTAGTTACTTCCTTTTGAACCACCATCTATGCTTATTCTTCTTGGAATGTCTTGTACTCTTGTTCTCCTTCTCGTCTAAATGAGTATTACCCATCACATTAATAATATCTGTGTTCACGGTGGTGGTGTTGACAGGTACTGGGTGGAAGATCATCGGTCCAGGCTCACCTAAATTCATCAATGTGAGATCGTGTGTAGTGAGTGTGGAGTCGTTTATGGATGAATTCGACGATACTGGCGACATCAGTGGGATTATTAATCGTTGCTGAGGTTTAGGTGACGGTGAAGACGGGTAGTGGATAAGGTCTTCATTTGTTGTGCGGAATATTATCGATGACGATGATGACGAAGTTGAAGATAATGACATGTGTTTGTTAGAAGATTTACGTAGGTGAATCTTCGAGATACTGCCAAATAATGAATTTGACTTCTTATGCGATTGCAGTTTACTTGGTTTATTATCTCTTATCTTGTCTTTAACTGGAGAATGTGTCGATTGTAAAGATTTGGATCTTTCATGTTTATGTTTCAATACGACTTCGTTTTTCAAAGGTGATGATGACCTCGAAGGTAATGGAATTAATTGCGGTGGTTTTTCATCTGGGATATCGTATGATACACTCTCGAATTTGAAAACTTTAGTTCGTTGCTTCAATGGTGATTTAACACTATTTGACTTCAGACAACCGACTTTTTGTTGATTTTGATAATATGTTTGATACCTTGCGGCTTTACCACGTAAACTAGTGACACTTTGTTTATGTGATATATTTTTATTTAATGATGATGATGAATTTGATAAGATTGAATTCAATGATGATGATTCTGAATTTTCTTGTGCTTTATATAATTTTGTCATTAAATTACTTGACACAGATTCATCATCATTATCTTCATCTTCTTCGACAACGACTTCATTTCTCACTGGTGATGTCAAAAATCTCTCTTGTATGGTAAAACCGTTAAAATCCAGTGGTGCACTTTCAGTTCTCTTATGTTTAGTTTGTGATTTTGGTGTTGTAAGGATATCATCTAAATTAATTAATGCATCAGGTATATCGGTAAATTTATCAAATTTTGTTTCATCTGTTATATAAAATTTTGTTGATTTCTTATCTTGAGATTGTTGTACTGATGGAGTATATGGTGAATTATTATTGAAATTTATTGATGAAATTGGAGTATTTTCAAATTGTATTTGTGGTATTTGTTGTAATGGTGGGGTCTTATTTGAGTCTGATAATTTTTGCAGAATAAATGACTCGTCAAGTGGTACACTTTGTGAAAGTTGTTGTTGTGATTTAATCGTCGAGGGACTATTTAAGAAAATTGACATACCATTATTAATATCGAAATCACCTGAAATGGCAGAGGATCTCTTATGACCATGTCTCTTTATATAAGGAGGTAGAAGCTTTGTTGGCGATGTAGCTAAATTTGATGAGTCCATTATATAGTATATAAGATATATCTATCACAACCTGTATGTATAGATATAAATTGAATGAAATGAATAATTTAATAATAAACAATCAGGGGAAGAAAATTTCTGTTTTAAGAAATTCAATGACGCGTGGAACGTGTATATTATATAGAGTATGATATCTATCAGTATATATATCTATAGTATCTATAGCAGTGTCTAGTATATGGTATAGTGTAGTGTATCTGTGATATCTATAAGATATGATATGATATGATATGATATATATGATATAATGTAATGATGTAATAGTGTATAAAACGAATGAATACCTTGTAATTAAAGGAGTGTGAAGGATAAAGAAATCTATAAGGAGAACATAAGATGATAAATGAATGAATGTATATGTGTATATCTATGGATATATCTTATACTGTGTCTCGTATATCTCTTATATCTCTATATCTATCTCTATATCTAACTGGTGTATCTGATATATCTGATACTTGATATCCAATATATCTTAAAAATCTATCCTTGTTAAGTGAAATTGAAGTTTTTTCTTAAATAAAAAATCATTTCCTAATCCGGGTGGGTAGTGTGTGTGGTGCTAAAGTCTGCCATTTCCCATAGACACGAATTCCCCGTGCCAGTAGAGAGCCAATGAAAAAATGGCAATTTTGAATTATTCTCATATACAAGATTATTATATTTACAAGATTCATATATTATAAAGATATATACATATACATAATGGCCTCATTAACATCTACAGTTAAAGCTGCTGAGTACATCTTGAAGACACCTATCTTGAAAGCCGTCTTTGTTCCAACTGCTAAAGTCTTTTCCAACTTGGCAGGTTACAGAAAGATGGGTTTAAGATTAGATGATTTACTTATTGAAGAAACACCAATAATGCAAACTGCTATTCACAGATTACCAAAAGACGAATTGTATTCAAGAAATTTCAGAATCATGACTGCTCATCAATTAGAATTATCACATCATTTATTACCAAAATCAAAACAGTTAAAATATGAAGAAGATATCCCTTCATTAACTCCTTATATCTTAGAACTGGAACAAGAAGCAATGGAAAGAGATGAATTAGATAATATTTATGTCGTTAAAAAATAAATCCGTATATATATGAACTATAATAAATATTCTACTTGATTTTATACAATCATTTTATATACTTATTCATAAATTTCTTGTGAAATTCACTCCTTAACAGATCATTTATAAATTCATCATCATTATCTTGATGTTTACGTTTATTCCTATTAGTGAATACAGTCTCACTACGCCAACTCTTTTTAACCTCTTGATTTTTGGTTATATTATCAGATAGTATCTGCTTCTTAATCAGTTTATCATTATCTTGTTTTAATTTCTTTAACTTTGATAACTCTTGTAATAGCATCTCATCTTCATCCGATGAGTCTGATTCAGATTCACTTTCATCATTATCACTCTCACTCGCACTAGATCCATCAATGTCCTTCGTATCTTCCAAAATTTTCTGCCTCCTTTCCTCGAAATTATCACCAGATTCTATCAATCTATCACTCAAATATCTATCCTTATACTCAACATCCTTCTCCTTAAAATGCTCTTGCTCCTTCTGTATCAACTCCAATTTCAACTCCTCCACGGACTTCTTCAGCTCATTTAAATCAATATTCGACACTTCATACTGATCATCATCTTGATTAATTATACTCTGTCTATACTTCAACTGTGTATGCAGTGGTAAGAATCTCTTATGGGTGATGTGGGTCTTGTTGTGGTTCAGCTTACCTTTCAGATGATCAAATGTCGGTCTATGTGCTGTTGTCATATTGATCCTTTATCTTTATCCGTATCTCTTATATCTTTATATCAGTATCTCAATATATCTCTTTATATCAGTATAACAGTATCTCGATATACCTCTTTATATCAGTATAACAGTATTTGAATATATCAGTATATCAGTATATCAGTATAATAATAGGTATCTTTGTCTCTTATATACCTCTTAACTATATTAATATCTCTATATCAATATATCTGTATCTCTTATATATCTCTCTTTATCGATATACCAGTATCAGTATATCCCTTATTACTATTATATCAGTATAATGGTATCTCTATATCTATTGTACCACTCTTATATCTGTATCTCTTAACAGTATAACAGTATATCTATATCTCTTATATCTCTACAACAGTATAACAGTATAACAGTATAACAGTATAACAGTATAACAGTATCAGTTTAAAAAAAATGAAAAAAACAAGGACAACAAATATTTAAATATAGAATATATCAACAGATACTCCAAGATATGACACCCAGATATTCAATTAGAGATTTCGGGTATCCTGATGACGACCCGCTCCACTACGGGATCTACGATACCCCTACGAAAAGCAAGCAATTAATATCTTCATCACTGGATGATTACCAAGATGATCATGATAATGATGATGATGATGATGATGATGATGAAGATGATGAATTTAATGATAAATCAATTAATCAAAAACTGATACTGTTATATTCATTTCAACCCGAGAATGATAATGAATTACAACTTTCTGAAAATCAATTAGTTATAATAAGTTATAGATATGGTCAAGGATGGCTTGTGGCACATGATCCACAAACAGGTGAAACAGGTTTAATACCTGAAGAATATGTGGAGTTATACCTTGATGAAAGCGATGTAGATCAGAAAGATGAAGTAGTGAATAAGCCTTTCTTGCCAGAGTTATTGCAGGATGATATTAACGGTAATGAGAGTGATTGGGTTGATGAAGATGAGAATTTGAAAAAAGTGTGACGTTAATTAAATTTTACTAAAGGACATAACAATAAAAATAGACAAAGCATAAGAGTCTTGATGGAAGACTCTATTTAATTATATAATTCAAGTTATATACATTTCAATCACTTTCAATTTCTAATTCCCAATTACTATTATCAATTTTTTCTAATAGTTTTAATTCTTTATTAGATAACTTACCACCACATTCAATTAATAAATTTTTAATTTGTGATATTAACTCGTTATCGATTTCCTCGGTGTTCAAACTTGGCACGACTTTTAACCCGTTAGTGAACAGTAATCTCAGTTGTAATAATGTATCTTCTATACTTGGATCACTCTTGTTAATCTCTGGTAGTTCAGGTAATATACTACCAATATCGATATCATCACCTAACTGATTCTGTGATTTCTTTATCAATATATAATTAACAAACCCTTCTAAGTAATAACTCTCCAAGCATGTATCATTGATATCTTGTATAGTGCTAGCGATATCCAATGCAGTTTCAAATAATCCTAATTCAATACTGTATTTACATAAAGTTAACAAAGGTTGAATCAACTCGATATACTCGAAATTGAGATCATTATCGTCCTGATTCAGTTCCAATACTTGCTTTCTCTTATTAAATAAATCCCATGATTTCGTGCACAGCTCAATCAGTTCTTGTTTTAACTGTTGTGAAATTCTTATACTTGCTAATAAAGACCACAGCTCCAGATTTTGATCATCTAATTCGATACTCAATTTGATCAACTCATCACATTTCGACTCGGCCTCTGGTTCCATACACAAATCAGTCATCCAAATTTCAATCTCGGCAAATATACCTTGATTTAATTTCTTAATTATTGGTGCCTTATCTGATGCACTTGTTAACTCATCTTGTAATTTATTTAATCCAGTGTTGAGTAAATTCAACCCATCTTCGCCACCTATTATCTGACCAAGATATAAGAATTTCTCCACACCGTGCTGCCCCTCCGGGTCCAATTCACAACTCTTACTTAATATTTCATATGCATTCTCTAAATCTGAATTCTCTAATAACAGTTCACCAAATATTTGTAAAAACTGTACATCTTCAGAATACTGTGGTCCGGACTCTTGCAACACTTGCAACGCCACCTCCGGCTGCTGTTGATTCAACAATGACATAGCTTGTTCTATTAACTTTGTCAATTCAGTCATCTCTATGTTTAGTACAAAGAAAATTTTTTACTTAACTAAATATTTTTTTCACTTAATTGAATTTTTAATAAATCAATACATGGGAGATGGATTATAAAGAGGAACAATTACAAGAATTAGAGATCTTGGAATCGATATATCCAGATGAACTAACCAAGTTAAGTGATACCGAGTTCACAATAAATTTAAAACTCGACGTCGAATCTGAGAATCAGCATAACCTTTTACTCCATGTTAAATACCCTGAAACGTACCCTGAACAAGCACCAGATTTGGATATAACGGTAGCTGAGGGAGAGTACGACGATGAGAGCGAGGAGGAGAGCGATGACGATGAGGATAAACCGAAAGGACCAGTGATCATAGCGGATATAGTACAATTCGATGCGAATGATTTACAGAAATTATTGAATAAATTAATTGAAGAATGTGAATTGAATATTGGGATACCAATCGTATTCACAATACTGTCGATATTAAAAGATAACGCTGAACAACTATTTATCGAGAAAGTTAAGTATGAACAAGACATATACGATAAGGAATTAATCGCGAAGGAACTAAAAGAGCAACAAAAATTCATTGGGACAAGAGTGACACCTGAATCATTCAAACAATGGCGTGCCAAATTTAGGGAGGAGCAACATATAGAGGAGAAGTATAGGCTGAGGTTCGTGGAGATACATCAGGGCAAGATGACGGGGAAGGAGTTGTTCGTTAAAGGGTTGGCAAAGGGTATTGAAGATGACGAATTGATTGAAAAAATTGATGAATTGACTGTGTAATTTATATATCGAAATCGTGAACATATGATCCATTTGATCCATTTGAATTATCTATATGAGAATTCAATTTGATGTGTATTACCCCCCAACCAATCTTATGATCCTTAATTGTATGAATTTAACTAGCATTCTTAAAATGTTGTACCTCCTTACCCACTTGAAACAACAGATCAAACTCATTTGTCTGATGAGATTCGTGATACTTTGAAGTGATCGGCTTATCCATATCCAAATCCAATGATTTATTCAACGATGATGGACTTAAAGGTTTATAATTCAATAAATTATCATCATTTAAATCTAATAAATCAATTTTATTTATTATTTCTTTATCTGATCTATCATCTTTCTCAACACCATTATCATTATCATTATGTATTTCTTTATAAGTGTTATCATAAGTATTATCATAAGCATTATCATAAGCATTATCATAAGTATTATCATAAGGTTTAAAAATTGTTGATTGGTGAATTGATTCGTTATCCAGATAGATATTATATATATCTTGATCATTATATGAAATATCAATATCTATATCATCATCCAATTTTACACCATTATCAGTACTTGTTGTATCGAATTTATGTAATATTGAATTCTGATTAATCTTATTCGATACATCATGTATTGATTGTCTCTTCGATGCCAATTCACTACGATTAGTTAATAATGTGATTATCAATTCACATTTGGATCTTATCGCCTCTGTGTGGAATTTCATCTTGTGGTCCTGTGCTGTGTGACATATATACTCTTTACTAATCTGTTCCAAATATTGGATATAACTTATTATCTCCTGTGTAATATCATAATCACTATTAAAACAGTTAATTAACAAGTACTCCAATACGTTCAAACATTTTGTAATGATACGATATTCCACACCTTGATTAATATAATTCTTCTTTAATTTATCATATATGGTATTATCACTCATGAAAATAGTTGATTTATCACCATTTAAGAATGATCTCACTTTAGGGAACGATAAATATCTTGTATTTAAATCAGCATACTGATGTATTCTATTGAACAAGAAGAATACAACCTTTGATGAATCAGCGATGTACTGTGGTGGTGGATACCCGTCTATCCTCAAGGGAGGTGACACTATCTTGAAACATTCCTGATCAGTAGAGTTTAAAATCAATATATTTAATTCGTATAGTTGCTGTGATGAGGGCCCCCATGGATCGTTATTTGTTAATTCACGTATAACATTCTCTAAATCGGTATTAGCAGTGACATAATTTTGTAACTTCCTTGAAGCTTGCTTGATTGCATACATGATATGATGGTTTTATGATTTAATTGATATATCTAGAATAGTTAATAACGGATATAGAAGGAAGAGCTGCAGAGCAATTTACTATTTGTTATTACGATATGATATCTTTATTTAATATCATTCTATGAGAGTTTGTGTCAGTCTAGATGATACTATATATAGTACTATAGCTATATCTCTATACTTCTATATCTATCTATAGTATAATGTATAATGTATCATATAATCAATATCATTGTATCTACCTTATGTAAAAGAATCCCTCTAGAAATATATAATATATATAAGAAAGTGAGAGATAGAGAGTAATGTACAAGACAAAGAGGTTAAGTATACTTTACTATTCATCTGAAAAGCTGTCTATACTACCAGTATAACTATAACATAACTACCACAGGTATAAAAATAAGATATCTAACGATATAACTGTATATCACCGTATTAACATCATTATCTCATCGTCTCTCATCTTATAATAAAGAAGAGCAAAAAACAAATCATCACATAATAAATTTACAAAAAAAAATAAAAAAAAAAAAGATAAATGCGAGTTCTCTGGATCGAACAAAGGACCTTTAGATTACAGAACCGTGGAAACGACTTCAGTCTAACGCTCTCCCAACTGAGCTAAACCCGCTACTTATACACTCTATGGCAGCTTTCTATCAATATACTGTGTTTCATATATTTTATCATATATCTAAAAGATACATCATATATAAGATATTATATTACATTTATATAGAATAACTTAATAAATAAAGAGCTATAAACTCTATGGATAAATAAATCTATCACTAATAAATAATTATAATTTCATGTTATTATCACTATAATCAATATCATCATTTTGAAACCCCACTTTTGCTAACAATTCTTGAAATCCAATTTGCAACACTTTCTGTTTGATTTCTTCATTTCTACCACTGAATAGGCCAATGAATTGTAATGAATTAGCCCAACAATCCTCGAATTTCGCATTGGATCTTGGGATAATTAATAAATATCTTTCAGTTATTATTAAATTATAAGATATCTTTGGGTTTAACTCGTCATTGATTAATAATTCATCTTGATCTAATAAATTTTTCCATTTGAATAGATTTAGCAAGTTGTTTAATAATGATTTATATATATTGAATATTATATCTTCTGTTACATCATTAGGTAATGGTATAACGAAATGTTTGAATAACACGTTAGGACAAGTCAATGGCTTCATTTGTGGTTCATATTCGTAATCTTTAATGAACTCATCCATGAATGGTTTGAAATTTTCTCCATTGTATGTAGGAAATGGTAAAAATTGTATATGTTTATGTATTTGTGAATAACCACTCTGGTTACCACTGTTGAAAAATGAGAAAAATTGTTGTTTACCCTCTGTGTTTAAGTTTCTTAACATCGCTAGGATAGTTATTAAATCGATAGAGTTTAATAATGTATCTTGCTTGACGAATTGTTTCGTCACCATAAGGAAATGATTTTCAGTATTAGGGAATTTATTTAATAATAGTTTATATTTATCTAATAATGAATCACACACTGTTAGTTCAGGCTCATTTTTCAAAAACGGATTCAATTTCTTATTCTCATTCTCATTAACTGATTTCCTATTAATTGGTCTCTTTGATAAATTGTTGATAATCTTAAATTCATACTGTATCGAATTTATCTGATACATCTCTACATTTTCACTTGTCTCATATTGGAAAATGATATCACCTGTCTTGAAAGCATTTTGAAACACTTCTGTGACTCTATTGAGTAGATTGATACTTGACAAACTCTCTATTGAATTAATTGTGAACATCATATATCTATATCTATCTTATATCTATCTTATACATCGCTCAACAAATTTGAAATCAAAGAAAAAATTTCAGTGAAAGGATAAATTATATGATAATATCAACTGAATAGGTATAATACAGTATCTATAAGAGCACAGCCACTCATTTATATATGCTCATACCCACTACTAAGTCCATTATTTATTATTGATTCATTACATGAAAAAAATTGGGGCAATATAGATTACACGCCATCATAAAAGGTATTCGAAAATATTGAGTCATCTATAAATAAGATGTCAACAGTGATAGCCAAGCTTGCAGAGAGTGGCATTGAAAGATCATCTTCACAAGCGTCCCAGGAGAGTCTCTATTTCAGTACCCACTCGACAGATACGGTACTGTTGAATGTAACAAATGCTCATATTGTAGATTCCAGGGGTAATGAAATTGATGATCCTGAATGGATCAATGAAACAAGGGAGATCTCATTGCCTCATCATTTGGGGTTAGTGAATCATCTCTCGATAGATATTGGAGGTTCATTACTGAAATTAGTTTATTTCACTAAAAATGATGAAGGTGGTGGTAAATTTAATTTCTTGAAGATTGAAACTGATGCTATAGATAAATTCATATTAAATATCAAGAGAGTTTTAAAATTGTATTATAATCACGATACAGAGAAAGACGGTTATAATGAAGATGTCACAATAATGGCCACTGGTGGTGGTGCTTTTAAATTCTTTGACAGATTAAAAGATGAATTAAAATGTAATGTCATAAAGGAAGATGAAACTCAATGTCTTATTGTTGGATTAGATTTCTTTATAAAGAATATACCCAATGAAATATTTATAACAAATAATAATACTCCATTACAATATTTCAATGAGGATAATACAATGAATACCGATGATGAATCAATATATCCTTATTTATTAGTTAATATCGGTAGTGGTGTCTCAATGATAAAAGTCACCGGCCCAGGGGCGAATAATTTTGAGAGAGTAGGCGGTTCCTCTTTGGGTGGTGGTACTTTATGGGGGCTCTTATCGATATTAACCACGGCAAACGATTTCGATGAAATGTTAGAATTCGCTGTTGAAGGTAATAATGAGAATGTCGATTTACTTGTTGGTGATATCTATGGACAAGATCAAGGTTATAATAAGATCGGATTAAAGGCTAATCATATCGCTTCATCATTCGGTAAAGTATTCAAAGAGATACAACAAATCGATAATGGCGAATTGGATTCTCGTTATGATTTTATGGATTCTAACTCTAAAAAGAGATTGAAAAGGTTATTAAAATTTAATGAATCAGATATTGCCAGGTCATTACTTTACGCCGTATCGAATAATATTGGACAAATCTCGTATTTACAAGCTCAAAGATACGATTTAAAGAAGATTTATTTCGCAGGTAGTTATATAAGGGGACATCCACAAACTATTCACACGTTGAGTTATGCAATAAAGTTTTGGTCAAAAGGTGAAAAGAAACTGTATTTTTTAAAACATGAAGGTTATTTAGGTGCAATGGGTGCATTTTTGCAAAAGAAAAGATAGTTATATTAAGCGATGTTTAATGAAATATCCAATACAATCATCATTATAATTACAATCGTTGATGAAATTTTCCGCAACATCCACGCCATCAATTTTCAATATCTTGAAACATCTTAATCTACCATCATTTATAAAATTAATAGATAATTTTATCTTATTTATATTAATAACAATTGAATTATTAGTTATTTCCTGGAAATTTATTTCAAATTTACATAATTTAATCCATATTTGAAGTAAATTTGTTATCTCTTTACCCATCTTATCTAAATTGATTAACTCAACATCTGATTCCGATATTTGATTTTGTCTTATCTGTATTGCATGGTTTAACCTATTTTGCAGATCCTTTATCCTTTCTTGTAATGATTCAATTTCATTTTCGTATTGATTTATCGATAATGATAAATTTTCATTCTCCTTTGTATGATTAATGATTTCCTGATTTATATTATCGAGCTCTTCAGTTTGAGAATCAACGATCTCCCGCAATTCTGTCTCGGAATTCGCTATTGACATATTAACAGACATATCTGGATTTTGGTTACATTTTTGTATTGTCATAATTACAGAATCATCAATATCCATACTAAACTCTTTCATTTTCAAATCTGTCTCACCTGATATGGAATCGATTTGCTGATTAAGCTCCAGTATCCGCGACAAGAGTGAATTATTCGATTCCGTTAACGTGTTTAACTTCATCGCTTGTTTTGATATTTCATCCCCTTCTAAAAGTAAATCCCTTAATAAATTCTCATTTGTTAATTTCATTTCCTTCAAGTCATTCTTCAATACTTCATTCTCCTGTTGAATACTCTGCAACTCCTTCTCACCTACGTATATCGGCTTGTTATCAATAATCATTCTCAAGAATTTCTCCTTCATTTCTTGTTCAAGATATTGAAATTTAAGTCTCTTGTATAACTCCTTTTTAGCATTTGTTATCTCGTCGATATTTCTTGGATCTGGGCAGTTGATCCCTAGTTCTTCCACCGAAGCCCTAAACAACTCCTGGGAGTTGAATACTGTGATATCACTCAATACATCTAAAGACATCCTGTATTTGTTATTATATCTTATCCTTGTTGTCTTGTAAATAAAATGTAAACAAAATAAAACAAAATTAAATTTTGAGTGAGAAAAAACTAAATTTCTATCACATGGATAAAAGAGTTACAGAGAGATATAGAGTGTCCAAGATGTCATTAGATAGTAAGAGAGATAGATTATCTCATAAGCAGTTGAACGATATGCTGAATTACATCAACGTTATAAGAGTTAAAAAATCCACACCAGAAACACCAAATACAAATAAGAAATTGGAATTATTAAATATAAAATTACAATTAACGTCAAAGGATAAAAATTTATTCAAGACAATACTTTTAAATTATCACAAAATTGAATTAATACTGATCGATACATTAGAATCCCTTATAACATTATTAGAAAATTTATTATTCTTATTAAATTTCTTAGAAAAATCATCCAAGTGGACAAATTTCATAGATAAATTAACGCTAAAGATCTCCAAGATCTGGATGGTCTTGACCGTGAAGATATCAGTACACAGGTACTGGCAATTAACTAAATTGGAAACCGCGATGGTCGTCACTGGCAATTACGACAAGATAATCTCTAAGCTGAAATTTTATACGATAATTAATTTCGGGTTATGTCTTGTGGAGATTATAGAATTATTAAATTTGAAACAATTTTCATGGTTAATTAGGATTTACAATGTATATAGAATGGTAGGGAATGGTAGTTTATGTTTAGAAGATGACGAAGAAGCTTCTATACAACTGTTATTTAAAGAATATGATGTATGATAATGATTTATGATAAGAATACTGTAGAATAATTGATTTGTTAAATAACTATTTTATTTGAGATCACTCTCGGCTCTTATCAATTAGTCTAAACTCTTTTGAGATCTAATCAATATATGATATACAGTTATTATGTGATAAATTCAACATCACATCATACCATATGAATCACAGGTTTAAGAACAATGTACAAAATCCGATGTAGTGTAACGGCTATCATTGCCCGCTTTCACCGGGTAGACCCGGGTTCGACTCCCGGCATCGGAAATTTTATTCTTTAATTTTATTTTTTTAAATCATATAAATTGTGATATTGATCTATATGAGCTATTGAACTAGGTGAATGAATTATAATTGAAGTGGATTTTTTTTTACTAGAGTCAATATAGATCATCTATATAGGCGCCACGTATATTATCATATAAAATTGTAGTTTAATCTCTATAATAATTACAGATCTCGTTTATATGAAATAGATGGAGTAAACAATAGAAGTAAGATATGCAATTAATACTTAAACATCTATAAATCCGTTACTGAGATAGTATCATATTATAGTATCATATTTGTATTAAAAATAATTATCGTGAGAAAAAACAAATAAATAAATAATACTGAAACAAGGGAGTAATTAAAGTAAACAAATACAATATGACTTCATTAAATGATGTTAAACAAGATATTGTATCATTAGAAGAAGAGATCAATCAACTTGAAACTCAATACCAGGATTATTTAAAACAGTTAGAGTCACTGAAGAGAAAAGCGTATAAACAAGGAGACACCGAAAGAACAACAACAACAACAGTGGAAGAAACTTTTGAAAATTCAATCACTCCGCCTAAGAAGCAAAAGAATGCATTTGATGACGTTATAGTGCCTCCACCACTGGAACATGAATTTTTCGATTTACTGATAACTGAATTTTTCCAAAACAATGAAGAAATTGAAATACCGGGTAGTAGTAATAAGAAGAAACTGCAAACTAATGTTGAACAAGAGGCACAGCAAAGAGAAACTTTATCACATATTAATTTAGAAAATCTTTACAGATTGAACGGAGTAACTGCGTTTGCCATTAATGATCCTTCAATAACTCATACAACAGATCATAATCAACTAAGACAATTAGGTATACGATTTGATTTAATTGACCCTAATGGTAATAAATTCTTAAAACCACATTATTTGATATTACGCAAAAATGATAAGAATGACAATTGGGAAGTATACAAGAAGACAGTACCGGAATATGTAGAATTAAACATGCAATGGTTGAACATTGACATGTACAAATTTACAAGCGATGTACGAAGACAATTGATAAGACTGCAACGGGTAGATAAATTGTTACTATAAGAGAGCTAATCGGGTTATACACTTGTGCTTCTTCGTATAAATAAATATATTTTTAAAAATAACGCGTCGTTTATAATTTAGTTAAAAAACTTCAATTAAATTTTAGAATTTAATGTGTACGATCGTTCTTAAAAAAACAAACAAGGGAAAAAAAAGGGCAGCGCTTTGAAATATATATAAATTTGTTCAATTTATTATCATTGATAATATAGTATAATCATTCATTTGATTTAAAAATTAAATTAATAAAGTATTAACATATAACATTCTTTTAATAATATATATACAAATATATAAAAATGTCAACAATTAAGTTAGCTGAAAAAAATTTCGAACAAGACAAACAATTCGCTGAATCATTACATGGTAAAGTCGATGATAAATCAGGTATGAGAGCTTGGTTGACCAAGAAGGCCAATGCACAAGAAGTCGCTGTCGAAGGTTATTTTAAACATTGGGATGGTAAGACTGATGAAACCGCTGAAGATTCAAGATTAGAAGATTACTCTGCATTAACCAAACATTATTATAATTTAGTAACGGATTTTTACGAATACGGTTGGGGTTCATCATTCCATTTCAGTAGATATTATAAAGGTGAAGCTTTTAGACAAGCCACTGCGAGACATGAACATTATTTGGCATTGAAAATGGGTATTAATGAAAATATGAAAGTTCTTGATGTTGGTTGTGGTGTTGGTGGTCCAGCAAGAGAAATCTCACGTTTCACCGATTGTGATATTGTTGGATTAAATAATAATGATTATCAAGTTGAAAGGGCAAATTTTTATGCTAAAAAATATAATTTAGATCATAAATTACAATTTGTTAAAGGTGATTTTATGCAAATGGATTTTGAACCTGAATCATTTGACGCCGTTTACGCAATTGAAGCCACTGTACATGCTCCAGTCTTAGAAGGTGTATATAGCGAGATTTACAAAGTCTTGAAACCAGGTGGTGTATTTGGTGTTTATGAATGGGTAATGACTGATAAATATGATGAAACAAATCCTGAACATCGTAAAATCGCTTACGGTATCGAAGTCGGTGATGGTATCCCAAAGATGTACCATAGAGAAGTCGCTGAAAAGGCCTTAGCTAATGTCGGGTTTGAATTAGAATTCCAAAGAGATTTAGCTGATGTAGGTGATGAAATTCCATGGTATTATCCATTAGCTGGTGAATTAAAATACGTGCAAACTCTTGGTGATGCATGGACTTATTTCAGAACTTCAACATTCGGTAGACAAGTCACTATCGGTGCCGTTTCATTGATGGAAAAATTCGGTATCGCTCCAAAGGGTTCAGGTCAAGTTACCGCTGCTTTAGAAGATGCTGCTATTAATTTAGTTAAAGGTGGTGAACAAAAATTATTCACTCCAATGATGTTGTACATTGCTAGAAAACCATTAAATGCTAAATAATTCATTTTATAAATTAATTAAAAATAATTGTGTGCTATACTTTGATTTGTACTATCTATCTATGTTGAACTTATCTGATTTATCTATACGAGGTTGTAAAAATAAAAAATATAAAAATTTAGAAAAATAAAAAAAAAAAAATAATGAAGGATGCGAGGTTCGAACTCGCGCGGACGAACGTCCAGTAGATCTTAAGTCTACCGCCTTAGACCACTCGGCCAACCCTCCAATTTGATGTATGTCAACCGTTCTCTACTATATATGCGATCTATTTACCGAACTACTCATATAATGAGAGTAACTTCACTTTCATAAAATACAATTACAAATAAACGAATAAAGTTAAGTATTATAAAAAATATAACTAATTAACACCTAATTCTTTCAAGAAGGCATCAGAATTTGGTTTTCTTCCCAACAACTCGACCAAAGTGTCCATATTATCCCTTGAACCACCAGGAGACAAGATAATATCTCTATACAGCAACCCATTCTGTCGATTCATAGGGTCCAGCTTGAACTTCGAATAAAAGATATCTGTCGCAAACACCTGGGACCACATGTACCCGTAATAACCAGCGGCGTAACCGCCGAGTAAATGCGCAAATGATCCGTACCCCGTCGAGACGGTGTCGCCGTTCGCGACCAATGAGACGTCTTGTCTGATTTCGTTCCATAATTGGGTGATATCGATGTCGGAGCCAGGTTTCGAGGTATGTAGTTTCATATCGAAAAACCCAAAGAATAATTGCCTCAAATTGAATAATCCACCATTAACATGTTTGGAGTGACTTAATGAATCGATTAATTCATCAGGCAATTTCACGCTGGGGTCCAGGTAGTGAGACGACAAGAATTTCAATTGCTCTTTTTCCCATGTCCAGTACTCTAAGATCTGTGATGGACACTCAACGAAATCCCACGACACAGATGTGCCGCTGAATTTAGCGTATTTCGTCACACCGAGCAAGTCATGAATACCGTGTCCTAACTCATGGAAAAAAGTCGTCACTTCGTTATGTTTCAACAAGGACGGTTTCGTCTTTGTAGGTTTGCTGAAATTACAAACTAACGCAGTGACAGGGTACGACCTCGAGCCGTCCAGTTTGATGTAACTTGGTGCGATACCGAAATTGGCAGCATGACCGTACTTGCCCTCCCTAGGGAACAAGTCGAAGTACAAATAACCGACAAATTCAGTGGTGTTGTTATCGAGTTTCCACACGGTGAATTGCTTGACGTCAGGGTGCCACGTGGAGTACAATGATGACTCGTGTGAGATTTCTTCGAATTTTAAATTGAATAACTGGGAGAAAATTTCTAGCATCTTTGCCACTGTGGATTCCATGGGGAAGTACTCGCTTATCTTTTGAGCATCAATCTTATACTCGGTCTCTAATAACATATTATTATAAAAATTATTATCCCAAATATAAAGCTCCTCATTATCGCTTGTCAGAATTCCCCTAGCCAGTAAATCTTTCTTTTTCAACTCGATCAAGGTTTCTTTATCTTTCAACCCCAATGGTGTCAATTTCTTCTGTAGATCATTCAAGAAATCCATCACCGTCTTGGAGTTCTTAGCCATACGATCTTCCAATACGTAATCGGCATACGTGTCGTAGCCTAATATCTGAGCCAACTCCAGTCTCAATTTCACAGCATCTTTCATCAACTGGGCATTTTGTGGGACTTTATTTTGATCACCCAAGAACGCTTTCTTTCTTGTGTCTGAATTCTTTGCGTATTTTAATGTGGGGATAATGTCAGGGTACTTGAACGTGACTTTATACTTCTTGACCCCGTCGCTGTCGACAACTTCGAATTGCTCAATGATCTCATCAGGTAAACCATCAAGTTCCTCCCTTGTGAACAACAAAAATTCCACTTGTTCACCTAAATTCTTATTAAAAGTGATTGAAATCTTAGATAACTCCTGTTGCAATTCCTTGATCCTCAACCTGGACTCCTCGGGCAACAGCAACCCGTTCCTCTCAAAGGCCTTATTAGTCTTCTCGATAAACCTCTTACTCTCCAGATCCACACTTTCCAGATCTTTAGTCAACTCGTATAAACGGTGGAAATTCTTGTAAACGTCTTCTCTCAAACTCGCCTCGATGGAATAATTCTCCAATTTCTCAGACAGCTCAGTGGAGGCATCACGTAATTGCTTATTTGAAGATACATGTTGATAAAAAGTTAATTGATTACTTTGTAATGACTCGATATTTTCCAACTCAGTAACCGGTTTCAATGCATTGGCTATCGAGACACTCTCCACCAGCAAGGACCCAACGTTGTCGTAAACAGCTTTCGAACGCTTAATGATCTCGTCGGTCTCCAGCAAGATCTGCTCCACCGTGTGATTCCAACTCGGTGGTTGTTGCGGTGGTTGCAATGACGAAGACATCCTAATTGTATTCAACTTCGGTATTTGATTGAAAATTAATGGATAACGAGATCCGATAATTAGAGCAGATGAACAGACTAGGGCAGTTAATAATTTGTTACGATGTTTACTCAATGGTCTAATTATTCTAATCATCTATATTTATATATCTTGTGAATTATGATTTTAATTTTTCGCCTCTCTTTGTGTAATTTGGGATCTGCCGTACCATTATGAGGAATCAATCTCTGAATTATTGATTAGATTTCTTTATCTTTAGAGGCGTATTTAGTGATTGTTAGAGACTTTACTATTATCTTACATAGAATAATATTAATGATGTAATTTAATATAAAAATTTATAAACTTAATTTCAAATAACACCTAACCTAAATGAAACCCTAATGAGATAAGACTCATTAAATATAATGAAATGAATTGAGCATGTATGTTTTAAATTGCGATATGAAGGAAATCATTGTGGATGATTTGAAAGCAATATATGACGTTATAACGTTATTAAAATGATTAGCAAAAGAAATGCAAATTTATATGATATGATGTGTGTAATGTAGAGTGTAAGATGGTATGATATAATACATCAAATACACCAGTCATCAACAGTTAAGTCTTGATGAGGAACCTTTTCTAAGATACTAATAGCCATCGCGTCAGCTATTGCGTTCTCATCATTGACTATAACCATTGGAGAAACCAGTCTTGACTCACGACGAGTATCTATTGTTGAAAAATTACTCTCTTCCAGTGTAGATTCCGAAATGATATTCGACATGGGCAAGGGAGCGCTCACCAGTGACGTCACGGAGGGCCTCAAGGAGGGTAAAGAGGGTCTCGCGATCGCTGTAGGTGCTGAACTTATCGTCAGTGATGAATTCTGTCTTAGCCTCCAGAGTGCATCATGTGGTGAGTCCTGCGTAGGCGAGATGGAACTTGGTATCACCGGGGAGAGTTCCTCTGTCTTGCAAGGGGTTTCGCCTTCGATGAGCACTGGCGGGAGTAAGGCGTCGTTCAATTGTGGTGGTGTTGCCACTGGCAGGAGAAGTTCAGGTTCAGTTAAGGGGTCAATTACCGGTTGGTGATTAGTGTCAGGGATCGTGGTGGTGGATTTAACACTCAGCGAACGCGATAACGGGTCCATACTCCTCTTGTCAGATGCGGTGTTGGAAGTCTGCGAGAAGTTCCTCTTACGACTATGTGAATGTCTCCTTTGAATATCTTCATATTTTATACTAAAATAATCTGAACTTTCCTGGGGTGTTATTATTGGTTCTTCAGTGGTGGATCCTATTGATGTGGGTGTCGTTATAAGACTCAGCGGCTCTTCCACGGTAGTGCCACTGGTTAATACGGTTAATTTTGATGCTTTTTTATTGATTGATGATTTCACCCTTGAAAGGGATTTCATTAAATTTGACATTTATATGATTTTTTTGTAAATTTTATATTGAATATGATATATGAGCTATGATATATGAGTAAAGATAAAGCTATTCGTCATTTATATATCTTGGTTTAATATATATTGGACTGATCTATGTCAAGGTGTAGTAGTTTGTGTAGTTTGTTCCCTTGTTAAAGAAAAAAATTTCTCTGGTGATGGATCTTTTTTTATGAGTGTTGATATTATGTTATGTGAGATGATACAGTATAGGTGTAATACAGTATATTCTAATGATACAGTGTATAGTATTTATAGTATAGTCTATAGTATAGTCTATAGTATAGTATATCTATAGTATAGATATATAGATGGTATATATATATATATATATATATACATACAGGTTCGACGATGGCAAGTGTAGTATATATAAAGTCACTCCCATAGTGAAGTAGAGGTAAGGCCTCATTCGTTTCTTTTGTTGCCCAGTGCATTTTTTTCACTTTCAATTTGCCCTTTAATTACATTATTACTTAGTGAATGTAGCTGTGTTAAGAGATTCAGAAGAACCGGTTGAGCGGTCAACTGGTGTCGAAGTAATAACTTGTATGTATCGTATGTAGTATATGTAGTATATGTATTGTAGTGTAGGATAAGTCATACATAGATGATGCATTAGAGTAATGGACGTTGTGGGTCTAGACTCTTTGCAGGAGGTGGTCATGAATAATGTGTACCACTTGTGGTAAAGGCAAGATTTAACGCATTGATTTCTATTATTCAATGTATGTAATTAAGATGCAATCCATTGCTCAATGATCTCTAATTGATATTTATATTTAACACTTTACACATTATCTATCTATACTTATATGATCTATCTGGAAACCGTTATACATCTATTATACTGTATAGATCATCTAGAATACTATAGAATACTATAGAGTACTATAGTATACTATAGTACACTACATATAACAAGGTGGATGTAAGTGTAATACTCATCATATCATGCCCATCGATCTATACGTATCCAGTACGCGTTACAAGTGTTGCAATTGTAATTTCGGCTAACACTTTTCTTTTATTAATTACCTTTATCTCCTATAAAGTTTATTTAACCTAATGTTTGGATCCTCCACTTCTGTGTCTGGGAGTCTTATACTGGAAACCGTTTGATTAGATAATCTAGTACACGTTAGTGACTATATATTGGTATACGATAGTATACGATAGTATACCATATAGTATACCATATCATCTACTATATACTATATGCTATACCATATAGTATTATACTGTACTACAGTATAGTATGCTACGAAGGATACTACTATACTACAACGTAGTTCATGATGTCTCATAAAGTATTTATATAAATACATATGCATTGATCATGATTTAAACTATAATTCTAATTAATTAAATCAATTCAAGTAAATTTAATTACTCAATCAAGATATGAGACATTTAAATGATAAAATACATACAGTTATGTCAATATACGTAATGTACAAAATTTTGTTAAAATATTATAAATTGTCAATATGATAAATGCTAAGTAAGATCAAGCTCTAACATTTCTTAAACCAACTGGGGATCTAAAAAGCGCATCACCTTCAGAGTAACCTCTACCTAATCCAAATCCAATACCTAACCAAACTGGGAAACTACGTCTTTTAAAAAATAAAACTGATGCTAATACACCACCACCGAATCCTAATCCAGTTTTAACTAATGTATTTGATAAAATAACATCCCACTATCTTGTATTAGTATTTTATTCATATTAATTCAATTTCAATTATATATACATACTTTGTCATTTAAAAGTGATTGTGAAGGGGTTACAATTTCTGTATCTGACATATTTAACTATTTTGGAGTTAGTATATAGCAATCATTATATATATCTATATTGAATTAAGTAAAACCATATGAAATATCATAAAAATTCAATTAAATAATTCAAATCAAGATAATTTCCTCAACAGTATCAAATACATACAGTTATATCAATTAAGATTATATGAATACAAATATCACCTTTGTCTGAAAGTTTTGATACTTTTTTTGTTCACAACTTTTGTTAGTTTTAGATTTTCTTCAATTGGATAGAACATTGTGCAAGAAAGACACGACCATATTGATATTGATACGACAGACACTACTTTTTATTGTAAACGCGATTATCTCTTATAGGGATCGCGTTTGTTATTATACAAATGATATTATATTAGTATAGTAGATATAGATATAGATCATATAGGATGGATCTCTTGGAGTCATTAGACGATGTCTCAACCCACAGAAGAACGTTCAAGAAACAGATAGATATCCAAATTGATACACAACCAATAGATTCAAATTTAAATGATTTAATCGGTGATGATTTAGAAGTTGATGAAGTGAATGACGATCATTTACAAGGTGCGAGTGCGATGATTAGGAGTATTCAGAGGAGATTGGATGGTGATATCTTGGAGACTCAAGTGATCGGTACTAGTACACAGCTGACTCAGATACAGACTCAACTGATACAGACTCAGCTGATACAGACACAGCAGACACAGGTGGTGAATAGGAATTTGAAATTGGGTACTCAGAATTTATTATGGAAGAGAAATGATCATACTGATAGTGATGTTCATATAAGTGCTCATACTGATATTCATACTGATACTCAAAATGATACTCCTAGTGATACTCAAAATGAAATTCAAAAGAGTGATATTATTGAAGATAATCAAGGTATACAATCGGATATAGGAGCTATTTCAAACGATGACAATTCAGATATAGATTCGATGCACTCCGACATAGATACCGATTCTGAAATGGCAAAATCAAGACGTGCTACTAAAATAGCAGAAAGGGCCGCTGCAAAAAAACTGTTAAGAGAACAATTAGAAAGAGAAAAATTGGTTACAGCCCAACAATTAGATGAATTTGACGATCTGGAAAATTCAAAGATAGTCTCCAGTGCTCCAGTGAGGAGCAAGAAAGATCAGAAAATCTTGAGGGAGACAAGAAGGTTGCAAAATCAAGTAGAATTCGTGCCTGAACCGTTGAAGAATAAGAAATTCGACAAGTCGAAACTTTTCTCAGCTTTTAATTTCCAAGATCCACAAAGTTCATCCCCGATAAAGGAGAACGAATCACCAACACCTGGTACATCACCAATTACACTGACACCTAAGAAAAATATACAATCAGATTCCGATTCAGAGGAATTGGAAAACGTATTGGATATCTTAGACGACAAGAAGAGACGCGTATTGAATAACCCATTGAAAAGCTATGAAGAAAGATTAAACGAGAACACCATCGATAAGCGAGGTCTTAAAGTGATAGAACTAGATTCTGACCCTGAATTTGACACCATTGACGACTTGAAACAGAGAACGTCAAAGGAGACCAGACTAGACATCAAGACGAAATTTGTCAAGAGGTCTAAAGTGTCAGAACTGTCCAGTTTCGCTGGTGTCAATATCAGGAAATTCTTCCCCAATATCCCAGTACATAAGAAAAACGGGAACTTTGTGTCGAGTGTTAATATGAAGGCTGCGAGACAGTTGAGAGATTTGATGGCCGCGAGGAAGTTGGAAAGAGGCGATGACGAGAAAGTGGAGGACGAGAGTGAGTTGAAGATACAAGATTTGTTAGAACGTGAAATTGAGAGAAATCTTCGATTGAAGCTGAAGGAGAAAGGGAAATCGAAGGAAAAAAATGATGAGATTTATGATTCAAGTGATGGTGATTACCAGTCTAGTGATGAGGAGGAACTGGTTGAATTACAAGTGAAATCGAGTCTTAATGAAGTAGATGAACAAGATGAATCAGAAAACGAGGAAATCGAATTAAAAACTCATCATCATCGTAAATTAGTCTTATCCGATGACGACGAGGACTCCGTCGAAGACTCCATCAAATCCACACAGCAGTTCAACAACACCATGAGTTTCATCTACGGCGTCAACGACGACGCTGAACACACTCGTGATCACGCCGCAGACTCTACAGAGTTCCAAATGGGCTCGTATGGATCACACCCAAATTTGAAGAAAATGTTCGATATCTCAATGTCCAAAGCCTTTGAGTCGACGTTGCCGCAGAGGTACGATAATCATGATTTGATGAACGATTTGCGGAAGGGACAGATGCAGCTTATCGGTGACGAGGAGGAAGAGCAAGATACGTTGGATCAGAGTAAAGATTCGTTCTTGATGGTTGACAGTTTCAACTCGACGATGGTTGTGCAGAAATTGACACAAGAGGAAGATGAGTCTCATCATACGGTGGATAAAGTGTCATCTATACCGTTACAAACACAGAAGATCATGATCGATACACAGCTGGACGATGATAAAGTCTCGAGGAGGAGGTTAGTGAGGAATCTCGAGATGATCCCGCTGGAGTCACTGGAGGAAGACGAGGAGTCAGACGAAGAGACGAGAAAGATCAATTTGGCCATAGCGAAGGAAAAGCAAAGACAGAAGGAGATTCGTCGTAAGAGACAATTAAAAGAATGGAAACGTAAAGGTGTCACAGCGATCGTTGATGACGAAGCTAGTGAGTCGGATGATGAATTCCACGGGTTAGGTGGTATAGATGGAGACGTATCGGATCGCGAGGATAGTGAAGATGAAAAGATGTTAGATGACGCTTCGAAGATCGATTTAAAACTGAATGAATTAAGATCGAAATTTGCTCAGGAATCAAAACAACAAGACGAGAAAGATGTGATGAAATTATTCGACGATATCCGCACGGGTAGATTGAGAAAGAGACGTGCTGGGAACTCATTAGATATCGAATTAAGTGAAGACGAAGAAGATATGAAGAATTTTTACCTTTCCAGGATGAATAAACAGAGGAACAGATTATTGCAAGATCAAAATATCGCTTCCATTGCAGCAAATGATAAATCGAAGCTGTTTTTTGAAACTATCGCTGAAAAGCCAGTGGAGTTTAAATTAGACGATGACGATTCCGGTGTGGAAGTCATAGATGAGGAAGAAGAAGATAAGAAAGACGAGGAAGATCCGTTTGTTGAGCAACCAGAGCCACAGAAGAAAAAGAGAAAGGTCAAGATCTCACATGGACACCTTATCACCACTTTAGCTGAAGTTTGTAACACTAATAGAGACTCAGGAGAGGATCAAGAACAAGATCTGTTGTTCGCTAAGTACCAACACGGCCTAACTGATGAGATCGAGGACGGGTTGGATTTATTAGCATTGAAGAAACAGTCAAGCATATTGATGTCCACAAGAGAAGTCATCAGTGACGCGAACACCACCCACGCAACTCAGACCACACAACCGATCGACGACGACGAGTTTAATCCAATTCGTAAATCGTCAATCATCAATTCGTTCCGCAGTTATCATCTGAACAGCACCTCCACCGGCGTCAAAGAGGTAGAAGTCACCATCTCGAAACTGTATAAGAACTCCACTGGTTCAAAGGCAAGTATCGGGTACTTGGCCAATAAGAGCAACTTGCTGAACGCTAACGTCGCTGGCAGGACACTTAAACTGAGAACTATCGAGAGGAAATTACAAAATCATGATTTCAATAAGGCTAATGGGTTAAGAGGGGTGTTTAAATCAGGTCTGTTCGAATAATAATAATAATAATAATAATAGCATTTCTAAATATATAAAAGCAGTAATGATATGTAGCGATGACATAAAATAAAAATAAACAAAAGCAGTACTCCTAATGCAATTCTAATTGATATAAATGCAACATGTAAAGATTTAATAAAAACTTGCATCGTTCAAAGCGTCATTCAACGCAGTTTGACTCACCCTGGTGCTCAACACATTCTTCAGGTGCCCGACGGCGGTCTCGGTGCCGTAATGGATGATCTTCGAGTGGTGGGGCCCGATAGTCAATGTCGACACATAGGAGCCTTTGTTTAACCGTGTCGGCACTATAGTTGACGATTCTTGGTCTAACGGTGCCACAGGTTTCCCCGTTTCGGAAGTGACGAACGACGAAGGTGGGATGAGGTTGTGAGGGTTGAGTCTCGAGATGAATTGCGTCCACTGTGATTTCAACTCAGGGAATTGCGGTTCATCCGATGAGGTATAGCGGAATTGATGAGTGAAAAGTTGTTGTGGGTCCATCATGTCGTTCTCTGTGAACGTGGATGATATGTCTTCAGTGTATGTTGGTGCAGATTTGGGCACTGGGATAGGCGCGGTCTTGTTCTGCTCGAGTTTGTCAATGTAATTATTAGTCAGCACGGCGTTTAATAACTCTTTACTTGTCATTGAATTCATAACAGGTTTCTTCTTATTCAATCTAGGCACAGAAGTTAAGAAATCATCAAAATTTTTAAAGAAATTGTCTGTGGGTTTCTTCTCAGCTTGCTTCACCACAGTGGATAATTCCAGTGACGCTCTATTGTTGCCATTGAATGAGTTCTTAACGGTGACGTTACTTATATCCACTGTCAGCTGTGGTAATTTTTGATTCAAATGGTCCATCCATATTGATCTTTCAGAACCGAATTTCTTCACTGGTGGGTGAAGTTGGAATATACTGTCATTCGATGTGGATCTTTGCAAAATAGATGGTTCTTGCTCGGTGAATACAACAGATTCAAATGATTCCTCATAACTGCCAACTAATTCTGACTCTTTGATTATGCTAGAGTTATCCCAATTCAAAGACACATCATTCTCTATATATTTATTCAAACCTGTATCGTAAGATATGAAATGTCTCACATTCTTATCCAGTGCTGGTTCCTCATTACAAGTTTGATCAAATTGACCAAAACCTAATGAGATCTGTGATTTCGGTGTCTCCGGTACAGAGTTAGCCCTCTTATGAACTTTATTAGTATCAGCCATAGCCATCTCTACCGATTGCAATACTTGATTCAAATTCCTTTGTGGTAAATTATCCTTATGTTGTGGGATAATTGGTGTTAACGGAGTCAAAGGAGAATCCATATTCACCGAGGAATCGAATGGTGAATTCTCAGATGCCACTCGAGATTGTCTCTTGGCACTGGTCTTTAACGGTTTCAATAATATAGCTTTACTTTTCTTTCTCAAAAGTTTCTTATCATCGGTTTTGTTCAATGGAGTTGAATACAAGTTATTATACTCCACATCTTCATCGTAATCGGAATCCTCTTCTTTATGCATATGAGAAAGCTTTAACAGTTCTTGGAACTTGATTGTATGATAATGATATTCTAAATATAAATTTTCCAATGTAGCCTCAGTAGCTCTCCAATTAATATCATCATCTCCATTTATATTAATTTCACCCAGTTGTTGATCCTTGCAGAGACTATTGAACGTGGTATGTGCCGCTAAGATATTCACTTGGGCTTCAAAATATTTAGTTCTTAATTGTGTTAAATGCATTTGCTTACAATTGAAATCTGTCTGATTAACTATTGAATTATATGTAGATCTGTCCAATGAGCCATTCTTGTTCTTACTCAATGTCTCATGAAGCTTGATGATGTTCCCCATCAAAGCTATGTTATTATCCATAGACTGAATCACATCTGTAGATAAAGTATGTAAAGTGTCTAGCACTTTATCAACTTTATTATTGTGATAACTCATTTTTTATGATATAGATAAATTAAAATAGCAGTGCGAAAAAGAGTTGATATTCTCTTTGATAAGCTTGCCTATTCAACTAACAAGACCACTTGAATAACAGTGACTTCCCTGATATTTACTCAATAATCCACAAGTTGATGCAACAGTTTTCATAAAAATTCTCTCTCGCTAAAAGAGAAATTGTAAACAAATAACAAATTGCCTAATCGGGAAACCTTATTGACACATTTCTCAGAGACATCACAGGTGATGAGATGAGATGATGAGACTATTGTGTGAACGATATAGGATATGGGGTAACATGCAGATTTGGAGTGATATTATGGTAATGGCATATAGAATTCTCAATTCATCAATTCATCGTATATACACCTGTACACAGTTACAATATGCTCATCGATATTAAATACCGTTAAATGTCTTACATCAGATCTAGCCAGATACCACCACAGTTACCCAATTCAATAGATCATACAGTATACAATGTTGTCTTAGTAATGATTATAAATAATTGAATTTAATTTGCTATCAAAGCGATGATCTCAGTCGGATGTAAGTACCTTAAATACCTTTTTAATTGCTATTTGTTATTTAATTTTGCTTTATTTCCGCCTGTTGCTATTTACAGTTACATAATCCTTCGAATCGTGGAGAAATGAGTAATAGAATAAGGTGGAAAACTAAAGATCCAGACTCTGATGTCATAGTTGCTCTTAGATAAGATATATATATATAATTATATACAGGTAATGCTCATAAAGAATTGTTTAACTTTCTCATCTAATTAATACAAGATGTTCAGACAATATATTTTCAAATCAATTAATAAAACACCAAAGAGATTTCAATCTCAATACGTTTATAAGCCTAAAACCTTACAAGGTAAAACGACAAATGCACCAAATCCATCATTCACCAAACCAGTCGAGAAACCTCAAGGTAAACGTGTTGGACCACCAATTATCGCTTTTGAAGGTCCTCAAATTTTGAAACAAGTTGCTTCTTATTTACTCATTTCATGTTCACTGACTTGGCTGATGATTGCCTTGCCAAAGACTGTTCAACGTTGGAAGAACAATATCAATGAGACTTCTTTGGCTTAGTTCATTTAAATAAGTGGCTGGCCCATTGATTAATATTATATTCGTTTTTATAACTTGAACTGTAGCATACTGTAAATGACATAACTAATGCAAATGACTGAAGAGTCGACATAACCTCAATTCCGTATTGAATACTCAATCTCTAGTTTCCAATTACCTGTTTGAAATACCCTAATTGAACCCCAATTATGAAATGTACACCCAATTTACAAACTTATATCATCAATCATTTGAAGTTGCAGTAATATATCATTCTCAACTTTCTTACTTATCTCTTTCCTTTCAATATCCTGTTCATGATGTTTCTCAATATCATCAAATGCTCTCTGCTGTTTATCATTCCCCTTATTTGCCAATGAAGTTAATTCCATAAGATCATTACCACTATTTAATTTTGAGATGAGCAATGATGTTGATTTCTTACTAACTTTCTTTGATACTCCCTTTCCTGATCTCTTTTTGTCACTGTCAGGTTTCCCCACTTTCAGGCCATTACCCAATGATGATTTCTTATTCTTCTTCAGCATTATCTGATGATAATCACTATATATTATCACTATATGATCACTGTATAATTCTTTATTACAGAAGAAACAAAAAAAAAAAAAATTTTCAGAAAAAAATTATTCAGATGAGATTGTGATTATAATATATAGATATTCAAGATATATATAGAGCTATAGACTAAGATGCCATCTACTCATAACAGAGATAAGCCATGGGACACCCCAGATGTAGACAAATGGGCCACCGAGGAATTTAAACCGGAAGATAACGCTAGTGGACAGCCATTCACTGAGGAAAGTTCATTTGTGATTTTATTCCCCAAATATAGAGAAACATATTTAAGACAAGTTTGGAATGATGTCACTAAGAGTTTAGACAAACATCACATACTGTGTGAGTTGAATTTGGTTGAAGGTTCCATGACGGTGAAGACCACGAGAAAGACATTTGATCCTGCTATAATTTTAAAAGCCAGAGATTTGATTAAATTATTACTGAGATCTGTACCATTACCACAACTGATTAAGATTTTACAAGATGATATCGCTTCGGATGTTATCAAGATTGGTAATTTCGTACAGAACAAGGAAAGATTCAAGAAGAGAAGACAAAGATTAGTTGGTCCAAATAGTGATACTTTAAAACTGTTAGAATTATTAACAAAATGTTATATCTTGGTACAAGGTAACACTGTGTCAGCGATGGGTCCATATAAAGGTTTAAAAGAAGTGAGAAGAGTTGTGGAAGACTGTATGAACAACATTCATCCAATTTACCACATTAAAGAATTAATGATCAAAAGGGAGTTAGCACTGAAACCGGAATTAGCTAATGAAGATTGGTCAAGATTCTTACCACAATTCAAGAAACGTAATGTGGCACGTAAGAAGCCAAAGGCCAGAAAGGAGAAGAAAGTGTACACTCCGTTCCCACCACAACAACAACCAAGTAAGATTGATTTACAAATTGAAAGTGGTGAGTACTTCTTGGGTAATCGTGAGAAGAAGATAAGACTGATCAAGGAGAAGAAAGAAGAGCAGCTGGAGAAGCAGGAGTTGAAAGACGCAGAGAGGGCGAA
The DNA here is from genome assembly GCA_030567635.1 of Nakazawaea wickerhamii. Lineage (NCBI taxonomy): Eukaryota > Fungi > Ascomycota > Pichiomycetes > Alaninales > Pachysolenaceae > Nakazawaea > Nakazawaea wickerhamii. Next base: position 240,592 of record JAJLSR010000007.1, read on the forward strand.
GAGCTACGTCGCCCCAGAGGAAGACCTGTACGAGAATAAATTGTTATCGAAGAAACATAAGAGGGATGACGATGACGAGAAGAAGAAGAAGAAGAATAAGAAATCTAAGCATAACGAGTAATTAATTTGTATAATCTATAATCTATAAAGCCCATTTATCTGACTTGGTAGAATCTATATAACTCAATACGGCACTTGCCATCTCATCTTCCTGTCCGAATTCATCTCCGTGGGCGCCGTATTGGATCTCATCTTGGGAAATTAAATGGTGTAATGTCTGATCCACCAATTCCTCTGGGACAGCGCTGCTGGGCACTGCAGTGAGTGATCCTGTCGGTGTGATGAATGGGTCTTCTATAAAGGGGTTCCTATTATGTGACGCCGCAAGACTCTGAGTGAACGGCTTGGTTAAATTCCCATACTTGTTAACAAACTCCTGTTCTTGACTCTTGGTCAACTTCGCAGGCTCCGAGATGTCGTACTTCACCAATTCCCAATTCATATTCGCATCCAATGTCGTGGACTCATTGTGGTGGGATTTCCAGTATAAGATCAGTAACCCGATAACGAATTGCGAGAGCCAGATCAGTAGGAGCAGAATTGATATGTACAATTCAGTCAATATCGACTTCAAATACTCTTTTATAACACGTTCGAATGCTTCGGTCAATGATGTCTCCACATTAGCCAACATTGACTTAGATTTACCCGCGATCAACGCCTGGCTTGATGAATTTGTCATATTGCTAAATGAGGACTTACTAACAGTTGTCGAGTTACCGTTCAAGATATCGAATATGAACGAGTCATCAATGATGGGTAACTCCACCTCCGAGTGATCGTGGATCCACGTGAGCCCCTCTTCGACCTTATGCAACTTATTAGTGATCATGCAACCCACAGTACCTTCCACGAAGGGGTACAAGGGGGTGTCATTGAACACTAATTGGATAGCGTCTTCCATCTTGTCGAGAAACCCGTTTATGGTGTTATTCACTGACCCTGTGGAGTCATGCACCCACAGGAAGAGATTATCGTTGATTTCTTCTTGTTTTGAGTAGATCAAGTCGTTGGTGTTCAGAGTCCAGTCGTTGATACTGTTTGTTAAATTTCTGTCAATTGATGATGTCAAAGAGGTGATGTCAGTGGAGATCAAGGAGTCATGGGATACGCAGTGCCATATTGTATATTGCAACACCACCATCGCTACACCAGACAAGCCAGCCACCAATAGGACAAAACAATCTTGAGATGTCACCAAGCCATTTCACACTATCCTGTCTCTTTGTCGATAATTTCGATAACTGTGCACCGATCATTGTCGCGTACTTATTCTCGTAAATCATGATCTTCTCAATCCCGTCCTTAGAGTCATCCAGCAGGATTTGTTTCAATCTTTGCCAATGCTTGAACTCGAAGTATATCAAGGGCAAGATTATGAGTATGGCCAGTAAGATTAATAAGATGATGATGACTTTTGTAGCTAATTGGGCTTTACTTATCAATTTCGTATATATCAATTCAACTTCCTTCACGGAACACACCTCAGAAGTGTTACTTTGACGTGGGATCAGTGTTAATTCATAACTGTGTAAGATCTCAGTATTAGAATTCTTTATTTGTTTCCTCACAGATTCAAATGGTTTATCAATCAAATTCTCTGTGAAATTCTTAACGTCATCGAATTGTGGTAAATGATGAGTCAAATTCGTTAACTTGGTATTAATCGATGAACTTATATGCCATTTTTTCAAATCATCTACCTTGACATTAATCTTCTTTATCTGTGATGTAGCATTATTTTCATCACCAGTGACCCACTCCTCGACATCACCAACCAGCGACATCACCTCATTTACCACAGTCTGCAAACTGTCCAAGCTATCACCTATCCCATCGGCTAACAACACCACTGTATCATTCGCAAGCTCAATCACTGACTCTGTAGCGTTAACAGCTACACCGACAGCGCTATCGATCGTCGTTGTGAGTATACACACATAAGTGCCAATAACCATCTCAATGGCGAACAAGACTATTTGCTCGACCCCAGTGACCATTAACTCCAACGCTTCCAATATTCCTTTATTAGTCTCGTTAACGGATTTCCTGATCATCTTATTAGTGACATCGGTCATATAGGAGGGCAATGTCGATACGGAATTAGAGTATTGCGAGATAGAAGTACATGCTATCTTTGTATACGACTGTGCTGTGACGAGTGAAGATATCAAGGACCTTTTGAAGATGAATACACGTATTGTTATAATAATGAATAAGATCGAGTATTTATTGAACCATAATTGAGTAATTCTCTCGTATAAATTAAGATAAGTCTTCATCTTTTGATTAATTACATCTATACGTATCACTTGACCACATCATACATATATATATATAGTATCATTACTCATATCTCATATACTGTATCTGTTTCATGTAGATCTCAGTTGAAGTTTCAGATTGATCTCATCCCTTTTTCTCTTTCCCATAGTTAAGAATTCTACGCAGTTAAGAAACTCAATTAGATAACACAAATAGATTAATTATTTGGAATGGATATACTTATACAGTATATCATATAAAGATATATAATCAATCATAATATATAACTATAAGACACAACTTAAAACCCAGATCCAGAACTAACACTTGATCTAGCTGAACCAGTACCCGATTTAGGTGGATAGTTACCAAGTTTATCTTCATTATCGACTGGTCTACAAGTGCACCACAAGTCAGGTGGAGTGTTTGACATGACGCTCTCAATATGTTGACCACAACCGGTCCATGTTTTCTTCACTATTTATCTTTTGTATTAGTATTATATATTTGTGTTTATTGCAATAGATAAGGAAAAACACATACGACAAATAGGGCAAATAGCAGATGAACACATTATATTGATTGATTGACTGATTGATTGATTGATTGATTAATTGATTGATTGATTTGTAAAAGTATTATAGATGTAGATATAGATATAGATATAAGATAAATGCAATAAAGTGATAGATAAAGAATTACAAATCTTGTGGGGTGTTCTTAATCGCGTGTCAAAAAGAATCCGGGGTAAAGTCAGATTCAACCCCGGGTGTCACTTCTACACGACTATTTGTGTTAAACACTGATCTGACTGATTGATATTAATGACTGTACAAACTATTTGAGGGAAACAGTATTATATATAGATCTACTCTATTGATACATCAGATTCATTAACACCGTTGATTACAATAACAACTTTATCTTCTTCACTTGACAGTTGTGGTTTTGGCAGCGGTAATGGTTTTGATTCACCCGATGTCATTGTTAAACCTGGAATATAAGTTGGACCTCTGGTTTCAGTGATATCACCGACCCCCCATTGAGTCAACATTGAGACGAACGCGGTACCCAATGCGATTTCTCTATCCATCTTAGTTTCATCAATAATCATTTCAAAATCAAATTTCCATTGTCTCATCAATTTAACCTTTGCGATTCTTTCACGAATTTCTTCATCACCACCATTTGGATTTGTGATTTTTTCTAAATACTTGGAACCTCTAGTCCATGCATATTTAGTACCATCTTTTAAATAAAAAGTTCTTAAATTACCACTAGTCCACGATGATTCATCATTAATCATACGATGTTCTAAACCAATTTTATTATGAAAATCAATTGATCTTGAAAAAAAACCTGCACGTATAGTGGCAACTTCTCTTCTTGATGGGAATGAATGCATTGTCCAAACAGGATTCAATGGAGTTTTCCTTTCTATAGTATATAATTTATCTCCATTGGCGCCAAATATATTAACAACCCTTTCTCTATCTGCCCTTTCACGACGTATAAAATATAATCCATTTGGTGAATCTAAAGGTACAACATTTGCGGAATTTGTATGGAAATCTAAATATTCTTTTAAATATAAATGTTCCATTAAATATGTTGATATCGTGATACCTGCACTCCAAACGTAAACTGCAGGTGCTTCAAAAATTGGCATTGTTAATTAGCTAATAACGAGTTAATAGTATAAGAAGACAAGATAACTAATTATGGGACTGAATATAGCAGTCAATCGATTAGATAATGTATTTACCAATAATTTAAATGACATTTATAATAAATTCAAATGAGCGTTTAAATATTTTAATTTTCAAAACTAACCCCCAAAAAACGATATAGTAATATATATAGATATTATTTAAAAAATCCCCCAAGCATCTTCACAACCATGACAAAATTTAGAACACGCAACAGATGCACTTAATGGATAATTGGATACACCAATTTTCTCGTCAACAAATTCATCAGCAAAATTATCTGGACCTCTTGCCATGGAACCAACAAATACACATATACTTTCATCATCATCTAATTTCTGTACGTAATCTTGTACTCTTACAACTTCACTATCGAATGACAAAGTGATTTTTTTACATTTTGTTGGTAAATGTTGTGTAATTGGATTTTGTATAACTTTTAATAATTTTTCTTCAGAATTAACAGATCTAATACTTAATTTATGTAATAATTGTACCATTAAACCTGAAAATCTCTTAAAAGTTCTTGGAATACGTACACTTGGATTAACTTCTATTAATACACCACGTGCAGTTTGAATATATACTTGTAATTTCCCAGCTTTATTAATTGGTGAATCTAATAAAGTCAATAAACACTGATGCGTTATATCTGGTCTTGCCTCACTGATATCTCTACCCATCTTTCTCAAAAGCCCCTGGTGATCATCACAATTCAACAAGGCGTATTTGTCTCCTCCTGGACCACCTGTGGATATTCTTTGTGTCTCTAAACATGCATGAGATAATACTACAATTAATCTCTTTGTGGTCTTGTCCTTAGATGAAAGTGGCGTTGGCAGAACTGGAACTAAAGAAGCCTCAGGCACTTCCACTTTCAGCTTAGTGTTCTTCTTACCTTCTACCACTGGACTCTTTGCATTAACTGTCATAATCAATATACTTTATTCAATTTATATCATCTCTGTAAGATAAAAAATTTTCAAAAATTAATTTTTAAATTCTCAGCTGCCAGACAGCCCCTGATTTTTTCTATTATTAAGAAAATCAATTTTACAACTCTACAAGAGATAACAAGGGATAATAAGGATTAAAGGATAATATGGAAGATGATGGATTCGATTCATTTGACGATGATGACGACTTGGATGAGTTGATTCTGCTCACAGCGAAACCAGCAGTTGATAAGAGTCAGTTAAATGTCGAGTCTCAATTACAATCAGCTCAAGGGGAGAACGCGATTTTGAGATCTAAATTGGAGTTATTAGAGAGGGATAAGAACCAGAGTTTACAAAAATTGAAAGATCAGTATAGTAACGAGTTGTCCGATAGACTGTCCAAACTCCAGCAGTACCAAGAACTGATTGTTAAACTTGAAGATGAAAAGAAGTTTTTAAAATCTGAGTTGACTTCGATGTCTACCAAGCTGAAACCTAACAAGAGGAGGAAATTACACGATGATACAGAGGATGACGTGACAATGACCACAGATGATACAACACCACCGAGGGTGGCGCCGGTGCCCACGGTGATACCGGTATACCATCCACCACCTATAATACCCAATGAGAAGCAACTGTTTATCGAGGCGATATATAATCATGTTATAAACGGTGCACAAGATACAACGATGAATTATTTAAATAAGTTGAAATCACCAATACATTTCAAACATGAGAATTTCACGGTATTGGAGAATGATAATATCGAGTCATCAATTTTAAATTACTTAATACAGTTGAATAATAATATTAGGTTAGATAATTTAATAAGTGAATTTATTGAAATATTAACAATTTATATTCAAAAATTATACTTAGCGAATTCCAATTTAGCCACCCCATTTTTATTATCATTATTACATTGTTCATTAAATTATAGACCAAGTGCATTAAATAATGACATTATAGAACAATTATTACAATTCAATTCAGATTTCTTGAAAAATTATATTCACATCTTGAAACCGAATAACACTACAGATCATGATATTATAAAGAAAAACTTACAATATATCGTATTAGATCAGTTCATTATCATATTCGCATTAGATATAATAGAATTATTATCGAAATTAAGTTATAACTCAAAATTAATGACAAAATTAATGACAAAGGAGATTATTAAGTCAGCATTATCTATCACGTCATGTGTCAATTGCGTTTACAACGTTGTTGAGATTTTGACGTACTCGTTAGATTCCATAGATGATGATTCATTTGTGAGGGACGATGATATCTTATTAGCGATGATTAAATTATTAATTGATGGTATGCCATTATCTGAGGGGTTTAGAGTTTATGGATTGAATAGAATTATTGGTAATAATGATGATTTAACCATATTAGCTAAATTAGTCTCTAGTGATGAGGCTGTTACGATGCCGTTACCTATTTTGAAAGAAGACATTACACCTATCACGATTCGAAATAAATTAAAACATGAATTACAGACATTGAATATTAAATTACAAATATTGAAATTTTTCCAAATTTTCTTAATGAATAATTCTATATTGAGTTTGAAATTTGAATTTATCATTGAGCTATTGAAGATATTGATTTGGGTGCTTTTAAAAGAACAAGAATTTACATGGAGAAACCCACGTTTTGAACTGATTGAATTGAGGTTATTATTAATTAGTTCAATTATCAAGTTAATTCATTTCATTATATTGCAAAATGGAGAGATATCACAAGATTTAATCTTGCAAAAATTATCAAATGATGATTCAATTAATTTTATTATAGGATTAACTAGGATATCATTTTCATCTGATTCTCAGATATCTCATACATTTCTACAGAAGATATCGAAGAATTTCCAAGTACCGATATTTCATCATACATTAGAAAAGAACAATTATTATCGTAATAATATATCAATACATAATAAAGATATAAATGATAAAAAAAAATTAATATATCAATCAAATAATGGATTAGAAATTAAATTTGATAATGATATAATTGAAATGTCAAGAGATTTGATTGAGTTATACACCACCGCTATTGAGCTGGATAATTTATATTTTGCAATGAATAAACTGAATGAAAATAATGAAATTGATGAATTAATGATTGAAATGTTAAATCAAGATAAAAATTACAGATAATTTAAAAATAACTATAAATCAATTATTAATTAAATATAAATTTCTATATAGTTATTAAAATAATCAAGATTTTTCTTATATAAAATTTTAATTAAATTTAAGCATTTGTTGATTGAAATTGATTCTTAAATCTTCTTGAAACATGTTTCAAATATTGCATTCTACCTGTACCTGTAGTATGTCTTCTCTTTGCCTTTAAAGCCCAATTATGTGATCTAGTCTTTGCTGATGGATAACCACATGATGAACAAGTCTTCTTTTGAATATGGAATGAACGACGTCCACAACGGTTACACAAAGTGTGTGATTTGTTATGACGTTTACCGAATGATGGTGTACCTTCTATTTAGCGTGTGTTAGTATTTTACTTAATCGATTACAACCTGAGTGGGACACATTTATCTATTCATAAATATCTTCTCTATCCATCTTGTATATTTTAAAATTATCTCTCTCTCCATATTTTGATATTTTGATTATATTATTCAATATCCATTATATATTTAATATTTAATCTATCAATATCTGATAATCCATCTGATGATATCCCACTCATTCTAATATATCATTACATACTTCCCATTATGACTTATATGATTTAATTATAATATATAAAATTCAAATTAAAACTATAGTATCAAGTTTTTTTTCTTTGTCAATTTGAGAAAAAAATTTCACACTCAGTGACCCAATGGGGATGTTGTGTTATGTGTACACGACTATCCTATATTTTTATTATTTTTTCTTAATACTTTATAATAATAAAAATAATAATAATACGCGCAATAATTAATATTTGTATACAATTTATTATAGGAAAAAAACAGTCACACTTATTTCTATATATGCATGGTGTTATGATGTTATAATTTTAGTATTTAGAATTAATACCAGGTCATGTGACTTGGATAAACTCTTATCTTATTACATTAATATTGATCTAGATACTGATACTGATTACAATATGATATATTAAAGAAACAGTTATTGAAATACATAGAATACGAAACTATACAGATATAGACACTTATTGCATCAAAACCTTTTCAGCATCTTTATTATATCTGAAACCTTTAACTTCAAAATTCAGTAAGAAATTATTAATTTCACTGTATTCACTTTCAGTTAATTCCACATCTTGTGAATGTAAATTCTCCAAGACTCTTGAAGATTTACCACTTCCAGGGATAGGAATAATTCCCGGATGTTTCAAAATCCAAGCTAAAGCCAATTGAGAGGCAGAAATGTTTTTCTTTCCAGCTAATTCATTAACTTTTTCAGCTAATTTTAAATTATGATTAAAAATTTCTTCATCATTAAATCTATCAAAATAATTCAAAATTCCACCATTTTTCTTAACATCATCTAATGATTTGAATTTCCCAGTGAGGAATCCTCTACCCAATGGAGAATAAGCCAATATTGGGATCCCTAATTCTTGACATGTATCGTAAACGCCATCGGTCAAGATATGAGTTGACCATAATGAGAATTCCACTTCGACAGCAGAGATTGGCACAACAGCAACGGCTCTCTTAATAGTGGCAGCACTTACCTCGGATAAAGAGATACCACCAATCTTACCCAGATCAAGAAATTCCTTGATGTAACTAAGAGTTTCTTCAATTGGCACATTAGGATCAACCCTTGCACATTCAAAGATATCGATAAAATCTAAATATTTCAAGATATTATTTATAGATTTATTAATATTCTCCTTTGATCCATCAGGGTGAATTGTCTCCATATTAACACCACCTTTAACTGAAATCTTAACTTTTGATCTTAATTCCGGATACTTCTCAAAGAACTCTTTCAAATAGATCAAGTTCAATTCCTTTGGCTCAAACCCGTAGAATTCTCCAGAGACAATCAAATCAATGCCATTGTCAATTGCAGTTTTAATGGCATCAAATGCTTGGTCTTTTGGTACCGGATTTGGTACCCATGTTAATCCCATAACACCTAATCCAATCTTTGTATTAATCTTAACAGTCATTTTTTAATAAATTATCTTATATATTATCTCAATTGATATAGCTAATTTAAATTCAACATGAATAGAATTGACCTGTATTTATATCAACCCCCAAACACTGATAACCTTTAATCGCCACTATTGCTACAAAAAATTAAATCCGCTAATTTTAACTACAATCTCCATCGACAGCCCCAGTTTTACATATTGAAAATTCACAATTAACTCCAGTTAATCCGCACAGCCCTTGTTTTGTATAGTTAACATGGAGAGTTACCCCCATGGATCGGATATGTTGGATTGTAATTAGAATATTCTATAATTTCAGGTGGTCATTGATGTGTACTGTATGATAAGTCTAGTACTCGGGAGTTTACTAATGTATTATTAATTTATGGATGCAAATTAATAGGGGTCAGCCGTAATCCCCAAGAAAAGATTTATATAACTAATAAAATGAAATGTAGAAGTATATACTTAAAAGTTGAGTAAAATTCTCTAAGTGAATTATAACTCTTCATGGAATAACAGAAATCAGTATAATGAATACTATAGAGGAAACTGTGTAGAAATTCCTATATACCAGTCAATACTCTATAGGAATTAGTGTATCTTTACAGTGGTATCCCCCCTATAACAAAGTATCAAAAAACACGCAGCCCCAGTATACCTAATCAGGAAATAAACGCCAAAATCACGAAAATCACACAACGCGATTTCTCAATGTTTTGATTTTATAATACAAAAGTATATGATACTGATAATTAACCAAGTACAATAATTAATAATATCAAAGATGAGTTCTGAACAGTTCATACCATCATCACCGATCTTATCATCTGTGCATGATGATAAAGAAAATGATAATCCACAATTACCACAAAAGAGACATTTAGAGTTAACACCAATTAAGAAGAAACAAATTGAGTATCCGACACCTAACCCATCATCAGACTTCCCTTCTTCTTCAGCTGGATTCACTGCGACATCACCAACGAGAAATGCTAATGTTGCGACATCACCTATGAGACAGGTCAATGTTGAGACATCACCATTACAAATTGAGTTAGTTAGATCTTCGAGTCCTATGGTCCAGCCAAATGATCATCAATATAAATTTATATCACCAATGGATAACGTTAAGATTTTTCAGATGGATAAGGTGGGATATGAATGGAAATTCGGTCGTAGTTCTAAGATAAGTGAAATCCAATTAAATAAAAAAAATAAATCAATTTCCAAGTTACATTTCACTTTAGAATTAACTAATAAAAACATTATAATTAAATGTATTGGTATAAATGGTATGAATTTAACTATCCCAAGACCATGTATTGTTAAATTCACGGGCACTAAAGATCAATATTTAATTGAACCACAAGATGATAAGAGTAATTTAAATAAAAATGGTGTATCAGCAATTAAAAGGTGTAATCAAAATTATGAAAATTTAACAAATATCTTGTTGTTAAATGGAGAAATTGTCATATTACCAAGAATGAAAGGAATATTATTAGATATTTGGGATGATTTCATATTATTAGAAACTTCAACAAGCAAACATGACTCTAATGAAGTCGTTGTGAGCAAGCAGGGTAGTTCTGACCAGAGGGTAGCCATGATTTATAAACCGCACGAGGATAAGGAATTTAAGAAACCAGATCAAAGATCACGTTCGCGCACCCCGACACAACGCAAGAAACTGAAACAAGAATCCGTGGAGTTGTACAAGGATATCTCCGATGATGAAGTCAACGAGAAGTTATCGCAAATTGATCAATTGCCAATTATTGAGAATTTGTTGATTAATCATTTGGCCTTCTCGAGGTTAGCCTCGACACCGATTTCCATCTTGCAAAAAATCAGTACTACGACAATGCTGTTAGATAAACTGGATTTACAATTGATCTTAGTCAAGAAGATTGATTGTGTTGGAGTCATTTACCGTGAGGGTAAAGACGCCGCTGGTAAACCGTTAGAGGAAGAGTACTATTATCAATTAGATCTCGATAACGATTTGGAGAGACAAAAATTGGTTAATGACTTAAAGGGAGCTGGTGGTAATTTAAGGAGCTGTCGTAAAGTGCACAAACAGTATTTCTGGAAGAAACCCAAAGTGTGAATGGCGCCATCGCACGTGACCTGTATAGTAATCAATAAATCTCTTAGCATGTGCAATTCCCTTTTTTTATAAACGACATTTCACCGCTCAACAAAAATTTTAAGATCTCACACTCTTAGAAAAATTTTCATTTTATTTAAAGGAGATTCAAGCCATATAAATTATATTTATCATATACACAAGATATATATATAAACAAATAGAGCATAATGAGTGATACGTTTTTATTCACATCCGAATCCGTTGGTGAAGGTCACCCAGATAAGATTTGTGATCAAGTTAGTGATGCTATCTTAGATGCATGTTTAGCACTGGATCCATTATCAAAAGTTGCATGTGAAACCGCTGCTAAGACCGGTATGATCATGGTCTTTGGTGAAATCACTACTAAGGCCAATTTGGATTACCAAAAGATCGTTAGAGATACTATAAAGAAGATTGGTTATGATTCAAGTGAAAAGGGTTTTGATTATAAGACATGTAATGTTTTAGTTGCCATTGAACAACAATCACCAGATATCGCTCAAGGTTTACATTATGAGAAAGCCTTGGAAGAATTAGGTGCTGGTGATCAAGGTATTATGTTTGGTTATGCCAGTGATGAAACCGAAGAGAAATTACCATTGACTATCTTATTAGCACATAAATTGAATGCCGCTTTAGCTGATTCAAGAAGAAATGGTGAATTAAGTTGGTTAAGACCTGATTCTAAGACACAAGTCACTATTGAATATAAAAATGACAATGGTGCTGTTATCCCATTAAGAGTTGATACAATTGTTATATCAACACAACATTCAGATGAAATTTCAACACTGGATATAAGAAGTGAAATTATTGAAAAAATTGTTAAAAAAGTTATACCATCAAATTTATTAGATTCTAAGACTATATATCATATTCAACCTTCTGGTAGATTCGTCATTGGTGGTCCACAAGGTGATGCCGGTTTAACTGGTAGAAAAATCATCGTTGACACTTATGGTGGTTGGGGTGCTCACGGTGGTGGTGCCTTCAGTGGTAAAGATTTCTCCAAAGTTGACAGATCTGCTCTGTACCTGGCTAGATGGGTTGCCAAGTCATTAGTTAACGCCAAATTAGCTCGTAGAGCATTGGTACAATTCTCATATGCTATTGGTGTTGCTGAACCATTAAGTATTCACGTTGATACTTACGGTACTTCTAAATATTCAAGTGATGAATTAGTTAAAATTATTAGAAAAAATTTCGATTTAAGACCAGGTGTTATCGTCAAGGAATTGAATTTAGCAAGACCAATTTATTTAAAGACCGCTTCATATGGTCATTTCACTAATCAAGAAAATAGTTGGGAAAAACCAAAGGAATTAACTTTATAATCTAAGTTAATTTCTCATAGGATAAAGCTTCAACTCATTTATCCTATTTGTTTATATATATATTTGTGCATTGCATAGATAAGATAGAATTGATCATTGTTTAATTGTTTGCTTTTTGTTTATATAGTATGAATTGGGTTCTTCAACAGGCTTTTAAATGTTTTTGTAAGTGATTTGTATTTATCTGTATCTGTATCTGTATCTGTATCTGTGTAAATCAAGTAGTGCACTGTCGTGCACTGCCAACACAAATGCCCGATCGGGTATTCCCCACTATACGTCATTCACTCGCCGTGGCGTTGCCAAAAATTGAAATCCCCACAAAGAAAATCAAAGCGAGAGAGAGAAACAAAGTGGAAAGAGTGGTGACACTTTTATTCCTCGACAACTTGTACTGCAATTATACAATCATATCATATACATTTATATACACACATTATACATCATATACAATATATATATATAATACAATACACTATAGATCAATATACATATACATATACAATGAATCAGGAATCGTTTAATACACAGCTTTTACAAAAATTAAATAATCTTTCAAATCAATTATCACCACAAACTTCAAATTCATCTGATCCCTTCCCGAATCCGCCATTTAATATCCCATTCACAAATACAAGACATCTGTCAATAAGTCAAGGATTTGACCCCTTTAATACGTCATCGTTCCAACATTCACAACAGCCACAGCATCAGACACTGCAAGCGCAGCAACTTTTTGACCCCTTTAATTCATTTCAATTACCCTTAGAATTACAAGGCGGTGTATCAAATATCTCATCAAGGAGACCAAGTTATACTGCGGAATTTTTCAATAGATCTATCAAGCCCATACCGACAAATCTTATACAGTTGGATAATGGATTACTCTTACAGGATAATTTCATAATAACTTCTATTGAATTACAAATGCAATATCAAAAGACAATAAATTACTTTGGTGATTTAAATCTTTCACAATTAATTATAAATGAATTAAATTTAATGACAAATTTCAACATTAATAATAAATTAAATTTACGTGTGGCAAAGTTGTTAAAATTCTTAAAAGATAAGAATGATGATTTAAAATTTCAAAATAAAAATTATACATTAATTTTGAATAAAAATAATAAAATTGATTTAATATCCATACCAAAGAATTCTAATTTGAAATTGATTAAGAATGATTTAATTATCGTGGAAGGTGATCGTGGTAAAGATTTAGTATTAGTATTGGAACCAATTATATCATTAAATTCTGCAATCTTGTTCAACTATTTGAAAAAAAAATTACATTTAAATTCATTAACATTTGGTCAAGAACCAATTATAAATAATTTGACATTTCAAGCTAAACCAAAATCACAACAATTAATTAATGAAGATGAAAATTTTATCACCTTGCCAAATAAGCAAATTTTGAGATTTGTTAAACCATTTGAAATAAATCAATTATATTTAAAATTTAATGACGAATTATTAACTTTAAAATTATGTTTAAATTATATCTTGAATTTAAAATTGAAATTAATTATAAGAAATGTTGAATTTCAATTCGATAAGAAGAAAATTATAATTTATTACTATTGTAATAAGAGATTAGATTTTAGAGGATTGATTAAAGAACTTTTCAAAATTTACAAGACAAGAATTTGGCTTTGTGCAATTTTACCACAAGATGAAGATGCAGATTTTATATTAAAAAATTTTAATAATGTTAACTCTACGGAGGAGTTAATTAAATTATTAAATTTACCTAATGAATTGAATTCGATAAATGATTTCAATTCAATCAAACTGGAAAAATTTCATGGAGAAATTTTCTTAAAATTGATAAAGGATTTTAAAAATGAGATTTTAGATGATAATTTATATTATCAAAAATTTAATTTCATTAATGATGAAAATGAAAATTTATTAAATTTAAATCAATTTAATTCAAATTCGTTAAATTTTAATTATAATTTTAATCAGTAACGTTTTAATGATAATAATAATGATAATAATGATAATGAAAGGACATTAAAAAATTTTATATAAATAATAATCGAATATAATACAATTATCCGAGGTTGTAAATTTAACTAAATAGTTTGAAAAAACTAATTTTAATGAAATCTAAGCACTAATCTTGGCAGTAAAGGCAGCATAACATCCGATTAAGTGGCTCTCTTGGCGTGAAAAGCCATCTGACCAGGGTAAATCCTATCAACTAAATAACTTGACCACACTAATCCGAGTCATATATTTATAACACAATATAATACAATACAATTCAACATATCATCGTATCATATAATGCACAAACGGAGTTATTGACAATAGAATAATAGATACAACACAACCATCACACTACTACCAAATAAACTCAACTCTAATCGCTGAAAAATAAATTTCTAATTTTTGGTGCCGTTCCAACAAATGGTGATCAGCACTATATCTAAACAACAATACACGTGTAAATTATATGCATTTAATGTAAATCCATTTATTTAAATGGCAAATTTGTAAGGGTACCGTTATCAGTGGATTTGATAAGCGATTTTTTTGTATCTTGATACTGATTTGAATAGATCATACTACGTGATACTAGGTTATACTGTATTGTATTATAGTCAGAAGATGTGGGATATGGGTATCGTACGAGGATAGTATAAGCGACCCCATAAGAAGTAATCTATTCAAATCTATTACAGTATAATTTATGGCGTATGATATGTTGTAATGTAATAATATGTTATCGGTATCTAATTGAATAAGCGGGAAATCTTAAAAGTTGCAACATCAAATTTCTGATTTCTTTGATAACGATAAATCTTATCATTTTGGTTGTTACTTTTCAACTATTTAAATAATCTCCTTTCGCATTTGTATTACTATATCCCTCTGTATCTATATACTCTATATCTCTATATTCTATACTATTCAAGATGAGTACTGATAAGATTGAAATTGAGAAAAATCAAAATATAGAAATTGAAAAAACCGAAATTGAATCTTCGGATGAATATATCGGCAATTTCGAAGAAAGATTCATCTCTAGGCTGTTATACAAGACAGGTCATAACACAGATGACGATGTCCACAACTTGCCAAGAGACACCGAGTTCATCTTGAACAAGATCTCAGGCATGGATATTCATGAGGCTTTAAAGATCTTGAACGAGGCTATTATCTACCACGATGACGATCCAAATTTCCCCTTGGACGATTACAACGAGATGAAACAGTTGGTCGCTGACGAGAACTATGACGATGCTGAATGGCTGTTCGAAGTCCGCTTATTAGCTACGTTGATCGAGTTCCACTCCCCTTACCCGGAAGTTCGTTCCGTTACTGACCCATATGATGATCCAACGGTCCCAGTTGAGACTTTTAGAGCTTACCTTTTCGCTGTCATTTGGAGTATTATCGGTTCCGGTGTTAATGAGTTCTTCAGTCACAGACAACCTTCTATTTCTTTGTCAACTTCGATTATCCAGATGTTGTTATACCCTTCGGGTAAATTCTGGGAACGTTTTATCCCTAATTGGGGTATCACCGTTAGGGGTACTCGTTACTCATTGAACCCTGGTCCATGGACACTGAAGGAGCAAATGTTCGTCACTATCTTATACTCTGTCACCTCCGCTGGTGTTTACGTCAGTTACAATATCATTGTCCAGAAAGTGTTCTATGAAAGTATTTGGGTCTCCTTCGGGTTCCAAGTCTTGTTGGCTTTATCCTCACAATTTATGGGTTTCGGTTTCGCTGGTATCTTGAGAAAATTCGTCATTTATCCAGTTAGAGCTATGTGGCCAACCGCATTGCCAACTTTAGCCTTGAACAGAGCCTTGTTAGCTACTGAGAAGAAGGAAAACATCCATGGTTGGAAAGTCAGTAAATATAACTTCTTCTGGATCACTTTTGCTGCTATGTTCTGTTACTTCTGGATTCCAGATTACCTTTTCCAAGCTTTGTCCACTTTCAACTGGATGAACTGGATCGCACCAAACAATTTCAATTTAGCTGTCATCTGTGGTTCCACTTTAGGTTTAGGTTTGAACCCAATCCCAACTTTTGACTGGAACGTTGCCACTTACTTAAATCCATTGACCGTGCCATTTTTCAGTCAAATGAACATGATTGGTGGTGTTATGATCGCATTCTTCTGTATCATCGGTGTCTATTACAGCAACTACTACGACACTCTGTACTTGCCAATCAACAGTAACGGTATCTTTACCAACACAGCTGGTAGTTTCCAAGTTTCAGAAGTTTTGACTAATGGTCTTTTAGATGAAACTAAATACAGGAACTATTCACCACCTTTGTACACTGCTGCTAACTTGGTCACATATGGTGCTTTCTTCGCTATTTACCCATTGATCTTCTGTTACACCTGTTACATCGAGAGAAAATCCATCTTACATTCATTGAAACAGATCAAACACACAATCAAGAATTTCAGAAGATCAAATTTCGCAGATTTCAAAGATCCACATTCAAGAATGATGGCCAAATATAAGGAAGTCCCAGATTGGTACTTCTTGGTTATTTTAGTCATCTCTATCGTCTTAGCTATCGTGTGTGTTGAAATTTACCCAACTAACACTCCAGTGTGGGGTATTTTCTTCACTATCGGTATTAACTTCGTCTTCTTAGTGCCAATGGTCTTAGTTTTCGCTGTCACTGGTCAACAATTAGGTTTGAACGTCTTGGTCGAATTGATTGTCGGTTACGCCTTGCCAGGTAACGGTACCGCTTTGATGACTTTAAAAGCTTTCGGTTATAACATTGATGGTCAAGCTGATAATTATGTCTCTGATCAAAAGATGCTGCATTACGCCAAGATCTCTCCAATGGCTATTTTTAGAGGTCAAATCATCACCACTTTCATTCAAGTATTTGTCGTTTTGGGTGTCATTAATTGGCAATTATCCAACGTTGAAGATTTCTGTGACCCAAGACAACCTCAAAGATTCACATGTCCAGGTGACAGAACATACTACTCTGCGTCAGTCTTTTGGGGTGTCATCGGTCCAAAACGTGTCTTTGGTGAGATTTACCCATTATTAAAATGGTGTTTCTTAATGGGATTTGTCATTTCATTAATTTTGATCGCAATTAAGAAATTTACTCCAAGATTAATGCCAAATACTTTCCAACCTTCAGTTATCGTTATGGGATTCCTTAACGTCTTTGCACCATATAACTTAACCTATGTGTTCCCAGGTCTGTATTTCTCATTTGCATTCATGTACTACATTCGTCGTCACTATTTACCATGGTTTGAAAAATATAACTATGTCTTGACTTCTGGTTTGAATGCAGGTGTCGCCTTCTCAGCTGTCATTATCTTCTTTGCTGTGCAATATCATCCAAAGGATATCAGCTGGTGGGGTAATAACGTCCCATATGAAGGTATTGATGGTGAAAATGGTAGACTCGCTTTATATACTGAGTTACCTGAACGTGGATATTTTGGTCCAAATGTTTGGAATTAGTTAATTTTTCATTGACGTTTGATCTTTTTATCACCACTTTCTTGAATTCAAACGGTTTTTTCAATTTGTAATCATTTAATAATAATATATTTATTTAAACAATAATAATCCTATGCAAGAACCATGACACGTGAAATGACATATAACCCACTCTGCCTATCCCTTATATCTCCCCACTACCTAAGATAAGAATAAAAGTGCAGAAGGTGATGATTCCCTGTATCTAACATGCCTAAGATTCCTAAAACGGAATCAATCCCGCCGATGGAATAATTAATAATTTTTAATATTCTCTTATCGTTAAATTACGCGGGAACTGAATCAAGATAAGAGATTGTAGCGATTAGGTATATATATTAGATTTGAATAAGAATACAGTATCAAGAGGGTAGTTAAGAATTTAATACCAACCAAGTATCTACAGATTGACAGATCTATTAAACTACATTTTGAAAACGTTAATTAAACAAAGTTTTAAGCGTCAAGGCACAAACATTTTTCCACCAAAAGCATTAACTGATAAGATTTTTTAAAATAATATTTGTTTCAAATGGGCACATTATTGGTTGGTAATTAGCCCTGTGGGATATTATTGTTAGCGTAGATAAGACTTGTTTTTTAATAATTAACACGGCCATGATATTATTACCTGGCTCTCTTTTCTTTTCTTACCATCCACCTTGCATTATCGTGCCTCATGATATCCAAGTTATTTTTGAAAACCGGCGATCTTGGTATTTGTTATATATATCTGATGTTAACCTTTAAATATTTCATCTTTATAAATCAACATCTCTAATTAAACTATCTGTTACCTCCACAGATGTCATTGGCAAAATTTAAAAATGCCATTATCTTAGATGGCTCAGATGATGTCGCTAATAAGGATTTGATTCCTATGCCACCTCTGAGAAGGTTATGGGGTTGGCAATCATTTGCCGGTCTTTGGACCATGAGTGGTCTTTGTTTCAGTGCTTGGACCGCTGCCTCATCTTTGCTATCCTTGGGTTTAAACGTACCTCATACCATTGGTGTCATTATCATTTCTAATCTGCTTATCACTTTTTTAGCCGTTCTGTGTGGTCAAATTGGTTCAGATTGGCATATCGGGTATACGATGACTCAACGTGTTGTGTATGGTAATAAGTGGGGTGCATTGGTCACCGTGTTGGTGAGAATCATCTTGAGTATCGTGTGGTTCGCCTCAGGTAGTTGGACAGGTGCATTATGTATTAACTGTATGTTAGGTGCATTGAGTCATAATTATCTTCATATGGAAAATAATATCCCTGCATCTGTCAACATGACCCAACAAGAGTTGATTGGGTTCATCATCTATTTGATCATCACATGTATCTTATTCTTCATCAAACCTGAAAAATTAGGTAAACATTTAGTCGCATGTTCAATAGTGACATTCTTTGTCTCATTAGGTTTAGTCAGTTGGGCTGTGAAGGATGCCGGTGGTAATGGTCCATTGGTCAGTTCCAAATTAGATTTAACCAGATCACAACTGGCATGGGCCTGGTTAAGTGGTATCAGTTCATTCTACGGTTCCATGGCATCGGGTATCGCTAACCAAAACGATTATGCAAGATTTTCAAGAACTAGAGACAGTGCCAAATGGTCCGTGCACATCAGTTTCAACGTCTTTGGACTTGTCATCCCAGTGATGGGTATCATCGCTGCTTCTGCGATGTTGGGCAAGTACGGTGAAGAATTCTGGATGCCAAATGATATCATCACATTCTGGCTTACACAAAATTACTCAGCTAAGCTGCGTGCAGGTGCATTCTTTGCAGGTGGTGCCTTTGCCTATTCACAATTGATCTATAACGCTGTCGGTAACGCTTATGGAGGTGGTATGGACTTGTCTGGATTGTTCCCAAAGCTCATCAATATCAGAAGAGGTTGTTTCATCGTGATGTTATTAGCATGGCCTGTGCAACCATGGCTTATGTACAATTCATCATCGATTTTCTCTACTGTGATGTCATCTTTCAGTGTCTTCCTTACTCCATTAATCGCCGTCTTGATCTGTGATTACTGGTTCATCAGACACCGTAAGATCAAATTAAAGGATCTTTATAATCTTGAACCAGATAGTATCTACCACTACTATCATCAAGTTAATCTTAGAGCAGTGCTGGCATGGCTCTTGGGACTCGTTTGGCTGCTTCCAGGGTTCGTCGCCGCCACTAAGGACACTTACCATGTGTCTCAAGGTTGGGTACGTATGTACGAGTTGAATTGGATCGTGGGTTTCTTCCTGAGTTTCTTCTTATACTACCTGTTTTGCTTAATTTGGCCAATGCAAGGTATGGGTGAAATTGACGATTATGATTATTTTAATTCATTTACATTAGAAGAATGTGAGAAATTAGGTATGACTCCATTCTCACAAGAGATTTATCTGAATGAGACAAATGAAGAATTGAAAATGGCCGTCGCGGAAAACATCCCTGAATTGGAAACTGAAAAGGGCGAAATCGCTAAAGCTGCCGTTAGAGTCTCTGTTAGTTCATCTGATTAATCCTATCTTTATAAAATTTTTAATTCTGTGTAAATGAGTTTATCATATTTATTTTATAATAACAATTTAATAATTTATATATCTTGTATTGATCACTACATCTAATTCAATTGGAATAAAAAAGTATATTTTAAAATGTAATAAAAAATAAGTATGTAAATATGTAATTTTAAAACTATCTATCTATGAATCTCACTGAGATTAAAAATATTGATTATTTGATGCATATGGATTACCATTTTGTTGTGATGGTGGCATTTGCATAGGTGGTGCCTTACGTGCTCTTTGCTGTTGAGGCATTCCCTGCGGTGGTCCTTGTTGATACGGCAGTTGCTGCTGTTGTGGTGGATATTGCTGTTGTGGTGGTGGAGGGTAATTGCCGCCATAGTTTGGACGTCCCTGTGATGGGTACTGTTGTTGTGGAGGTCTTTGTTGTGGAGGATATTGCTGTTGACGTGGGTACCCTTGTTGCTGTGGAGGATACTGTTGTTGTTGTTGTTGTTGTTGTTGTGGTGGTGGGTATTGTTGCTGCTGTTGAGGTGGACGTTGCATGTATTGTTGTTGTTGCTGTTGTTGTCTTGGACCTTGTGGTTGAGGTCTATATTGTTGCTGTTGCTGTTGCTGTTGAGGTGGAGGTTGTCTGTTCTGTGCATAAGGATTGTTCGGCACACCGAAGGATTCCAGTGCTGGTGAAGTCACTGGAGATGGTCTATTATTCTGGAACGCAGCACCCATTGGTGACGGCTGCCTTCCATAAGGTTGTTGATATGATCCATTTGGAGTCAAATTTCTCATTGGTTGTTGTTGTAAAGGTTGAGGTGGTTTCAGTTGTTGTGGTACAATATTATCACTAGGAGCACGTTGTTGGAAAGGTTGCATTGGCTGTTGACGAACTTTAGGAAGTTGCAGTGGTGGGTTTTCAAGTTGAGCATTGTTTCCAGTGTATGGTTGTTGTAATTGACTTGAGCCAGGAGGTGTAGGTAATACCTTATCAGCGTTACCATTTTCCGGGTACACTAAGGCTTTAGATAATTGATGTTGTCTTGGTACACCAATGGTTTGAGTCACCTGTTGATGGAATTCAGAATATGGTGATAAGACACGTTGCTTCTCATTGTTGTCACCTACAGAAGCAGGTTGCTCGAATGGAGTCGTTGCAGGAGATGAAACTGTGATACCTGGAGGACCTGATAAATCTTCACGAGACGCGCTAAGAGAATCAGTAGAACCTGGAGCTGATAAATCATCATTGAAATCTCTATCACCAAATGATGGATCAAAAATATTTGAGGGAGCTGGCTTATGTGATGGTAACTCATCATCACTTAATTTAGCTTTACCTCCTAAGCTTAAACTACTCAATGAACCATCCTGTACTCCATGATAAGTATTAGAAGGAGCTTCAATTTGTGAATATTTGTTATAAATTTCACTTAATCTTCCAGAGTTTCTAACAGATTTGATTGACCTTTCATCTGGTGATGACACTGGTGAAGATCTAGATGAAGCCATATCACTGAATTTACCACGACTACCGTTAATATCCGGTGTTGGTAAGAATGACGGTGTTAAAGGTGACAGTTGTCTATTTGGAGGTTTTAAGAAATCTTCAGCGCTGCTTGATTGACCAGACGAGGTTAAACTCAATGAAGACATTGCACCTTCCAAGCCGTTAACAGATCCACAACCTGCGTAACCGGTAGACAATTTACGCAGTAATAACAGCTTGATAGATCCGAACCAATCTTCCACGGTCATTGCCGATGCAGAAGGTTGACTAGCTATAGGGATAATATCTTCCAATTCTAAATAATGTACATGTGGCAAGACAGGTAAACCGAAAAGTAACGATTTAGGATCTGCCTTATCAGCGATCAATTTCTTAGGTCTTCCATAAAGACCAAATGCGTCTAATGTTGGGATTAAGAATCTAATCACAGTATCAAATCCTGGCACTGAGAAATGTTGTTCTGGCATTAAGAAAACCGAGGCTTCTTTAGAATCGTTTTTATGAAATGATATGGTACCTTCTAATTTAATCAACGTACTATGATCGATCAATTGTGGTGTCTGTGGGTACACGGTATAACACGCCGTGGCACTTACGATACTTGCCATTGCAGTTTTCTTTGATTTTTTTTCATTTTCATAAAATACAATTTTACCAGGATAAAATTTCTTCTTTGATTTCTTTGGTGATGGTTCAATCACTGCAAAGCAACGTTTCCATGGCATACCTGAGCCGAATCTGACACTGACCCAATCTTCATGATCGTATTTAGACTCAGATAAGATGACTCTTATATCGGATAATCTTGAACCACGTGCTGATAATAATGCACCGGTGTAGGCTTCTTGTAAACAAGTATATTCAAATGTAGCTAGTCTGAAAGCCGCATACCATTTATTGAAATCACTCTTGGAAGAGTATTGTAAAAGGAAACGATTTTTCAATGTTGTGGAAACAATAATGACATTATTTAAATCACCATTTGATGAGGGTAAAGTGTCCACAGCTTTAAAAGATGAATCTGTGAAATTAATATATGTTGGCTTTGACGATGTACTTATCAATTTCTCGGGATCATCTTTATATTGAGATAATTTATTAGCATCCCAAACTGCAAGTTGAGTACCTGTTAAGACACCGTACAGTTCTTCCCATTTTCTATCACCTGGTTTACCATCCGAGGTGAGATCATTCAAAAGCATAAACACACCTTCATTATAACGACGATGCGACTGAGCAGAGAGTAATGTGACAATAGGAGATAACTCTGGGCTAACACCGTTATCGTCCTGTGCTGATGAAGAAGAGAAAGTACTTGAGGGGGAGGAATTGAAAGATGAAGTCAGAGCCTTAGGGGGAGCAAATGAAGATTCCTTCTTGGGGCTCTTATTTCCTGAGAATAATCGTTTCATCTCTACCTTATGATATTCTAATGAATTTAATAACAAATAACCAAAAAAAAAAAATGAAGACCCTTAATCAACTGTATGTATTTTTATTTGTTTTGAGATGTTTCCAAACACAAATTGGGGCACAAACGAGCAAGAAAAAAAATAGAGGAGGATAAGTAAGTGGGAACTCCTAACGATGAAAAAGACACACACAAATGAGCTCTGGCAAACACACACACACTAGTTGGTAATTAAATAGTGGGAAATATGACTTTAATGGTGGAAAGGAGTGAATCTTATGAGATGGGTGAGTTGCTTACGTGACCGTAATGGGTTGATATAATTAAAGGAGTAATTACAATCTTTTATACTTTCTTGTCTTGTTATATTTTTGTATTTTAAATGTTTTTTTTTCCTTTCCTTGTGATTTCGACCAGACTTCCTAATGGGGCAATTCGTTTGTTTGGGGTCAGGTCTTGGCACTGTTGCCAGTGGATAGTTTGTTGACAGTTTTAGCAGCAGCTGTGGTGGCTGATAACGAGATAGGAATGAGATAGTGGTACCAGATAAGATATTACTATACAGATTTAGTATCTAGATCTATATATATATATGTTTATAAAGGATAGATACAAGTAGTGCCCCATTACCTCATCTCAACCGGTCTCAGTTACAGCCCCGTAGTATTGTTTGGGCCCAACCGTTGGCTCAATAAAGGCCCAGCTTGGCTCTTAATGCGTCTAATTCTGCGGTGCGCGCACGACATCCTTTTGAGGCATTGTCGTTGACTAATATTGTAGACGCTGTTGATCTGTTGTTATCAAGTCACAAGACCTAGATGATATTGGTGTTTATGTAGAGGTAATATATACGCATGCTACGCCTCTAATATTCAGATAATTTACATTACTTTTATAATAGATTATACAGTATAAAATGAATGATTAATGATAACATGGCAAATATAAAATACAAAACTCCGCGATGATGACACATTTATAAAAAATAACAAAACAGCAAAACTCTTAAGCAACAGCATTCCAAAATTTTTCCCATAAATTTTTTGGTGGTTCTTCTTCCCATACGATATCATCAATTTCTCTTCTACCTGTATCTATATCGACATCTTCCTTTTTCAAGAACAATGGACCTCTGAAGTAAAATTGGAATCCGATCCAAAGCACTACGAATAACATTAATGAGATATAATTGATGAAGAAATCCGAGACGTTGAAATCGAAAAACACGGCATAACCTTGAATGAAAGTGATGATGATAATGGAGATGGCTGAATAGTAAGCTCCATATGGGAACAATTTCAGTTTAAATGGTAAATCATCTCTTGAGATACCTCTACTTTTCAATACATGAACTAATCTAATATGAGCAATGGAGATGAAAGCCCAAGTAATCAACCCAGCGACAGTGGTGATACTGACTAACCAATTGAAAACTGTGTTGGATCCATTAGAGATGACCATAAACCCTAATAATCCGAATAATGCAGTGAATATGACACCCACGTATGGGACACCTTTCTTTGTAGTTCTTAAGAAAAATTTTGGTGCTACACCTGATTGTGCCAATGCGTAAACGGTTCTGGATCCGATATAGACATTTGAGTTACCCAGGGAAATAATGGTGGTAAGGATCACAGCGTTGAAGATGTCAGGTAACACTTTAGTTCCAGAGTTTTGAATGGCAATGATGAAAGGTGATGATGCAACGTAGTTGATATCAGAGTTCAATTGTGGATCATTATAAGGGACCAAGAGACCAATGAAGAATAAACTACCGATATAGAAAAGTGCAATTCTGAACACAACTTTATTAACCAGTCTTGGAACAGATTTTCTTGGATTCTTGGTTTCACCTGCAGTGATACCGACTAATTCACAACCCTGGTAAGTGAACGCAGCATTGATCAATGAACTAACCCAACCGAGAAATTTATCAGTGTTCAAATTGGACACTAAACCAGCACCACCACCCACGGAACCTGGATGTCTCCAGTATCTGAAACCGACAGCATCACTGGGACCGGCACCACAGACCATGCATAACCCGTAGATCAAGAATCCGACAATGGCAATGACTTTAATACTGGCGACCCAGAACTCTATTTCACCATAAAACTTAACAGGGAAGAAATTAGCAACTGTTAATATGACAAAGAAAATAGCAATCCATGCGGCTAATGGAACAGCAAATGTCCAATACTCAATGATTTGACCCACCACTGACAACTCAATAGCGAAAGTGATAGCCCACGAGAACCAATATAACCAACCGTTAGCGGCACCCAATGCAGGACTTAAGAATCTTGTATTGAATTGAGCGAATGAACCTGTTATAGGCAAGAAAGTAGCCATCTCTGCTAAAGATTGCGTAATGAAGTACACCAACGTACCCATGAAAAGGTATGAAACCAAGGTGTTTACAGGACCTGCAACACTTAAAGGGGTCGCAGTACCGATGAATAGACCTGTACCTATCGTACCACCCAATGCGATCATACTGACTTGTCTCGGTTTCAATTCTCTCTTGACTTCCGCATATTTGACTTCACCAAGCACAGAGAGTGAATCGTTATCTAAATCATTTTCTAAATCTGTATTACCACCTTGGTAGTAGTTATTTGAATCGATTTTTTCTTCTAAATCTTTACTTGAATTTGTTAATTCCGTGTCATCACTGACTCTTGTAATAGAAGAATTATGAGTCTTATGTTTGAACATATTCAATTCTATTCAATTTTGATTAATTATTTAAAGCTATTTACAAATTAAATTCAATAGAGAAATGAATCAGCATTTATAAATAATCTTACTCAAAAGCATGAGAATAATCAGGTAATGAGAAAAAATTTCATGTCATTAATAATAATTAATTATCAATATTGTATGTATCGTCATTGAATTGCCGCTGATAAAAATTTGTTGCAAAACTTAATTATCACATACAACGTTATAATTACTATTTCTTTTTTCGCTAATTAATATAAGTCAGTGACATAAGGTATAGAACAGACAACTGGTAGCGAGAATGAGTATTAAGGCATCAAAAAGCAGTCTTATGCTGTATTATTATTGCCTTGTAAGCAGCAGCAGCAGCGGCGATGCGATGAGTTTTCCCATTTCTTTTTCTGTCACTGGCGAGGCATCAAGTTTAATGACACTGAAATTATCACGGTATCAAATCTGTGTAGATGTATACATGAACGTATATGGCAATACTTGTATCTAAGATCACAAGATCATGCTCTAAGCATGATATATTATCTCTATATCTTGATCACAATATTGAATCATATAGTTTAATAATAAAATAATAGGTCGTGTATATGGCAAGAAATTGCTCAATGCATCGGCATTACCAGGTCATTAACAAGGCATTTATAACATATATATAAATAAAGAGCTCATATATATGGCGTTATAATCGCAATTGTCCGAGTGTCACCGTCATATGGTTATACGCTTATATCGTATATGAGAAATTTTTTGTTAAACTATCTAATTTATATATGTTACAAGCATCAACTAAAGTAGTCTCCACAATCAGATACAATCTTATCTTGTCAAGAGAGATAATCGCTATTACCAGTACATAGCGGACAAGTCGCTGTTTCTCAACTTTAAATGATCAGATGTGTCAATCTTACGCATAATTCTCTATCTTACAGCCGAGTATTTGTTGTCATATACTATTCTGTTAAACTATACTAATAGCGAGCACTACCCCGTATTGACAAAATTTTAACCTTATCTATCAATATCTCATATCGGTATTTTGTTTAGATAACGATGGTGGTACAAGTTTTAATTTTCTCAAATTTTTAGCAAATACAGGTGTCACTTCACCGGTACTTAAACTCGAATCATCATATTCTTCTCCGTCTTGCCTAATAGGTAACAGCGGTAATGAATATTTATCCTTATAGAAAAAATGACTAAATTCAAATTCATCACTTAATCTTTTCTTCCAGTTACTTCTCTCGGTAGCGGGATTTTGCACAGCGACTTGTGTCAAACTTTGTAATGGGTCTATTTCCAGGTACGGAGGTCTTGGAACGTACTCGATCAATGTTCTTTCTTTGAAAGAGGGACTACTTGCCGTCTCGGAGCTGTCACCTTCGGAAGACATTTTTGATTGAGACCATGTGTTAGTTACCGTTATTGATTTCCTCCTGTGGAGGAAATACCATAACGCTATCAACATGATTAACATGGCGACAACGGTGAATGTTATCCCAATAGCTATACCGACATCCTTTGATGAGCCTTGATTTATAGCTCTTTGTCCTTTTAATCCATGATCAGATTCTGATCTCTTTGAGATGAGTATTTCCAGTTCACTCACTGGTGAGGTAGAAACAGTTGGTGTTGTGAGTTTCACTGTTTTGGTGATCCAAATAGTGGATGTTAGGTCTAAATTAAGCCATTCTGTAGTTGTAGTGAGTGTTGTTGTCTCTACGTCTTCAATTTGTATCTTTACTGGTACGTCCATTTTTCTGTATATGATTTTATTGATAAGATCTCAGTTTGGGATCTCAGGGATACTTATATGAATCTCCAATACCGATCATCAAACAGACAGCAATATTACATCACTAAATAATTCAAATTAGTTTTAAATTAAACAGCCGCACATAAATTAAAGATATTTTTGAAAATGTACCTTAAACTAAAGAGGAAATAAGTGAAAAAGATAACTTTGAGAGAAGTTTCATACTTAATCATGAAACATCGTTTCAGAATTGATATAACAATAATGATTGTTATTCATGATACATATATTGTTTACAATGTGGAAGTGTTATATATGGTAAGAATTTAAATTAAATTTGATATTATATAGAAAATAAATTATAAAGGATATATAAAAAGAATAAATCCTTATATTATGGATTATCATATATTAATTCAGCTATCAGTGAATATAGATTCATCAGTGAATTTCAAACCAATTCTCAATCTTATCCATATATTATAATTGATCATAATTACTTTATAGTAAAAATGAAATAGAATACAATACAATCAAATAAAAACAAATACAAACTTATTTTAATTTATTAACAACCACCAATTTGTTCTCTATGAGCTTCAATTACATCACCATCTTCTAAATCCAACTGAAATAAGCTATGTTAGTAAAAAATATTATTTTATAAACAAGTTAATAAAATATAATACTTACGCCATCGGGTGTATCATCATTTTGTACTCTTTGACCATCAACTAAGAATCTTAATGAAGAAACATCTTTACCTTGTCTCTTACAAAAAGCATCCATCAATTTTTTCAAAGGAGTTGATCTCTTAATTTTAAAATAAATTTCTGATGATCCATCTGAAACTTTTAAATTAATATGTGTATCTGGTTTAACATCTGGTTTCACATCCAGAGATGAAGAAGCTGCTTGTTCAGTATCAGACATTTTTTAATATCTATTTATCATGTTAGTACTTATTTAAAAACTATCATATTTAAAAGATCTCTTGTTGTGTTTTGTTTTTTGCCCTCCATGTATACAAATGGAATAAAATTATCATTTAAAACAGTAATTTCTTCATTATTAACTGAAATCACCTTTGATACAACACACACAACACTGATCCAGTCCTAATTACTTACATTATAATAGTTATATCGACTTCTAACGTGTCCTTGATCAAGTGTAAATCTGTATCACTTACTCTACGCTTTTTGCCATTCTTTTTCTCTCATTAAAGAAACTGGGGCTGTCTAATAAACTAAAAAAGAGTTACCCGGTCTAAGATTATATCTATACTCTAACTACACTATACTTTCCAGGTTACGTGATTCTAATTGATATCCATTATTACCCATAAGTAATTGATAATCGTCTTCGTGTATTATAGAGTCACTTCTCTTATCGTCTAAATTATTGAAAAACCAAAAATAATTGAAATAACAATTAATTATTCCGAGACAACTACCTAGTAAGATATCTTTAAAATGATGTCTATAATCCTGAGTTCTCGAAATGGCGATCTTACATGCTATCAAGACAGGTATCAAGGGGATCAACCTGATATATACTGGCTTATAAGTGAGTCTAGTGAGGGCATTACCAGTGCTTTGATCTGATTTGGCAAATAATTTCAATTGACCCAGTAACCATAATGCGAAAAATCCTAACCCAGTGAATGCGAAACTTGAGTGACCTGACGGAGAGCTCTTGAACCCGTCTTTGAAAAGTTCCAGTCCCAATGGTTTTGTACATATCGAAGAATCATAATTGACCGTATTTGGCTTGATCATATCGTAATTAACACCACACCTCTCAATGAAATCAGGTCTTGGTTTAGAGATTAAATTTTTCAAAAATTCAGTCACTAAACCGTTAATGGCTAACCCAACTATAAAGGCTAGTACTAAGATATGATAATTATGAAGTGTCTTTGAGATCAATTCCGATCTTGACTCAGATTTATTGGTATTCTTATACAGTCTCACGAACTTGACACACTGTACAGCACTCATCACTAACAATGGGTACAATATACAGAACCGGAACAATCTGTCGTCGGGAAACTGCTGTTTCTGGGCAAAGGGAAAATTTATCGTAGGGTCATTGATACTGAAATGTCTGTGGAATGGTTGAGTGTAGAATTGTAAATATGCCAGCAGTGAAATTAATGAGAATACTAGGATCCAATCACCTATATATTTTTGCATGTATTTGACAAAATTTGACGAATTGAGTCGGTTGAGGAACCGTGATTGTAATAGCATATTGCCTTTACTGCAATTTATCTAACGTCTTTAATGAATTAGTTTAAGAGTAGTTTAACTTTTTTATGTGTGTGCCTATTTCTATTTTTTCATCGTGTGAAGGATTTACAGTGATAGAAGAGATAATCATGAAATTTATGAATAGCCTATGTGAATGGTTGTGGCATTGCTAGTGGATGAGAATATCACATAGATCATATAGATCATATAGATCATTTACAAGTATATCATATCTAAAAATAAATTTTGTTTCATGTTATTGATACAACCTGATTTATGAACAAACACACCTAAAACTAATCTTAAACAAAACGACTAACCATTAACGCAAGGGTCAAATCAAATAAAGAAATAAAGAATGTAAATTATGATAAAAAATAAAATGAATGCAATAAAGATTATATTATGAATCTGCTTTACTTAAAAAATCATTAACTCTTTGAATATCAACATCACCACCGTTACCATCACTCTCGACGGCTTTTATCAACTCCTCCAATATAGAGTCGATCTTATCATCGGGTATCCCAGTACTTAAACTTATGATCTTCTTATACTTTGCCTCTTTCAGATCGAGGCTCTTGTTCAAATTAGATATTTTCTCGTTGATGAGCATTTCATTTTTCTGGTACAGTTTGATACGGGCCTTGAGTATTATAGAGTGTGGTAATTGGATAGAGTTGAGTACGTTTGGATCAATCTTGTTCTTTAATTTCTCTAATAAGATGTCTTCATCTTGTACCAAGTCTTCTTCTGATAATAATTTAGCTAATTGATCATAAACTTCCCAAACTCTAAATGGTTCATCAGCGTCAAAATCGCCATCGAAATCATCAAAATTTCCTACCAAGTCCTTTGTTTGCTCTTTAAAACGTACCTCTTCTTCGGCAATGGCGTTATCGATGTTTTGGATCTTGTTACCTAATTCTAAGATACGTGATTCTGATTCATTCAAGATTTCTAATTTCTTTCTTGCTTCAGTTAATTTAGCAGTTTGTTGACGAAGTTTAGAGTGGATATCGTCAATCAGTACTTGCTTATTCTTTATTTCGTCATCGAATTCCTTATCTAATGAAGTCAATAAATTCTTCAACGAACTCATTATCTTCTTACTTGATTGTTGACGTTGCAGCAGTTGAATCAGATTTGTCAGTTGATTCCCCGATGAAATCCCATACTGACTATGACTGAAACTTTGCAGTATAATAGCTGATGGATTCAATGGATCGATATTGATACCAAAATCGATCGGCCTAAGACCAGCTTTGTTGGCAATGGTATGGTCGGCACCGATATCGAGTAATTGTTGTACAACAGCTTTATTACCTATTCTAGCGGCAATATTTAAACAAGTGTCACCATTCTTATCCATAACATTAACAACTTCCGCCATAAATCTACCAAGACTTAATGATTGTGACCCAGGTAATAAGGAACCTCTCTTGACAATCCATTCTAGAAGTGTCTCTAAATAATATTTACAAGCACTTGAACGTCTCTTAATTCCAGAATTTAACAGAATATGATGTAACACAGATCTTCCCTGATGATCTAAGATGGTGATACATGGGTAAAAATAATCTAATAATTGATCAAATGTACCACTTTCAAAACTATTTTTAACCAATGTAGCTCTAATCAACGCGGTTTCACCATTATTATTACCTCTTATTCTATTGGAACCGTATTTAACTAATTGTTTAACCAATGATACATTACCCAACGTGGCAGCCCAATGTAATGCGCTATTACCACTATCGTCCATCGACACATCAAAATCTAATTCTCTCAACTCGTCTTCACTTAAGTCTAATAACTCAGTTAAACCTTTATCGGTCATTTCATTTATGAAAATTGATGAAATGAAATTCTTTAATGAATTGTAATCGTATCTCGTGTTAGGCTTGGACAGGTACAGGACTTCATCTATAGGTTCTAACGCAAAGGGAGCATTCGGGTTAGGAGTGTTGATATCATGATCATAAAGTGGGAAATCCAATTTATTTGATGAATTATTTGCACGAATTAACCCTAAACCAATACTCGATTTAAATTTCTTTGAAGGAGAATCAACAAATTGATCAACGTCATTATCTGCCTCCGTTAAAGAAGAATAAGTTCTGGATAATTTATTATCAAAATCATAATTAATTTTTTTCAATTGTTCCATTGCCTGGGACTTGGTTGGTGTATCAACTCCATTAGCATTATAAATGAAAATGTCTTTTAATAACTCATAAACACCGTACTGTTGAGCCAATGACACGGCTCTCTCATATGGGATCCAGGTACCTTGATATTTCCCGTATCCACCTTGAATCTTCTCATGTACACCGTTATGAATTTCTCTCTCCAAGATCTTAGCCCTCTTGGCCTTTGTGATTCCAGCGACTTTCAAAATATGAGTAGCATTGAAATATGAGTCAGATCGACGTCTCATCACCGAGATGCCATTCACTGCCATCTCGTAGACTTTATCTCTAGAGTACTCTACAGTGTAAACTGGTGACACAGTGAAACTCTTCTTAGCGATTATAGCTTTGTTCAAATACTCATCAGTCTCGTCTTCTTCCTCCGAAGCATCGTCGTTCCTCTGCAGCCCGTTATCGATCTCGTCCACAGTAATCGCAGACGAATTGTGATCCGGGGCCCTAAGCAGTTGCAGTTGCAGTTGCAGTTGCAGTTGCAGTTGTTGCTGCTGTGGCTTAACTACACTCGACGTGGTGGTATTCATGGGCTCTCCCGCGTCTGGAGAATTCTGTAGTGTCATCATCTGTCTAGGGGCGCGTGTGTGTGTGTGCAATGTCTGTGTTGTGTGCTCTACTCTGTGGGACTAGAGTGGGGAGGTCACTTGGATGGGATACTACTACCTTGATACTTGTTCTAACAGTACGCGTTCTGGCATTAAAGACCCTAATTTAACCTTTGTCTTTTTCCAATATTCAATTTTTTTCTTTCTCTCTCTCTCTTTCTTTCTTTCTTTCTTTGTCAGAGCGCGAAAGTTTTTTAATTTTTTTAATTTACCTGATCAAGAAAAGTAATAGGCACTGGGAGGGAATATCAGTAATTTCAATACTTATATGGGAATTTGATTGATTACAATAGGTATAGATATACTATTATTACTATTAATATTATCAAATCATATAGAAGATGTCTCTGCTCGCTGTGGATTCGATTCCACAAGAGATTGCTAAGCAATTGAGTCCCTATTTGAAGAGATCGATCGAATTACAAGAGATAAAGCCGATTGTGTCTTATTATTGTAAATTTTACATGACAGAATATATCATCAATCACAAGCTTCATTTGTCCTCACCTGAGGTGGCCAACTTCACTCTGTTGCTATTGGATGACATGGAACAATGCAAGTCAAGGTTGACCGAGAGTGAGCTTGCTATAATGCAAGACACAGGCGCTTCATATGCTCATGTAGAGGAGTTTGCCTTTAGTGTATTCCACAAGGGTTATTTGGATATTGTGAACCATACGACTACTAAAGCTACGGTAGGGGTGTTGAAAAGTGCAATTGAGTTCATGACGGTGTTGAAATACTGGGGGGAACTGTTGCAACCTACCGTGGTTAAGAATATCAAGTATGCTAAATACCATATCAGCAGGATATTGAAACTGTATAAAGCAGGTGAAGATCCAAACGATTATATGACCCCAGAAGATAAAGATATGGAGAACAATTTGGAGAGTGAATTATCTCTGATGCATTTGAAAGATCCAGTTGAGAAGTCTGTTTCTGATCCTGTTGATCTACCTTCTGTGCCAACATTCATCGATGATAAAGGTACTGATTTACCTACAGTGCCAACGTTTATCGATGATAAAGATACAGACTTCCCAGTACCGCCAACTCATATAGGTGATCATCAAGTGCTACCACCGCCTCCCACCTTCATCGATGACTCCAGTGAGGTGACACCAGATCCAGAATTCAAATCAGTCTCACCACCACCGCTGCTGCCCTTTGAACCACCAAAACCTGCTGCTCCACCTCTGCATAAGAAAATCACAAAGGAGAACGTGAAGGCGATGCTATCCGAAGAGCAACGTAGAGAGCAAGCGCAAAAACGTTGTAAATTCGCTATAAGCGCCTTAAATTACGACGACGATGAAACTGCTATCGAGGAATTGAAAGAGGCATTAAGAATTTTACAAAGCTAATTTATTTAAATAGTCATGATTATCATAATAATTTTTAATTCTATAATTTTTTAACCCTTATATAAATATATATATAAATTACTTATCTGATCCAGAATCATTAACTGTGATCTCCGAGCGTGAGTCCTGGAACTCCTCTTCTTCATCTAGAGCGTCGTCGTCGTCATCGAGAGCGTCGTCGTCGTCATCGTCATCGTCGACGCCTTCGTCCAGTGCGGAGGCGTCAATGACGTTACTTAGACTCAATGAGCTATCACTCAATTTCATCTTGTTCTTTAATCTCTCACGAGCGCGTAATTCATTACTAGAAGATGACCGACTCATCTTGTTTTCGTTACCGTTACGTATAGCCTCGAGTAAATTCCGTGCACGTTTGGAGACGTCGTCTTCGTCGTTATTGCTCTCGTCGGGTGTTAACTGCAGAGACGAGTTGTTTATAGATGGTTCCACATTAGCGCTACTGACACCTGTATCAACAGAAACAAACGACTCGGTGCCGTCTTCCTCTGCTAATGGCGGTGTCAGCGTATCCATTGTCACTTTCATCCTTCTCGCTAAAGCTCTTCTTCTCGCTGATGCGGGGTTACCGACAGGACCAGCAGATCTTAATTTCTCAAGCAAGGCATCCATCACGTTGTCCTCTGTGTCTTCCTCTTTAGCCAGTCTCTCTGTCTTGGTCTTCTCGATCATCTTGACCCTCTTCAAATAAGCAATCTCTTCTTCCTCTTTGGCCAAATTCTCGGTCTTACATTTATTATACTCATTAATGAAATCAGAAAATTTCTTCATGAATGAGTTTCTAGCAAACGAGTCCTGTGGATCCTCTCCGAAATATCTCATCAAATTATCAAACTCTTTCAACGTGATCTCTGATTGATCCTTCAACAACTCGGCTTTACGTCTAGCACTTGGCATCTTTGGTAAGATCTTCTGCAATACACGATCCTCAGGGTGGAATTTCGAAGAGTCACTCAAATTACCGATCTCAATTGATGAGTCAATATTCTTGATCTGTTGAGTGAATTCAGTACAATCATTACTCAATTGTTCAATAGATAATTTAGTCACATCAAGACATCTCTTTAACTCGGTAGTGAAATTGTCCAGCTCAGGGTACTGCTTTCTGATAATCTTCTCCACATAATGCATGAACGTCATCGAGTTCTTATCATCCTTCATGAACGTCAATCTTTGCAATGTGCTCAATTTGAAACCTTGTGCTTGCTTTGTAGTGTCATTCATATAATTACCAACAGCCAAGATGATATCAAAGATCTTTCTCAAGTTTTGCGATGATTGGATACTTTCAATAGCAGCATCGATGGCACTTAATTTGTTCAAGAGATCACTGTATTCTTTTTCGTATGATGTAATGACAGATAAGGCTCTTATTCTTGATTTCCAATAATGTTGTAAATTATATACTAATTCCAAGTAGACTCTATCCAGTCTTTGCAACTCAGATGGATCCTTCTCGGGAGTCTTAATATCGGAAGATGTCGTGTAATCAGTACTGTATGGCTCGAAATTTCTTGCTAACCCATTAGGTATCTCGACTAATTCCGGTTTAGATAAGAATTCAAGAATAGCCGCATTGGCAAGCACACTTTTGTCACATCTAAGAATCTTCAATACTACTTCCTCGTCAGCATCACCGGAGAAGATATGCAAGTTGATACCGAATTGTTGTGTCAAGTCTCTTGGTAAGAAAGTGATTTTCTCGCTGATATCCTTCTTTCTACCAACAATCTTTCTTGCCTCTTTTGCGGCAAACATCTTCTCGACTTCCTCGAAGATACCTTTTTCCATTAAATCATTAGCGATATCGGCAGAATTCAATTCTTGCCAGAATGAGTCTTCGGTATTATCAATCTTTTCCCAATGTAATTGCTTTAATTTTCTCTTCGGTCTCGGAAATTTATCAAACGGACCAGGAACCGGTGAAAACGGTACCACTGGTGAACTTGCATGTGAAGATTTTCCCGACATTGGTAATGGAGGTGGAGGAGGTGGAGGTGGCAGCATACCGTTTTTCATCGGAAGTGGTGGAGGAGGTGGTGGAGGAGGAGGCGGCGATGGCATAGATGAACCCGAGTCCGATAACATAGCTGGTAATGGTGGAGGCGGAGGTGGAGGGGGACCCGGCAGAGCTTTGGCAGTTGAGCCGGGAAGTGGAGGTGGAGGTGGAGGTGGAGGAATTGGTAATGCGCTTTCTTCCTTTGTGGAGACTGGGGTCGCATCTTTTGGTGGAGGAGGCGGGGATGAACCATCAATTGGAGCCGTGACATCCACTTTAGATGTCAATTCTTTCAAAAACAGTGGGTTCATACCGGCACTACGTCCGATAGCAGCACGATCGTATACGACAGAATCCAGCAGAGATGAACTGACATCCGCTTGCTTAACTTGTCCTCTAACGTATTTAGCTTCCAAGCTCGCAAGTCTACTGTTGACGTCTTCCATCGTTGGAGATGGCGCTGTGACAGGAGATGAGGCACCAGATGATAATAATGAACTTCTGATTGATTTCTTATAAGGAGAGAATTGTTCCTTATCCTTATCAG
The DNA here is from genome assembly GCA_030567635.1 of Nakazawaea wickerhamii. Taxonomy (NCBI): domain Eukaryota; kingdom Fungi; phylum Ascomycota; class Pichiomycetes; order Alaninales; family Pachysolenaceae; genus Nakazawaea; species Nakazawaea wickerhamii. The sequence continues at coordinate 277,623 of JAJLSR010000007.1, forward strand.
AGACAACCAATTTGGATTCCAAGTCTGTGGCAAGTTTCTCCACAGCGGCAAGCTCATGAGTTAACTTGTTTTGCAAGCTAGGATCCAATGATCTGTATCTGGAACTGCTATCATCGTTATCCTCATCATCATCGACACTGAAATCAATATTGAAATCTTTGAATTTCGTCTCCAATTCTTTCAATCTCTCCATCGCAAGAAATTTTTGTTTGTTGATGAAATCACGTTTAGACACATCATTTTGGTATTTGACAATATCATTAGATTCTGCTTGTAAGGATTTCAATTTGGCTCTAAGACTTTGCAATTTATTCAAATCATCTTCTCTTGCTGGACGCAAAGGTACAGTCTCAACAGGCTTGACAGGCTCAGCAGATACATCGGCTGGTGGAGGTGTTAATTCCATATCGGCGAAATCTGTCATTTCCAATTCACGAGCCTCTTGCAAGACATCGTCCATTTGGTTTCTAAGATTTCTCAATCTTGAAGATGGTTCTACTTTACCATCAAACTTCCTACTAGCAGCTTTGAATTCCACTTGCTTCTTGTCAATTTGATTTTTCAATTTGTTGATTAATTGACCTCTACTACCATCTGCTATTGATGAAGAATTCAAAAGACCACCATTTTGCAAAATAATGAACATTTCTCTCATTTCCAATTCTTGTTCTTGCTTTTCAAGAATTCTCTTTCTCTTGATCTCTTCAATTTCACCAGTTAAATCGGTATTCAATCTACGCTGTTTAGCTATTAAATTCTCCTGTTGCAGATTTTCCTGTCTTAATGCTTCGACAAGGCCTCCGCTTCCCATACTCATTTGTCTAAGCAATTCATCTCTCTCTGCAATGGCTTCTTCAGCTCTCTTTTGAGCTTCTCTCAGATCGGTCACTGCTCTTCTAGCAACATCATCTGTTTGCATCGAGGAAAACAAAGAGTTCATCAGAATATTAAACGCTGTCTCATCATCCAGAGACGATTGAGCCATTGAAAGCTTAGAGACTAATCCATCAATCAATTTGAAATGTCTTTCCACCTCGTGTTTACTTGTGGTTCTCAATGGATCAGACTGTGTCAAAAATAAATGTTGAATAGTAGATTTTAAATATTTAGAAGCCTCAGTGCCTTCAGTCTTTTCCAATAGTCGCCTCACAACGGCGACGGTATCGTTGAAGTCGATATCTTCATTTTCCAATTTCTTCATCAAATCATAATCTTCCAATTCAATCTCTTCAAATTTATTGATTTGAGTGTTCACCACTTCATAATCCAAAGTCTTCACCTTGTTGAAAAATTCGATCAAACCTGCTCTCTTGAGCAACTCTCTCGTGTGAATTCTTGATCTCAAATCGCTATCACGTCTCAAGATGGTATTAACAAGCATGGCTGTGGCAGTACAAACCTCAGCTAAGAGTGCATCACTCGAGACACCTGAGATTCTCAATTCTTCACTGGCCCCCACCAATGACCCCATCTTACCACGTCCAGAGACTGTGGCAAGCAGTAATTTGATCCACAGTTCGTATTTCTTAGTATTCAAATCTGCCTTGAGCAAAGAAGCCACTGATGACGAGTATGCAGAGCCTCTAGTTGGAGAACCAGATCTCTTTGATTTCAACTGTTTCTGTTTCTCGATTTTTTCATAATAAGCAATATGGAAATTTTCACCAATAGGTGCTTGCAAAGCGTTACGAACTTGATTATAACCAGAGTTATTCTCTAATCTCGAGTACTCGGCAATGAAGATCAAAAGATCTGAAGCGAGTTTTCTCAGTTGAAGCCTCGATGAGAAAAGTGCCGATGTCACAGAACTAGCTAATAATTTAGAATCAACAGCTGATTTAGCTCCCTCATGGATATTCACTACCGCTTTCAAGCATCGAAGAAGTGCCATTTCTTTATCCAATAAGGAATCGTAATCTTCGGATGAATTGCAAAATAAAGCAGACTTCACAGTAACACTAGAGACTCTATTGCCTGGCAATAATGGTTCTGCACGATAAAGTTTTGTTAATGAAGTACACAAGGCAACGATACCCTGTGTCTCGATGAATGAGTTGACCCAATTAACTTCTTCAGTTCTTGCCGAGACCAGTAATGACGACAACCTATTGACTGTGATGGTGTTACCGATAATGGCCTTGACGTAAAATTCTGGTGTTAATAATTCTTCATCATTGATATTCTGTGCATTAGATTGGTGTTGATACCTATTTATCATCTTTGAACCCCTCGCTGTCGCGGTCTTTGCCATATTTTGACTAGCTTGTAGCAGATGTGAGTGATGATGACTCTGCTGCTGTTGTTGTATCAGTGGCAATTGTTGTCCCAGCAGCAGCAGTTGCAGACCTTGTAATTGAAGTCTTTTCTGTTTCTTATGATCAGCCAATTTGTCTTGGTAAACTAACATCCATTTTTTCTGGATAGGATAATTCATCATCTCTCTAGTGGCACTCTCAGGAAGGTTATCGAAATCTCTCTTTCTCATTAATTCTTCAAATAGCCTTTGAATTTCCTTATCATCACTTGGTTGTTCCAACTCGAAATCAGCACTCAATGAATGCTTATGGATTTTCACATAGGAGCCATCCAGCTTCTTATGACTGTTGGATGAGTTCACGGTACGCACCGTGTGCATCGATGCATTCGTAGGCATCAACCTTAAATCGTACAATGAGCTATTTGATGTAGTACCATTAAAATGATGATTGTTATCTAAACCAGCATTGAGCACTGTGCTACTAGAATTTGACGACCTCCTGCTTGGGGAGATCTGGCTGATGTATGATTTAGTTGGCGAAGGTCCATCGAAGACGGTGGAGCCTCCAGAAGAGACACTGCTTGTTCTCTTTGGTACCGGTCTATCATCTGCTATATTCTCATCTATAGCATGATTAGAACCCTTGGTTGAAGTTCTTGTCAATTTATTTCTGAAATTGAAGATGGAACCCGATGACGACCTGGATTCATTCTCGGGTACTCGTGTACTTGCACGATGATTCTTCATCTTGTATTATATCTTGTCTCGATATGTCGCGTTCAAAGTGTCTGGTAAATTGTAGATGTCTGGATATAAAAAATATGGTTATAGCTCTTGAATTGAACTTCTTCTTTAAACGTAAAACTCAGTTATTTAAAACTGTACAGACATAAACACAAACAATTACACACACAATCTCTCTTTAGTAATAGATTCAGTATTTACAATATTGAAATCCCTTAGTTTCGATAATTTGCCTTTTTTAAATTTGTTTTCCAAAAATTTGATTTTTGATTTTGCGCTAGGAAACTTTTTTCTCTGTGAGTGAGTGAAGTCTAGTAAATTCTGTTGTCTTATTACAGTTGATACATGTGGATGTAATCATAAAGTAGATAACAGGTAGTCGTAGAGTGGAGCAAGGGCAAGTGACAACCTAAGATAGTATTACTATTTACTTGATAGTGAACATCGACAATTGTTGAAAGTTATACTCTATCACAGTCTAGAGTTACCCTAGTAATACAAGTTCGGCCCGATCACGTAATGAGACCCTAGTTGAATTGAGGTTTCTAAGCAATTTATGTAGTATGCTATTATCAAATTGCATGTACCTAAAACCATTTAGCTTTTTATTGGCGAATGTTAAATGACACTATAAACAAAATTCTATACAGAGATCAAGCGCTCAGATCTTCAAATACATCTTCAGTATCTTCCGCGTCCGGTGTTGACTCTTTACTCAGCTTCAGTGGGTCAAGTGTGTGTTGTGCGGTCTTGACTGAGTCAATGCTCAGATCAGCATCTTCTGTCGCGTCAACTTCTGGTGTCTCAATCAGAATAGGTTCACCATCCAGTGCGCTCTCTTCTTTGACTTGATCTTTAACAGGAGAATTCTCAAACGCCTTGATTTTATCCTTTATTGGCGATTTCTCAAAGGCTTTGATCTTGTCCTTAATTGGTGAATTCTCAATACTATTGATCCTGTCCTTAACTGATCCTGCTGAGCTCTTCACTTCTACCTCTACTGGCTTCAGTTCATCTTCTTTAACTTCCACTGCAACTGGTTCCAGTTCCAGCTCTTCTTCATCTTCACCATACGCGTCCAAGATATCACCAGAATCATCACCATTTTCCTTTGGAGTCAGCAACTCGGTAGTGTCAGCATCATCTATCTCTGTTGTATCGGGTATCTCACTATCATCAAGCTCTGCAGCAGCGGACTCGTCTTCGAAATAACCTTGAACTTGTGTAGCCAAAGGCGACCTGATAACAGGACTACTCTTCACCGAGGATATTATATCTGCTCTACGCCCCAGATTTGGTGCTACAATGCCCTCTGAACTTATACTCTCCATGAAACTTTGTCTATCACCGGCCACTATCCCAGTACCGATCACAGAGCCTCTATAACCCAAATTCAGCTCGTGTTTCAATGGTGGCGTGTCAGGGATAGTCGAAGTGTACTCGTTGATATCCCAAATACCGACTCTGGACCAGAAGATCTTGGCTCTCACTTTAGTCATTTGGAACCAGGCCTTGATACATTCTAAATCCAAATCGTATTTAGGTTGTGTCTCTGGGTTGAAATTCCATACTTTGGTCTTTGGAGAGTTATTGATATTTCTAATAAGTGCAAATAACTCACAGATGTGTCTGATCTTGATTAAACAGTAATTACATAACGAATATTGATGTGTGATCTCTAAAGTTGCCCTCTGTGATTTTGGCTCTTCGTTAGGTAACAGCGTAGTGACAGTGGCAGGTGACGCAGGCGGATCATACTTATGCAGAGTGATGTTGGCTGTCTTCTTAGAGTATAATTTCAACGTGTATAATCTTGAATGTTCTAAGATATCATTTCTTGCCTCACCACATATGGAACACGCAGACAAAGTGGCCACTGGTGGCGAGTTCTTAGGATATGAAAACATCAGATCTTCCTTAGAGTCTTCTGGGTCAGGTTTCTTATGGTTTAATTTGAAACTTTCATTAACTCCACTTATTGGCTCAATAATGACTCTACCTTCCACTAAAGCGCTTATGAAATTTTTCCTATTGAAGAAACTTATGCCTGGAGCAGAGTCCACAGCCAAAGAAGGTTCAATTTCTTCTTTATAAATTTTCTTGAAGAACGCAGTTTCCTTCAATATATTGAAATCCACTGGTGTGACAATTGGTGAATGACTATTTCTATCATAAAGGAATTTAACAAATCTGACAAATTCTTGGAAATTTTCTAAATCGAATCTTAATGAGTTATATATAGGTGTATAGATTAATTGTTTATCATAAGATCCAAGCTTTGTGGAGGCGAAAATTGTCGTTTGTGATTGTAATGTAGTTGGATCTCTTTGTGAAAGTGAGATGGCATCATCGTTTCTATCACCGATAAGACTCTCACTTGACGGATCGTTGCTCACTATTGATTTCCTCTTCTCCAGAGTTCCTTCATTCTCTAGTTGATATAACAAATCTTTTAAAATCTTCAACTCATTCGACAAACTCTCTATAGTGGTCTCTTTTTCTAACAATGTCTCGGACAATTTATTATTTCTATCTTTGAAACTCTCGGTTTCTACTCTTGCCTCTTTCACCATCTTATTAGCTTCATCGAACAAACTCTCTGACAAGTCTTCAATCTCTACACGTAATCTCGATATCTCTTGCTCTGCATTAGTCTTTAATTTAATATTCTGCAGAAGTTCCGTCTTCAAATTCAGATTCTCATCAACAAATTTATCGTGGAGCTCTTTTATCCCACTTAACTCTTCTAATTGCAGTTGTAAAGCTTGATTTTGTCTCTTTAAAGTCTGATTTGAAGTCTCCAAAGACGATTGCTTGTCAATAGCTTCGATGAGCTTAGTGGACAAAGAAGATAACTCTGCAGAGAATCTCTTCTCATCAGCATCAATGTCCGGTGTGTTTTTACTAGGCAATTCGACTTCCATCACGACAAAGACCTTATTAATCAACAACTGACTCAATTACAGGTACTTGAACGTGTCTTGTTAGTAAAAACAAAGAATTCACTTTTGCTTTTTTGTTTTTTTTTCTTTGGAGTTTTACTTTTAGGTAAAGAGCCAGTGTGATCTAGAGCTGTAAGAGATATTGATATCATATATATTTATTAGAGATCAAGTATACCTATATATACAACATAGAGCACGGCATGGTAGAGCCATGATTTACAATAAGAAGCTACAACTCCATTGACATACATCTAGAGTGTATCTAATGTGTCAAGCTCCTATATACTAATTTATTTGGCCGACCTTCGCTGCTGACGCTGCAAGTAAGGAACAGCTAAGAGCACACGCCAATTCTGGTAATTTTGCAATTTCTAAATTTTTTAATTTTTTTCACACTGTGAAAACTGATTAGAGGCAGCAGTAGAGACAGCGGATAGGATTATATAATATTCAATTATGCTGCCCAAGGACTATCAAAACGTGCTGCAGTACGAGATAGACGATGAGCTGGGCGGATTCTCTCGTGATAATGTTGAGATGGACACCGTGAATAGTCTAGATATGGGGCCAAGGGACATGTCAAACGAGGATAATCCAATGATGATGAACGACAGTAAGTCCACGATGAAGATGCTGTTCATGAACATGGCCAACAGTATCTTAGGTGCTGGGATCATTGGGCTCCCCTACGCGTTCAGGAACTCCGGGTTGCTCGCTGGTCTAGTGATGTTGGTGATCTTGACCGTTTTGATAGATTGGACTTTAAGATTGATCATTATCAATAACAAATTCTCTGCAAAGACCTCATATCAGGGGACAGTGGAGTTCTGTTTTGGCCAGAAGGGGAAGTACGTGATCTTGTTCGCTCAGGCAATGTTTGCATACGGTGGTGCTATGGCTTTTTGTGTCATTATCGGTGACACTATCCCCCACGTTTTGAAATCTTTTATACCAACGAGTAACAAATTTCTTAGCTTCTTATTAGCTAGGGACTCAATCATTGTGATATTCACTGCGTTCATCAGTTACCCGCTCTGTTTGAATAGAGATATCTCCAAATTGGCCAAGGCTAGTATGTTTGCCCTTGGTGGTATGCTTGTAATCGTTGGTATAGTGGTGATACGAGGCCCATTATTACCAGCTACCTCGAAGGGTACATTGACCGCGAGTGATTTCTTCATCAGGCCGTCGATTTTCCAAAGTATCAGTATCGTCTCTTTTGCATTGGTGTGTCATCATAATACAACTTTTATCTACCACTCGATGAAGAACCCAACTTTGGACAGATTCGCCAAGCTTACACATATATCATGTATCGTGTCAATGATCCTCTGTGGGTTCATGGGATGTGTAGGGTTCTTGACATTCAAGAACATTACCAAAGGAAACATCTTGAATAATTTCCCCAGCGATGACGTAGCTGCTAACGTTGCCCGTTTACTCTTTGGTTTAAACATGTTGACCACGTTTCCCTTAGAAATCTTTGTAGTGAGAGAAATCGTCAGAGATATCATGGTGCCTAGTGATGAAGGTGACGTTAAGCAAGAACTTAATGATAGACAACATGTCATTATCACGACACTATTGGTCATTTCGTCGATGTCAGTATCACTTTTCACTTGTAACTTGGGTGCCATCTTGGAGTTGATCGGTGGTAGTAGTGCATGTATCATGGCCTATATATTGCCGCCACTGTGTTACGTCAAGATGACAGGTGCAGACAAATCATTCAAAGAGAGGCTCCCAGCTTATGGTACAGTGATTTTCGGATTCATCGTTATGATCTTATCTTCAACACAAACGATCATTGCCGCTTTTAAAAATACAAATTCAGAACATTGTGTAGAATAAATTATTATTAAAACTGTTATATAGAAATCATTCATCTTCGTCATCACTATCCAACACTCTCCTCATTTTCTTCCTGGACACAAATGTAGAATCGTCGTCGTCGTCGTCGTCGCTCTGAGACCTCTTAGCGCTCGTGACGGATGATTGAGAATTATGCAGCATCTCATCTGACGATGAATCACTCGAATCTTCATCCATTGGCGTCTGTGAAAGTTGCGTGACATTTTGTGTGGTGGCAACATTGACTTCACCATCGGACTCATTCATATCTGCATCTGACAAGAATTGCGACTCTTGTGTTATCATACTCTCAGTGAAAGTATCCTTTGCAGTCGCGTTCTCCTTAACTTCTCCAGTTATAGTGATCTTATACGACTTCCATGAATCGTCTACAAATAATTTAGCATGCTCAGGCTTAAGTACGCCTCCATGCAGCTCTAATAACTGTCTCAAGAATTGCTCCTTAGCGAAGAAATCATCATTTTCATCATCACTAGAGTCCTGAACGAACTCCGAGGACTTATACTCATGCCTCTTTTCAAATCTCAATTGACTATCATTCTCAACATCACTGATATCGTGCATTTCCAATCTATCGTTCTTCAGTCTATGACGATGACGCTTCTTCTCGCCATTGACGATCTTGCCTTTATTCTTACGTCTCGCTTTACCTAATGGTCTCTTATGACGTTCATGGGATAATTGACTCTCCAACTCATCAAGCTTGTCCAAGTCGTTCACCCTCAGCGATCTGATATCCATTTGACCCGTGGTGAAGGCGATATCGTCTTCGTCCTCTTCGTAAGTGCCGAAATCTCTTCTACCGTAATTGATCTCGTCATCGTAATCGTCATCGTCTTGAGCCTTGGCGATGTAATCAGCAGCGGTGTTACCCTCTGAGAATTTGACAGACTCATTCAAGTATTTGGTTATCGACTCGAGACACGCTTTCAAATGATCAGTGGTGATATCGGAAGGTAATTCGCACTGCTGTGTTATCGTCTCGGGAAGTTCAAATCCAACTGTTTTTAATAATAATCGTAATCTCAGATTCCTTATTAACAGTCTCTTGATCTTCTCACTGGCAATTTTCAATGTCTCCAGGGAGAATAAGACACTACTCATTGGATCATGTTCACCTTCTGCTACTGTCAATAACCTTTGTTCTTCCACCAATTTGTTTCTCTTCTCGATAATTGGTGTTATCTCACCCAGAACATATTCGATCCAGTCTCTTTCACCATGATCGATCATAAGCGATACGACAATAGCGAATTTTCTATCAAGATCCATATCATAACCTCTCTTGAAGACAATCTCTCTTGCGACCAGGTACACTTTCTCCTCCTTGACGACTTCACCTTTCTCCAAGAATGTCTTGATACGACTAGTCATACTCAGATGAGAATTGAAACAGAGCTCCATGAACAAACTTGGCGCCTTATCCAAACTATCAACCAATTTTTTCATGTAGTATTTAGTGAATGAAATCACTTCCCTTTTCAAAGGTGACGATCTAGGAAGTGATTTAGGCCCATTACCTGTCATTTGATGAAGCAAGATCATGAAATCTATTCGGTAAAGATCTAAATGTCTTTCGCATGTGTAGAAGACTCTATAGAAATATGATAAGCATCTTTTCAAATCTTGTTCTGAAACGTCTTCGTAACGTTCAAATAATGAGATGTGGGTTTGAATGATGTCTCTATGGATGAATTTGACTTGATATTTTTGGAAATTTAATGATTTAGTCTTTACAGATACTTCTTCCTCATCATCACTATCATCAATTCTCTCTGGTCTCTTTCTTTTTGCTGCGATATACATAGAATCATCATCTTTAGAGAACTTCTCTAGAGTTTTCAAGACCACGTAAGTCAACTCTACCACAGTCTTCACGTAATCTTCTGAGATCTTGTATGCGTTCTTTGGTAAAGCCGCAAGCATATCCAATGTGAGTTCCTTACTAAATAATCTGTGTTTCAAATTATGTGATATCAATTGATCATTTGGATCCGTCGACGTGGAACCAATCAAGTCTGCAAAGGACAATATTTGCTTGAAACATTTCATACAAGATTGCACCAATGACCAATTAATACGACTCTCTGTGGATTTACGCATTGTGGTGATGATCAATGTGAAGAAATCGTCTTCTAGCACATTTGTGAAGTATCCATTCTCGTGGGCTTCATCGTTACTGCAGTTGATTCTCTTTTCTGTCTCATATCCGATAATCCAATTTACCAACTCGAAGAATTGTAATCTGTTGAAAGTTGCATCTTCCTCAGAAAGGAATTTCCTTCTCAAACTGTAACTCAATGGGTTGAAGCAACCTTCAATGAAATCATCAATGAAATTCACTAAGATCTTGGAACTAGATTCACTCAAATATGTCTTACCTACATTCTTACCCAAATTCTCTTCTAACTCTGTAGCAGGAGAAAATTTCATGTTCATCCCTTGATGAATTGTTGGACGCCATTCTTTAGTGCTATCAAGCTGTGATAATGTAGATGAACGATCAGCAATACCTTTTTGCCCCGAGATGGTTAATCTACCATTATCGACAGTTTGTAAAGATAACAAAGTTCCAAATCTTCCATGTCTTGATGAAGTGCCCTTGATTATCGTCTTTTTGATCTTTTGTTCTTTCAATAAGAGGTCTTTCAACAGTGCTGTGGATTCAGTCAGTACCAGCTCTTCATTTGTTTCCTTTCTCTCTTGCTTTTTAAATAAAGTTTGGTAATTGACTCCATCAGTTAATAAATACAAACATTCCAAACAACCAATATTCAACATCTGCTCATCAAAATCTGAGCCTAATGAATTAGTGATGGTAAGTAAAAATTGAAGAACATTGTTTTTGTCATAACTAGAGATCGCCGAGCTAGCAGATATATCTTCCATATTAACACCTGTTGGTAAATTATCTTGTACTTGATTCCCCTTTGAGGCTGCTTTAGATGAAATAGTGGCCCTAGCAGGTTCGATCTTCAACACATTTCTGAAAAGATAGATACAAAGTCTCAAAATAGCATTATCTCTTGCATTTCTCTCAGCTTTGGTCTTTAATACAATGGGAAGTGTCAATCTCACCACTGCACGCAAAGCTTTACCACCTTGATAATGTAAAATCAGTTTCTTATAAGTCAACTGAGCTTTTGATAAGTTGAAATAGTGATTAATTTGATTTTGGGTTGACTCTTTAGTTAAAAGTAAAGGCCATGTGAGTGGGACTAATAACTCCACTACGGAAAGTGCAACTCTTTCCATGAAATTCTTGTTCTTAACATTTCGCAGCAGAGAATCTGTTTCCCATTGACAAAGTATCGGGATAAGATCATTTATCACTAATCCAGTTTCCGCACATGCCAGTGCTACATCCCATGATTTATCTTGCTCATCCACTGTTTTTAACCATCTCTTTATATCTTTTAAACAGGCTAAAGCATCATCACCAAGTTTATATGTCTCAGTCTCTGATGAAAAATCATTACCACCCAAAGCTGAAACTAAGATAGATATATGAGCTCGAAGAACTTGCTGCTGTTTCGATACAGAACTTGATAAATTGTTCGATAAATCACCTATCCTATCAGTGACTTCCTGATCTTGCGTATCTTGTTCATTCTCTTCTCCATCTTGTTGATTCTCTTCTTCTTCTTCATCAATTTCTTCTCCGTCTATTATTTCATCTTCAGTATAGCTATCATTTTCTCCAATTATATCTGCATCAGCTTCTTCCAGTGAACTCATGGCCCATTGAATAGTTAGTGACTGATCTTCTTATGCCTTGTAGTCTTTACTGAGAAATCTGAAAAAAAAAAATAAAAACACAGAAACCTGACGCGTCTAAAGAAAAGATAAGCTCGGCAGTTAACTATGGGGGGGGGGTACTTATCTCTAGTTTCAGATAGCTTCTGACCAGAACTTGAAGAACTACAAGAGTAGAGAGAGAGAGGTCTTTGAGTTGTACCATAGATGCTGCTAATAACATCATTTTTAACCAAATTACCATGTGAATTCAAAAAATGTTAGTGATCATGTCAAACAGGGTCTAATCAAAAGTATACAAAATCCGATGTAGTGTAACGGCTATCATTGCCCGCTTTCACCGGGTAGACCCGGGTTCGACTCCCGGCATCGGAAAATTTATTTTTAAATTTTTTCATTTCGATTTTAGGGATCTATACTTGACTTTTTTTTTATACAGAGTAATATTGAAGTGAATTTTTGAACAGTCAAAGAAGATCTCTTGGATAGCATTGAGGCTAAGCTAGAATTCATTTTTAATTGAGTTTATCATTTTTAACGTTGATATATATCTTGTAAAAAGTTAATGCTCCAGTACCTAAGTTCTTCAGCTGAGAGCCAATATACCTACTGATGCAAGTTTGTAAAAGAAGTCCAGTATATGCTGAGGTATGACACGAGAAGTATCATCTAGTTCAAAGCATGTCTGTAAGAGGGAAACTGGACATGGTTTGATAGCATCTCAATCTGGGAATTTAGCTAATTTAGACAGCCCCTAAAATTAGATAACAAGAGACATCTCAAATAAAGAAAAACAAAGCTGTTGCATGGTAAACACAAAATAAATCCACTAAACCGCGATGAGCAGGCCACAGATGAAATCATTTCAAACCACACCGAATGGTCTAGATAATGATTCTGATGAATTGGAATCTCAAATGTCTTCTACAATATCTCCAGAAGACGCGAGCTTGTATGCGCTTCACAATATTGAAGTGCCCAAAGATCAATCAGGACCAAATCTCATCACAAAACCGAGCATACAAGTAAATGGATCAAACGGTGATGAACTAGTACCTGGTGCTAATGCACTTCAGAATTCATCCAGCTCTACAAAATCATTGAGATTTTCTGTTGGAGGTGGAATAGATAGATCAAGAGCTCCACTAAAGGGTCATCCCGTATTAACAGTCACCAACGCTCATGGGGCGTATCAAAATAATAGCAATGGCAGCCCGAATCCTGCTAGGAGGTTAAGTAGTTTCAATTCAAACGAGGCATTGACTAAGGATAATGAATCAATATACAGTGAGATAGCTTCTTCCTTCTCTAACAAATTTCTTTTAAATTTCGTGCATAGAGGGAACCCTTTGAAAGCTGGTGGCTTAGGTAAGGAGTATTGGATTGATGATTCTTCTGCAACGAAATGTTTCTTATGTGAGAAGAACTTCAACACATTCAGGAGAAAACATCATTGTCGTATATGTGGACAAATATTTTGTAGTAGTTGTACTTTATTCATATCAGGTGAAAAATTCAATTACAATGGTAAGATGAGAGTGTGCAAGAGTTGTCTTGCTTATGCTGATAAATACGACGATATGGTCTCCAGCGATGAATCAACAGTGGAGGAGAATAATAATAACATAGCAGAATCCATATACCCTGCGAAGAGCAATGAGACCAACACGTCAAGTATGCATCCTTCTCTCAGAACAGCTAGCTTTTTGGATCAAGATTTAGTTATTCAGGCACCGACACCACCACCAAAGATGGCTATCCCAGCAACAAGGCACGGTGCTGCTGTGGAGATTCCTTCCAGAGACCTTGTACAAAGAAATAATTCTCTCAGAAGGCGGAGACCAAGATTTTCACAATCAAACCACAACTTCCGTTCCGGTGTACTAGCTAACACACAGAGATTGGTATTTGACGATGACATCTCTAGCTCAAACGATGGCAAAGGTCGTTCCAATAGTTTGAAATTTTTCCAACAAAATTCTCCCAACAGTAGCCCAAATCTTTTCAACCTTGGACAACACAAATCTCAATCTAATAGCATACTGTCTCCATTGTTTCACGATACAAGGTTGACTCAAAATTCAAGTGATCCACTCAAGCTTCCTTCACCAGCGAACAAATTTGGTATCTCCGATGATGAGAGTGAAGATGAACAGTCCATTTCTTTGTATGAAAATTTACATGGTGACAATTATAAATCTTCTGATGCGGATCAGGGACTCTTTGATAGCAGATCTTCTTCCCAGGCGGAAGCGACAGATGTGAAGACCAGACTAGCCAGATTGAATTCGCAAACTAGATCAGAGCGGGCTCAGGCATCATTATGGAGAATGAAGAATAGGAGGAGAGCAAAGACAACATCGAGACTCACACCTACCTCGTACCAGGCACAGCAATATATCGGTGGTCTTCATCGTCCAAAGACAGCTAATATTGATGAAGACACATTTAAAAACTTGGTCAATAACAATAGGCAGACCACATTTGATTTCAGCGGTGTCTCTGATAAAGACGAAGAAGTGTCCTCATTCGGCGGTGCCTTGGCTAACTCTATAACGAGCAAGGTGCCATCAGACCAAAAAGTATTTTCATTGCCTAATAGAGATTTGAAATTATTTATGGAAGAGCATGCTAACAACTTATTGAGACAGTGTTTATCTGATGAAGCCTTAGAGGATTTACCGAGATGGGATACAGTATTGTTCAATATTTTGAAACAAATAAGCGAGATAAATCCTGATGTAAGAGCAGGTGATAGTTTTGATATTAGACAATACGTTAAATTAAAGAGAATTCCGGGTGCCTCAATTGAAGATAGTGCATTCATCGATGGAGTCGTGTTTTCTAAGAATGTGGCACTTAAGACGATGCCTAAGGAGTTGAATGATCCTCGAATCTGTTTGATAACGTTCCCAATCGAGTTCACCAAGAGCGAACAACATTTCATGAGTTTAGATTTGATCATGGCTCAGGAGAAGGAATCACTTCATAAGTTAGTGGGTAGAATCATTGCTCTTAACCCGGACCTTTTATTTGTTGGGGATTCCATCAGTGGGTTAGCGCTAGAGATGTTGGACAATGCTGGTATCATCGTGGTGTATAACGTGAAACCACAAGTTATCGAGAGAATAGCGAAATTGACTGATGCGGATGTTGTCACTTCAATTGATAAGTTGGCTGTTAATCCAAAACTTGGGGCTTGTCAAAAATTTGAAGTCAAGCAGTATCTTTACCAAGAGATTAAAAGAAGTTATATTATTTTAAGTGGCTGTAACAAAGCTAATGGAGGAACCATCTTGCTTCGTGGCTCCAATCAGCAAGTGCTTAAGAAAGTCAAAGGGACAATTGAATTTCTTATATACGTATTCTTCAATTTACGTCCAGAATACTCATTGTTTAGAGATGAGTACCTTACTGTTGTTAGCCAGGATCTTCGGAAACAAACCGAATTGGATGGTTTCCAATCATCATATTGTTCTGACTTTATCGAGAAGTTTAATACCAGACACTTATCATCTTCCGCTGTCATAAAGTTCTACTTACCACCACTTCTATATAAGGCAAGAGAAGCTGATGATAAATTGACATCTGTTGTAAACCAATTAGCAGCCTTGAGAGAAGATCGTCAAAAATTCATTGAACTGAATAGTGAGGAATCCGGTAAGGAACTAGCAAATGACTTGACTTCAGATCTTGAAGGTTCAGTTGATATACTGAAAGTCAATGTGGCAAATGAAGATGAGTTCCGTATTGGAGAATATATATTACAACAGAAAATAGAGTCTTTGAAACTAAGTCTTCATAGTTGGCAAAGACAATGGGAATTGTTTTGTAACCATTCTCCTTACTTGCTTGAACCTACATCACACCAGTCATTGTTATTCTTATACACAATGGTGAATTCTAAAACCACTGCACCTTGTGTAGGACCAGAGACTTTGGGTATAGATTACTACTGGATGAGTGATATCAGTTTAGGTCAGTATATTGAACATATCTCCTTAACCGCCAATGGCGAGTGTCCTGAAGGATGTGGAAGTAATTTGATGGATCATTTCAGATCATATGTGCACGGCAATGGGAAAGTGGATGTCATTGTTGAACCGTTCCAAAGTCGTATACCTGGGTTGCAGAATGTCATTTTGATGTGGAGTTATTGCAAACAATGTAGACAGTCTACACCTGTTATCCCAATGAGTGAAAACACATGGATGTACTCTTTTGGAAAATATCTTGAGTTATCTTTCTGGAGTGAGAATGTGAAGTTGATAGGTACTTGTCCACATGATTTCAAGCAACATATCAGATACTTCGGAATTTATAATTTAGCCGTGAGAATGGAATACTCAAAAGTTGATACCTTAGAATTAGTCGTTCCAAAATTCAAATTGCATTGGAAACCTGATATCGATATCAAATTGAAGATAAGTTCTCTTGATAACGTGAAGGCCAAATCTGATGCATTCTTCGATAGTGTTTGGGAACGTTTAATCAGGGTGAAAGTTGATAGTATGACCATTGATAAGATGGAAACAGGTCAGAGGAAGATTCAAGAATTGAAGGAGAAAGTACAACTGCAAAAGGCAGAAATAGTAGCGATGTCAAATGAAATCTATAATCGTGTCGAGGTTACTGAGCATCTTCCATTGAATGCAGCTATAAGAAAGATTCAAGAGTTGTCTGTTCAATGGGATATGGAATTCCAAGATTTCGAAGTGAACTTCTTGCCTTCTGAAAATGATATTACAAGAATTACATCTTCGCAATTGAGAAAGTTATTCATGGAAAAAGAACCTCAAGAAAACAGCAAGGAGCCTGAAAATGATGCTATAGCTAAAGATGATATCATTGATTTAGAGAAAAATCTTAGTGAGAAATTAGAGGAAGTCGCTAGCTCACCTGAAGACCACAGAAATGAGAAATCAGAACGTACCACTAGAACTGTGCTAGGACCTCACGTGTCCGAACAAGTTCATAAGATGGAAGCTATAGTAGGTGATTTCAACAATCTGGAAAAATCTGAAGCACGTCCAGATTTGAGTCCTACTAAGCAGAAGTTTGCCACAACTAAATTACCACCGAAATCGGCAATTGATGGTGGCGCTCCAAAGATACAGAGAAGTGGATCTGCTGGTGCTGTTGGATCTCGCTTCCCGAGATTAGGAACAAATGAATTAGAACTTGAATTGAGAAAGGATAACTCAGATAATAGAGTCACTCCTAATGGTAAAGTCAAGCAATTGACCAGTCTTTTTGATCAATTACATTTCGATCAAATCTCCATGGAATTTGAATTGCAAAGAGAAAGAGAAAGAAGAAAACTGGTGGCTAACAGATACCGTGCCATCCCAGTTATCGCTTCTAAACCTATTGTCGAGGTCTATAAAAACGTTCATGACGCTGTTGAAGAAGAAGTATCTGATGATGAATCTAGTTCCAAACCAGCAAAGAAGAAGACTTCTGCTGAAGTTGAAGAAACCCCTCCTCCCAAGAAGGAAGAGGAAGGAGATGCAAAGGTTAATGATAAGGATAACAAAAAGCCAAATAGTATGCCTCCTACAGAGAGAGCTTCTTTGATCAAGACGTTGACGAGTTTCTGGGCAGATAGATCTGCTGCGTTATGGAAACCGTTGGCTTATCCTTTAAGTTCCACCGAGCATATCTTTGTCGATTCTGATGTCATTGTCAGAGAAGATGAGCCAAGTTCATTGATTGCTTTCTGTCTTAGTTCATCTGATTATGTCTCGAAATTACAAATAATGAGGGAGAATACCCCTTTAACGAATAATACCAGCGACGTTGCATCTATCAAAAAAGTTGCTCAACCACTGCAACCACTGGCTGCACCTGTGGTTCAAAGTGCTGATACTGCTGTACCACCAAGGGAAACGACATCCCTTCTTGAGAAGATCATGTTGAAGAAGACCGCGATCCATTTGAAATATCAATTCCAAGAAGGTTCATCATTGTTATCATGTAAGATATTCTTTGCTGAACAATTCGATGCTTTCAGACAAGAATGTGGTATTGATGCCAATTTCGTACAGAGTTTATCTAGATGCGTCAAGTGGGATTCCACTGGGGGTAAGAGTGGATCAGCATTTTTGAAAACTTTAGATGATAGATTCATTATCAAAGAGTTATCACATACTGAGTTAGATGCATTTGTAAAATTTGCTCCAAGTTATTTTGAGTATTTAGCACAAGCGTTATTCCACGATTTACCCACCGTGTTAGCCAAAATTTTCGGGTTCTATCAAATCCATATCAGGAACCCTATAGACAACAAGAACATCAAGATTGATCTCTTGATTATGGAGAATTTATTCTACGATCGCAAGACATCGAGAATCTTTGATTTGAAAGGTTCGATGAGAAACAGACACGTCGAGCAAACCGGTAAGGCCAACGAGGTGCTTCTTGACGAGAACATGGTGGAGTACATCTACGAGTCACCTTTGTTCGTCAAGGAGTACGCTAAGAAATTACTCCGTACGTCTCTTTGGAATGACACATTGTTCTTATCGCGTATGAACGTGATGGATTACTCTTTAGTTATCGGTATAGACTCTGAGAATCAGGAGTTGGTAGTGGGTATCATCGACTGTATTAGAACGTTCACATGGGACAAGAAGTTGGAAAGTTGGGTCAAGGAGAAGGGATTAGTTGGTGGAGGTGGTAAGGAACCCACGGTGGTGACGCCAAGACAGTATAAGAATAGATTCAGGGACGCGATGGACCGGTATATATTGATGGTTCCCGACTGTTGGAACCAGGGTCCAATTGAGTGATGGTAATATATATTATTTATATAAAAAAACATCATTTATACTTTTTATTATTATATATAATATACAAATTGAAAACCACTAGAACAAAAATGTGGTGTATTTATTATTTTGATTATTTAGTAAATCCTCATTAATTAAATCTCTATCGATGTGATCATTATCATCGTAATTGTTTTCCTATCATTAGTTTATTTTAATAATTAATATTATTCAATTGAACCACCAACTTCCTCATAAATTCATAAAATCTCCATAGTTCACTGGATTACCAGCAACGCCATTACCACTACTTGTGCTCCCATTACCAGAATTGGAATTGCCCGCTTGCGTCACACTGGTTCGGCCACTGTTGCTGAACCTGTCAAGTTTCGAGTCTCCGCCCATGTCGTACTCTTCGTTACTCGAAGAATCCTTCGATGAGGCGCCCATTTGGAATTGGTTGGAGTAAGTGTAATACCCCGCAGCGTTGTTGCCGAATGATGTTGGGCTGACACCGTCCATACCGAATCCGAATGGGTTATGGAACGAAGTTGACACTGGTTTGTTATCCAATAACTGAGAATTGGCAAGCTGGTTCCCAATAGGTTGAGATTGTAACACTTGGGGCCGCTGTTGTCCTTGCGGTTGTTGCAAAGGTGGTAGCGTGGGTTGGGGCCCTTGCGATTGAGACAATTGCTCCTGTGATGGTTGTTGTGGCACTACTTGCAGCGAGAGGTTCTCGTCACTGATAGATAGTATGCTTGTTGGTACCAATGTTTGTAATTTGCTATTATTGAAATATTCCAGAGTACTCGTGGGTGAAGTCTTTGACACAGAACGACTACTGAATTTAGGTCTATTTTTCAAAGCTTTCCTATGATACGGCCTCTTTGGTCTATTACTATTTCTCTTAACTTCATGCTCGTATTGTTCATATTCTCTATATTTAGCCAAATATATCTTTAAAGTCTCAGAGTAATTTTCAAACCCCAATGAGTACATGGCAAACAATATATCTTCACCGTTTAACGTCTTGCGCTTCTCAATAGAGCATTTCTCTGCAGCTTGAGACGTTACAAATGAGATGAATTCACTGACACATTCTTGTACAGTCTCCTTGGCTTCCTTAGAGAGTTTCCCATGAGGAGGTAATGCATTTCTCATTACTCTTCCAACTATAATAAACAAATTTAAAGTTAGTACCGAAAAGATCAACAATAATATATGCATAACTTACCATTAGCGATTGGTAAATACCTATCTTGTTCTTTAAAATATAATGAAAAGGATTCACTGGGGGAATCTCTTTGATCCAATTCTTCACTATTCGTCTCTGACATTTTTCTCTTTAAAATTTAAAATTTGACAACTCCGAAGAGGACCCTTACCAGATATGAAACTCTTTTATCTAAATAACCACAATAAAAGCTGTTGCTTTAGCGGGAAAATTGTCTATCTGGGGTATAAAAAAATAATTTGAATTTTCAGAGAAAAGATGTATCAGAGATGATGGGATCAGCCACTTATAAAATGATTTGAAAAATAGTCACTTTGCCAAACATTTTATGAAATAATGCCCAGACGAATGAAGAAAAAAAAAAAAAAATAAAAAATTACGGAAACATCGATCAAGATGGAAAAGATAAAAAAAAGGTTATTAAAGTCGATGAGTTGAGTTGAAATATGCTATGAGGGTAGATGTTGCTCGATGAAAAGATGATATATATTGAAATACAGATTTTCTAAACATTTAATTTCTTATAGCTAATCAAATCCCCACTGATAGCGCCAGATCTCACTGAGATCTTCCTTGCAACACCCCCTATGAACAAATTGTTATCGAAACGATCAACTCTGTCCACGTGACTTTTGAATTCGGTATTCAAACAAAAGAGTAGTGCACTCAGATACAAAGCCAGGCCTAATCAGGAAGCAGAGATGGCGGATCAAAAAATGTATTTTCCGTTTCAAGTGATTCACCGCCACACGCTTTTAGAGACAATTGAGGGATGATTATAACAACTAAACAAACTATTGAATTGGCATAACGAGGCTTAAATATTCAATAGCTTATTATTGTTTTCTCTTTACTTACATCGAAGGGAGGACCCGTTCTTTCTAGGGTCTTCCCAATAGTAGCCATACTTTGCACCTGCGAAAACAGAGTGAGAAGTTTTTTTACAAATTTAGATAACGCAACCGAGGTAAGGCACTCTCATAATTTCGTTATACAATAAAGAAACCTCATAGTGGAACCATAATCGATATCGTCTATGTAATACTCTGTGAAGACACCAAAACAGGAAGACTTCTTAAACACCACAAGACGTACATATTACGACGTGTCAAAGACAAAGAGAATAAGCAGTATTGATTGACAAGATCAAAGAAGATCATCGACAGGACACGCGAAGCTTTCCAAATCACGAACCCTCTCTATATATCTCTGATACCTCTGATATCTCTCTATACAGATACAAGATGACGAGCATCCGAGGTCGAGTTTTACCCCCGAAATCGCGAAATTTAATTTGTATGACGCGCTTAAATTTCTTAACACTAGTTGCTGTTTTAAGGTAAAGACACCAAAACTAAGTCTGGGAATTCGAGTAAGAAATAGAAAAAAACGCAAGGAAGAAGTCGACCTTGTGGCCCGTTACCACAGTTTCTCCTAGACTGTTCCCAGCATTGTTCTTATTATCCACCCTTAATCTTGACCCTTTCCTATATAGATTTCCCTTAACAGTTAATCACCACCCGCGTCGCCTTGTAAATTCTTATTTTAATAATTTTTTTCGTGTAGTGAAGAGAGAGACAGCATCTTGAGTATTAAATCTCACAGGGACTCAATTTTTAATAAATAATCATATGAATCCAATCCTATAAACTAGGTTGCCGTTCTATGTTCAACTATATATTATTATTATATTATACTTAATTCAATATATCTTTGATTCATTCTTTATTCTTTATTGCTTCTATCACTCTTTTCATTACTCTCCCATAGTATTATCATTTCGACACTAGAGAAAAAAAAAGGGGAATCAAATTTTGTTACTCGTCATCTCTGCTTAGTTCAAATCAATACAAACGTCATTCTACAAAGAGATCATCACTAAGCCCATATTTGACAAGTCATTCTTACCGTCGCATCAATCGCATCATCATAAGTAACTGATCAATTTTTTTATCTTTGTCATTTTTAAATCCCAATTTCATTTAAGTGTGTAATTGGCCCTCTTGTTTGTTTTGTTTGTTCTCACTTCACATCCATTTAACAATACAATAATCAACATGTGGCCTTCCAAGAAACAGCATCAGCACCAGAGCTCAGACACGACAATATCACAACACTCTTCATCGTTGCCACCAGTGTCGAAAAAGACCGCAAAATTGGGTCCACCTCAATACATCAAATCAAGACCCTATTCGCCTATATTGGAGTTCTTGGAGCGTCAATGCAATCTGGGTCTTATAGCTGAGTACGAGAACGACATCTACTCCCACTATGTCACGTTGGAACAAGTCTGCTCAGTGAATCCAAAGATGATCGATTTACAACCGGAAATTGAATGGTATATGAGACCCTATTTGTTAGATTTCTTAATTGAAATGCACTCATCTTTCAAATTACGTCCTCAGACTTTATTCTTATGCTTGGATATCATCGACAGATACTGCTCAAAGAGAATCGTTTTCAAACAACATTACCAATTAATTGGTTGTACAGCGATGTGGATTGCTGCCAAATACGAGGATAAAAAATCAAGAACACCGACATTACGTGAATTGTCAATGATGTGTCGTAACGTTTACGATGAAAATATGTTTAAGGAGATGGAAATGCACATATTGTCCACTTTGGAATGGCATTTGGGGCATATCTCATTGGAAGATTGCTTACAATTATCTATCAGATCAGCAAAGAAAGATTCCTTATTATCTACACCACAACATTCTAACTCAAAATCAATAGAAAACGCCATCATCGCCATCAGCAGGTACTTGTGTGAGTTGTCCTTGTTTCAAAGATCTTTCCTCTTGTATCCTACGTCATTAATCGCCGTCACTGCTCACTTGATAGCGTGCTCCTTAATTAACGATTCCAGTGCAGCTAAATTGTTATTAGGTATCAGTGAAGAATACGATTACGATAACCAGTTCGGAGACATCAAGTCTGCGTTACATCGTAAGCAAACTTCTCACATGGATCTGTTTGGTAATTACTCCTCTTCTGAGGATGAAGATGAAGAAATGTACGATGAAGATTCTGAAAACACCAAACCTGCTCCTAAATTACCATTCTTAAGTGGGTTCGTTGGTAGTAAGACCATTGTGCAGATAAGGCAACTTTCATTATTGTTTATCAATGCTATAAATAACCCATCAGAAATTTTGGTTAATAAATATACACCACTTGGTGTGATAAATGTTGTCAATGGGTTCTTACAAAGAAATTACCAAATTTTACAACACTCCCTGCCATTGTTAAATTCCAGTGATTTGAAAATCGAAGAGATGACAGCTTCATCTTTCACATTCCCATTGAACCAATTATCTGATCTCTTATTAGGTATCTCAGCGCCATCATCACAGGGGCAAACTTTCACACAACCACAACCTGTCAAATCAGCTCCTTCGTATTCACCTTCACTCCCACCTTTAACACCTTCATCATCAAATTCTCAATATTCTTCTTCGTCAATTTTTTCATCTGGTATGAAGACTCCAACGGGAAGTACAATAAACATTAAGAATTTCAATTCAAGACAAAATTCCATCAAACAAGAATATAATATACTCACACAACAATCCAAACAGCAACAACATGGTAAGAAAATCAATTACCCTAACTCATCACCTGTCGCTGACGTGCCGTACCCATCTTCACCAGTGGAAGATGACAATTATCTGGACTCAGTGGAAGTGCAAACTCACGAGAGATCTACTTCTCAATCAACGATATGTTATAGGAAATATCCTGATGATCCAGTATCAAGCCCTTTATCACATAATGCCCAGCATAGCATGATTTATTAATTAATTTACAAGAAATGAAATAAAAACACACATCAAAAAAATAGTATAGAATATTCAACTGGAGATGCACTGTTTCAAGAGTAGTTTGCTGGTTTAATGAGTCTTATGATATCCCTTTATCTGTTCTTTTTGTTATTTTTTTTTAAATTTGTTATATCATCGTATCAAGTTAATTGATACTCGATAGGAAAGGTGATTGGCTATATTTTAGTTTTCCAGCTTACTCGCTTTTTTATTAATATTTATTCTCAGCTTTTACAGTTCATTTTTTATACTTGTTACACATATAGATACCCACGTTATTGCATTAATTTTTTTAAAAATTTAATAGTAGATTGAAAATTTACAACTCAATATGATATTATTACAAAATGCATTTATTTATATTATAAATAAGTAAAAATAGCTAATGCGGATTAATCATTCTCTGGATGGTCTTTATCACTCTGCTCCTCCTGGTTCTCATCAGTATAGACGGTATCACTATTCACCGAGTTTCCATCAAACGAGCTCGTCACGCTTCTCCTATGTCTGAAAGACGAGTCGTCATCACCTGACACCACAGCAGCAGAGACTGCATCTGAGTCGATATAGAAACTTCCCGTGTTGATATTACTGACGCTGTTACTGAACTTATGACTGACACTGAACTTGATCTTCTTCTTACGCTTGTTCGTCTTCTCGATATCCAAGAAACTCCCTGCAGGACTGATCGGCGACCCTGGCGGGTTCGGAGTGTCTGTTGGTGAACTGTTGAAGTCGTCATGCCAGAATTGGTCGTCTTCGATGTACTCTGTCTCAATATAAGTTTCACGTGTAGCGACGACATAGACGAGTAAACATGTGATGAATATTGTGTTGAACACGGCGAGTCTTCTGAAGAAAGTGAGCTCTGATGATATGCTGCTGATCTTTTTAGAGGATTCGAATAACCATTCGGTGTGAGCTCTTCTTTGACTAGCAAGAATGGACGCCGTTTCTTGATACAAATCAGTGTACATGTTTTGCATCTGCTGGATTTGAGAATTCATCGACTCGTTGAATGCAGCTACTAACAAATCGAATTTCGTAGTTTGTCTTTTCTCTAATTTAGTGAACGCCGTTGAGAGTAATTTACTTTGCTCTTCAATGTACAATAAGGATAAACTGGCATTGGACTCCAATAATGAGAGTCGCTTGACAATGTTTTTATAAATGGATTCTTGAGTAGTTGGCTCCTTTGTCTCAACTGGAATCGTCACTGACAAGTTCTCAATTTCTTCACAAACTTCCTTATCTGTTGATTGTAACTCCTCTAAGAATTTCTCAATACCCAAGTGAGGTAAGTATACGGCACACTCTTCATTCAAGGTATTGATTCTGTCCAGGTCAACTACGGAGGCTTCAAATGTCGCAACAGTGTTATTTCCCTTGACGACGAAAGTCTCCTGGGTGGCATATTTCTCTTGTGAAGTGATATTGCCAGCCATTTCAATACTTGTTGACTCTTGTTGTAATATTGAAACTTCTTCATCCTTCTGAGCTTCCTGTGCTTCCTCTTCATTCTTGAACTCGTCAATCATAGTTTGTCCATGGACTCTAATAACTGAAAGCGGACAATAATATTCATTCCCATAATGAGATAGAATCTCCAATCTTAAATAACGAGCCCAAATGAGAGGGTTCTTGACGTTGAAAGTTTGAAGAGCTCTCACATTATCAGCTTCAAATTCTCCCAATACAGTCCAGCCGTTAATTGGGACTGGGAATCTATCACTGACAGAGAGTCTAATTTTCTTGAAAGTGGATGAGAAGAATTCATAATTACCAATCAAAACTGTATCGACCAAGATATCTTGACATAATTCAATAGTGACAAATTTGGAAGGAGCCCCACACTCATTCAATAAGTAAGAATCCTTGTTTTCATTAAGAATTGATGAAGCACCTTTAGCTTCCGAATTGGTCTTCACTATAGTGGCAGCACAGTCAAATGAAGCATAATTGAAACGATCTTTGTAAATTTTACCTCCTTCTTCTTGTCCATCTTCATCTTGACGTGATCCAGTGAACATTCCAAGATCAATTTCCATATCTTCACCCATGGCAGCATTCAAATTTTGATTTACTGCCTTTACAGGTATTTTACCATCATGTGTTTTCATCTTCTTTGCAGGCGGCAGATCGTTCCCTACTTTTTGTTTCTTCCATTCTTCAAAAGACATGAAATGAGATTCCGGATCATCGTCTTGATCAGTCTTATTAGCATTTTCCATTGTATCTGATAATGTCCCGTCATATGTTGTGTTATCATTGGGAACACCTGAATCTTCCACAGTTGTGCCATTTGTACTTGCAGGCACTGGCAGTGTCTCCGTGGTAGTTTCAGTTGTTGCTTCAACATTTGAATACATGACTATCGACACTTTTGTTTCCGAAGTTTTATTTGATATCACAGATGTGGTGTTTTGTTGATTTGTAGCAGAAGCCAGCGTTATTGATCCTTCTGGTTGTAATTCAGTGGAGAAAGTCTCCAGTAATGAGCCCATGCTCGAGTTATCCATCACCACAGATGATTCCGTGGCTACCAGGAGTATCGGCACTGTAGTGCTGCTCTGATCTGTGGATATCACACTTTGGGCAACGGATAAACTATGGGGCACTTCGAGATCTGTTATATCAACATCTGAAGTTCGTATAGAAGAATGCATTTCTTCGATCGATGTAGTCAAGTCTGTTCGACTCATCTGATCTAGAGTCGTAGTCTGTCCATTGGTCTCCTCTAGCACTGATACCAGATCTGTTGACGCTATGGATACATGAGGAGAATCTTCCCCTAACACATTGCTTATAAGCAAAGCGTGAATCAATTGTTGAACTCTCATACAAAAAACCCAATGTTTTAGTCTGCCTTTCTTCCTCAATAATTGATTATTGGATCTATGAATAAATTGACTAGTATAAAGAGATCTGTCTATTGTGGTTGCACCAGAGGCTTGATCTTACACGATTCCCACAGTAGATGGGTCCCAGACAAATTATTTTCCTTCGAAATTGTTATGAAATTATGACTTCCTAATTAGGAATATATTACATTAAATATACAAATTTGGTTTATACGAATGGGGGTTTATTTCTTGTTTTTATCGAAATTGATCTTTAACTTGATCTTTGGACGAACGATTGGCTTAGGGCTTGCTTCTTTCTTCACTTCTACCTTTGGAGTGTCTTCAATGGCGGGAATAGAAGGCTCATCTGGTGGATCAGAAGGTTCTTTTTCCAATATTTTGTCAGGAACAGCGTTATCTTCTTCTACTTTTGGAACAATTTCCTCAACAACTGAAGTTTCCTGTTCACTAGGCTCCAGTGAGACCATTTTCAATTTCTCATGTTTTATCCTTATTTTAATAGATGGAGTTTCACTTTCCATGTTTTTATCCATTGCAAGCATGGTCTCCTTGGAGATTGTTGGAGTTTCACTGTTTCCATTTGGTTCTGAGAGAACAAAAGGATCAGTAGATATCTCCAATCTTACCTCCAGTTTAGTGGAGATTTTAACAAAACGTAATGGCAAGTGTGAGGCTGATCTTGTGATCGCAACATGTTTTTGTGTTTCCATTTTCACCATTGAATGATTTTTCAATTTCTCAATGCTCTCCTTTGATTTGAATTTTAATGAAACGATCTTTGAAGTAGCCTTCTTTGCAATGGTAGCAGGTGGCAGTTCAGCTGCTGTAGGTGGTGCAGGCAAATCACCATTAGCGACTTTACCCGGTGCGGCAGGTTTTGCCACAACAAGAGGCTTTGTTAACTTGATCTTTGCAGTCGGAGTCGCCAGTTGACCATTCTCTGTCTTTATCTTAGTAGCTTTCTTCTGTTTTTTCTTATCAATGAAGCTAGGTAATTGAATCTTTAATCTTCCCTTTCTTTGTACAAGTATTTCATACACTTTAACATCAGGATTAGTTATATCAACTTTACCGACTTTGGCGACGATCTTCTTTTCATTTGGTCTATCAACTGTAACAACAAATGAGTTTCTAGCTTCGTATAAGACTTCACATATATCAAAGAGATCACGTTTACCATGGATGGATAACAAATTCGAGTGAACCGCGGTCCAAATTTCTTTCTTTAATCCTTTACCAAATGCGTAATCTCTTCTCAAAATCTCTATAGCTCCTGATATAGTGGCTCTAGCGAAAGCGTCTCTTCTTGAATTCATTTGCATCTTATTGGAACCATCTTCAATGAATACAATACCGGAGTTTTTATCTCCAGCCTCTTGCTCCAATGTCAGGAAGTAAACTTCATCAAATTCTGGATCATCAATTAAAGATGGAGTTCCATGAATTGCCGCAATAGCTATCGCCCTCATCAAAGTACTGATCATTTGCAGTTTCACTCTTGCTGAATCATCTATCTTGAGCACAGTGAAATAATAGTGCATTATATCTGAATTTTTCAAACCACCCAAATGTAGCAATCCCTCCACTGCAACCAATCTCAACTCGTTATTCAAAGATGGCGATGTATAAGATAATAATTCCTTAATTGAAATATCAAAAAATCCTGATTTAGCAGCTTTAATCTTTTGTCTAAGGATCTGGCTGGTAACGATGTGATTAAAAGATGGAAGAAACTCATCTAATTTCAAGATTCTCTTCAACTCTGTAGCGACATCGTTCATGAACTGTTCTAAATCGGCGTTCTCAGATACATCCACTAAGAATCCACCAGAGTTACAAATTGAAGTGAATATTGCCTCGATGATGTTCACTATATAGAAACCATCATCAAATTTATTGCTCAAATTATCATTGAATTTCAACATGTTCAAAAGTATCTTACGAATCTCTAATGGAACTTCACCACTTGATAATTTAATGGAGGCCAACGCCTTAGGAATTGTCTCCAAAATGAACAAATCACCAATGTTTTCGAAATTGTTAGGCAATGGTAAATAGTTCTTCTCGTTAATAGGTGCTAAGATATCATACTTGGTCTTGTAACAATACAACAGCTGATAACATTTAAGTAAATGTCTTAACCCAACGAACGATAACTCCTCTTTAGCGAGTTTAGCTAATCCAATAACGGCTTCTACCCTAACCCCATAGAAATATCTCTTATCCATCAAAGTCTTTGTCAAGATGGATGAATAAAAATCTGTTGGTTTCAAAGCATTACTGAAAAATCTCACACTATCTATCTGAGCTTCTACATCACGATCCTGTTGTAACTGTGAGTAGTACATATAATCTGGCTGATTGAAATGAACTTTACAAATCCATTCGAAATCAGCGTCGACACGAATCCATTCAAAGGACTCGTTATTCAGATTTTCCTCGTCTTCTTTAGACCAGTCTTGTAAATTCCACTCCCTCATTTCCTCAGGGGATTGAAGCACATCAGCAAAACAGTTGATCCTCACTTCTTCCAGATTATCCTTGGACATTTTCAGATCTTCACCGTCTTCATCCATCAGCATATCTACTTGTTTTCTTCTACCTCTTCTCAGACGTCTATATTTGGTATTGTACGGGATATCCAATTTCGATACACCATCTTTCAATTCCACGATGTGCTCATATGGTGTACCATCTGCCTCGTGGACTCTTATCGTCATTGGTCCTTGGAAGATGGAAGGAACATTGAATTCTGAATCATCATTCTCAAGGAAATTAACACTGTCATTAATGAAATTGTCATCGGCATGCCTTGATTCAGATGATAAACCTGAACATAACATACCATCATCATTCCTTGTATTCAATTCTTGCACTTGTACTTGTCTCACTGTCAATTCTATCACCATTCTCTTCTTATTGAATCTCTGGGAAAATCTCAACACTGGAGTACCAGAAGAGTAAACCCAATTTTTGAAAAAATTATCCAATTTACTATGATTCACTTTCTCACAAACATGTTTGAAATGGTAAGTGGATAAACAGTTACCGTTGAACAAATCACCAGACATGGCTTGAAGAAATAATTTAGGGATCACTCGTGATAAACCGAATGACTTATCAGTCTTGGTCATTCTATGATCAAGAATAATCATCACCAATGAAGATTTGAGTTTCATGAATTGGAAATCTGTGTTATCATTAATGGGGAATCGGAAAAATTGGTTTGCCAATGGCCGCTTACGTATGTCTTGTTCACATACTAAATCTGACTTCAACTTGTTTCTGTACTTGAATTCATTCAAGCCAAAAATTTTCTTCGAGAACTGTGAAGCCATAAACTCGGCGATCCCCACGACACACCAAATATCGTTATGAGTCTTTGGCACAACGTTTATTCCTGCCCATTGCTCAGCCAATATCTTAGAAAGCAGTTCAGTGCTAGATATCATTGGGTCTACTTTATCTGTTGAGTAAAGGACTTTATCACTCACTAATGAAAGACCAGCAAAACCACAAGATAATGAGGGAAACTCTTTCAAGAATACAATGGTGTAACTATTAAAAGGAAAAGAACCAAATTCTTTAGAATAAAAATCCATAGCTTTGTAAAGGAACATACATGTATTGATGACATCACTTTTCCTATCAGGCAAATAATAGATATCAGCAGGCACATTAGTGAAACTTGAAGAGGCCTCAGCTTTGTCAAGTTCCTGTTCTTTAACCTCATCGTTGAACCCACTCATTGATAATTTCTCAAAGGGACCCAGTGCGAACCCGACATGTTGAGGAGCAATCGGGTTATACAATTGGAAACTGATAATTTTCTTACTGAAATCAGTGGTATGTGGAATTTCCAGGTAATTTAATAACTCTGGTGAAGCCACTACGATATCTCTTTTCAAATATTCTTCCATGTCTTCATCTTCGTCATCGTAGTCACCATTCTCTTCCCTCTGCTTCTTCTTCATTGCAGCATCGGCAGCTTTAGTTCCAATTATCTTACTATCACCAATATCACCTATTGTCTTCGGCACACTCAAATTGATATCCCAAGTGGTCTTTTCGTAGAAATTATCAATACAAGGAACCCAGCAACTTGCAGAGAAATTTACATCGTTATTGCTAGTGTAACAGAACCACTCGTCCTTGGGAACTTTAGTGCTTAATCCACCGTTGAACAAGATACCATTCTTAGGGTTCCTCACCGTATACGAGATCCTGATATAAACTGGAGTATACAATTGTTCTTGATTATTGACTGTGTTAGCGGAAGAAAAAGGTGTAGCATGATTGGATTTAGAAGGTGAGAAATGAGATACCGAGTTATTATGTGGTCTCAATCGCACACCTTCTGGGAAATCGATTATTAATTCCTCTGTATTGGTTAATAATAACGGTGTATATGGGTGATGATAATTCAATTGAACTTGCTGAGGGTCTGTGTTAATATTAAGTTCATCTAAATGATTGGTATTACCATACGTTGGATGGAAATTCCCCTTGTATAAGTGATGTTGATGGACATCGAAATTCTTTGAGTTTAAATCGTAATGTGGGTTGAATTTGAAATCTCCATTGAAAGTGTTTTGTGGAGTCAAATCCCTGACATAGTAATTCTCAGGGTCATTTAAAAACTCATCATTCCTATGGAAATCCTTATATTTGAAAGTTGCCCTCTTGTTGTTGACGAACACTTCATTAATCTGTATGTTCCTAGAATCCAATTTAACTTGTTTCAAATTCTGTTCCAAAGGCGATATTATAATCTCTGTCTCACCTGTGATGACCTGGTTAGCGAAATCTAACTCTATATTCACCTTCTGATGAGACACTTTCAAAGCCTGTCTACTTGCTACTTCACCCGTAGCATTAGCCTTATGTCGTTTCACACCGGAGGGAGTCTGTACATTGTGCACAGAAGGGTGGTCATACGGAACCGTGGAAGGCATGATTCGGTCTCAGAGCAGCTATCTGATCAGAACAAACTACTCTTATCCTATATTTGACTTGCCAAACCTAGATATAAAATATCGAACAAAAATCAAAACATAGAGAAGAAAATTTTGGAAATGTAACGGCGCCAAAATCACGACCTTTTTGTAGATTTTTACCAAGGGAAAAGCTTTACGTGAGTAGATTTCGCAAATTCTAATTTTTACTGGGCATAAGATCTTGGAATTTAACCTCATAGAGCTTATTTACTTGGAATAGGATCAATTGATCAAGTCATTGCCAGCACTCCCCATATCTTTACAAATAGTACCTTGAATCACCAAAAAAATTGAATTTGATTTTTGATTTTCTTTGATTCGGAAAAGGAAGTAGTAGGGAGAAATTAACAAGCCAGCACTACACGTTGTTGGATTTATACCAGTTGTTACACTAAGGAAGTATATTATCACACCATCAAACTGTCAAGACGTTGGCCAGATTGTGGAGAGAGTCATAGCAAGAGATTTTAATCAGTGTACTAGGTGGACTGGTGTGTTTATGGTGGCTCCCAATCTAGAGTTGTCATCGTCATCATTGAGTTTAAAGCCTCTAATAGTTTGATTTGAAAGATTGCAGCTAAGCCATCCCATCAAAATGGATCAAGCGTCAGGGAATGCCCTTCTCTTGAGGTTCATCAACTCGTCGCACTTCAATGTATATTATTCGTTGAGTTATTTAATAAGGTACGCTGATAATATCGGTATACAACATTATATATGTGATAAATTATCGAAGAATTATTCACTTGATGAGTTGAAATTTTTCATTCCACAGTTCATTCAATTGCTTTTAACTATCGAGACTGAGTCTATGGCGTTGGAAGAATTGTTAAAGGAATTATGTTCAAGAGATGTCCATTTTAGTATCTTAACCTTTTGGCATTTACAAGCCAATATACAGGAGTTGAGTAAAGATTTAGGAAGTTTGAGTTTTCAAATATGTAAGAGGTTACTTAACGATTTACAATACCAATTATTTAATATTCAATCTTATGGCACGTCAGCGAATGGTGCATCTGGTGTTGTCAAGGCCCAGTCTCCCTCGCTGTTTAGAGAGAACGTGGCGCCTTCTATCATATTGGCCTCAGCTATTGCTGCATCTATTGGACTTCCTCAAGTGAATCAGCATATAGCCCCTATAGTTAAGACCCAGGGGAAACAATCTAAATCATTTGTCTTTGAAGTTGTCAAGGGTTTACAAAAACAACTTAATAGAAATTTAACTTTGAAAAATACTAGGAAAAACGCGATTTTAAATAGAGCTGCAAAGAGTGATGATGATTATTCATCCGATGAAGAAGAAGAATCTTCAAAGCATAGTAAGAAGAAATTGAGTGTCAGTAGTGAAAAAAATGTATCACATACCACGAGAGAACTTGATTTTGGTATGATTGATAAATACGCAGAAGAGCGTTTACCTCATTTGAAAAAATCAATGTCGAGTAATAATTTGATCAAAACCCGTTCTAAGAGAGCAGACTCGATGAATGACGTTCACCAATTGCAAAAATCTTCACTCGATGAAATGACTTCATCGATGCCTAATTTAACTTTGAGCAACTCGTCTACATTCTCAAGTTTGACAATAGACTCCAACTTGTCACCAGCTATATCAAAGGAAAGATACAGCAGTGATATTGAAAGTCTTTACGAAGTTTCTTCGACTCCAAAGAGGAAACTCTCATTACAACAATCGGTGTCCACTTTAACGATTCCTCAAAAGATTAAATTATTAAAATCTAATTATTTCAAATGTGAGACTCAATTCGCTATTGCCTTGCAGAATATATCCATAAAATTATCCCTGGTTCCAAAGGAGGCAAGATTATCTTCTTTGCGTGCTGAGTTATCCATATTGAATGAGGACTTACCTTGTGAAACTGATATACCTATGTTATTACCATCTAATTCCAAGGGTAAATTACATAAAGTTGTTAGAATACCACTGAATGAATCCGCTGTGTTGAATTCCGCTGAGAGGGTTCCATTCTTGTTGTTGATTGAATTCTTGACCGATGAAATGGATTTTGATCCTGCTTCACCTGATAATGAGAGATTAGTCAAGGAGATCACACGTTCTAATGAACAGCACGACGGTAACAAATTTTCTGCATCTTCATCAGTGACACCTGTCGAAGTCGTGAGAGAGCGTAAGTACGTGTTTGACTTGGCAGGTGCTATGCATACAAATTCCCAGAGCGATATCAGAAGTTCCAGCTCTTCGTTCATTCCAAAAGCTCTTCTGGAAGAGTCCAAACTCGCTAATGAGACTGATATTACAGATTTCTCTGTTGTCAAATTATCTAATAAGAATGAGAATGAGATCTTGAGAGCTAAGAATTTTATAAATCATGCAAGTGACGTGCCACTTATCCCTCAAGAAGACACTGAGGAAGGGGAATCTGTTGACCCTGACGCTAGCGGAGCTACAAGAAACTCCGATTTGAGTTTCCAGTCTCATTATAAATTAGGTGAGACAGATTCATCTAATAGTAAATTGGTAACTCAAATGAGAATTGCAGCTGTGATGTTAACACAATTAGACTCATCGTCAAATCATTTGCCACAAGCACAAACTGCGGCAATCAAGGCTCGACTCATCGCATCGATGCAAGCTCTTCAAGATAATTTCGGGTCTGTCAAGGATTTGGAAGATATTCATGGTGCTGCAGGTGAGAGGAAATTGGAAAATGATTTGAAAATGGGTGGTGTTAAATCCAACTTGAATAATCAATCAAACTACTACCTTGGTGAAGATTGGGCCACGAAGAAAGAGAGAATAAGGAAAGAAAGTATCTATGGCCATTTGGATAATTGGGATCTTTGCTCTGTCATTGCCAAGACCGGTGATGATCTTACCCAGGAAGCCTTTGCCTGTCAATTGATCCATGCCATGTCTCAGATATGGTCTAGAAACAAGATTGGCGTGTGGGTGAAGAAAATGAGAATCTTGGTCACTTCATCGAATACCGGTTTAGTCGAGACTATCACCAATGCATTGTCTATACATTCCATCAAGAAGGCCTTAACTCAATATCAAATTGAACATAACGAGAACTCAAAGGGAAATATCGCTACATTGAAAGATCACTTCACAAAGACATTTGGAGATTCAGAGTCGGTTAGATACAAGAGAGCTCAGGATAATTTCACCATGTCATTGGCTTCTTATTCGATCATATGTTACATCTTACAAGTTAAGGATAGACATAATGGTAACATCATGTTGGACAATGAAGGACATATCATCCATATCGATTTCGGGTTCTTGTTATCCAATTCGCCAGGATCTGTCGGTTTTGAAGCAGCGCCTTTCAAATTAACTTTGGAATATTTG
Source organism: Nakazawaea wickerhamii (assembly GCA_030567635.1). Classification (NCBI taxonomy): domain Eukaryota; kingdom Fungi; phylum Ascomycota; class Pichiomycetes; order Alaninales; family Pachysolenaceae; genus Nakazawaea; species Nakazawaea wickerhamii. The sequence continues at coordinate 312,229 of JAJLSR010000007.1, forward strand.
GAAATCTTGGGTGGTACAGATTCTTATTTCTATAAGAAGTTTGTCAGATTGATGAAAGAAGGTTTCATATGTATTAGAAAAAATGCTGAGAATTTGATAACTATGGTGGAATTGATGCAAAAGGATTCCTCATTGCCATGTTTTAAAAAAGGTGAAAATACAAGTGTCCAATTGAGACAACGTTTGCAATTACATTTGAGTGATGATGACTGTGAACAATTTGTCGAAAATGTCTTGATTGGTAAGAGTGCCGGAAGCATATACACCAGATTATACGATCAATATCAATTATTGACTCAAGGTATATATAGTTGAGTTTCAAAAGAAATGGATGAAAATTACATGAATGAGTAAGGGTTAAAAGATAGTTAATAAAAAATATTCATCGCTATATAAGTTGAAATGAATAATTAAGCGTAATTTGTAATATATTTAGAAATAAAAGATTTAGTAAAGCATAAAATTTAAATTGTATACTCATAACCTTTTCAAAGAATCAAATCTCTTTTTCAATTCATCGAAATCATCATCAAATGTCTTCTTCTTAACATAGGCCGGTCCCTTGGTTTTCTTCTTAGAGACGTGAACACCATCTGGCACTTTAACTTCTGGATGTAAATCCTCTAATGTCTTTTTCGGTGGGAGAACTTTAATTGGTTTTTCATTCTCTGGATCTGTCACGGATGAAGATAATCTTCTCTCGAATTCAGGCATAGATTTGTCCAGCTCGTCATCTACCAAGTCGCTGTTTTCTTGTATCTCAATGGCTGGATCTTCTTCAACGTCAGACTCACCTTCTACATCGTTCTCATCGGAGTCAAGATCTTCATCACTTGGAACCAAGCCTTTATATGGTACACCATAGGCTCTTGCTATCTCTGTTAAGTACAGATCGACCAATATCTCCCCTGGTGGTCTCAATGAGCATCTCTTGACAATTTTTGGTGGGATTATATCATCTTTATTATCTACTGCTTCCTGAGCAAATTCTTTACCGAATTTGAGAATAAAGAGATCTTTTAAATCTTTGATTTCCTTCACTTCACCAGTCTTGAAAGCTGTATAGATTATAACTTTAACAGCTTCTTCAAGACCAGGGTCACATTTTGTATGTTCTTGTCCTAATAATCCTATTCTTGCTGATAATAACTCACAGTAAAGTTCTAAATATTCAAACAATTCTGTGTAATTGTCTTCAGCTATTATATTCTCGACTTTTATCTTTGCACTCTCTTCCTTTCCTTGTAATAAGAGATCTGCAACGACTCTTCTTTGTTGTTTAGAGATAGCCGCTTTCTTTTGTTGGATAAATCTTAAACGACTAATAGCCATCTTAAGATAGGATCGCAAACGGGACTGGTCTTTTGTCAGTATTTGGTAACTACTTGTAGAATTCTCATTAAAACATGACAGTCACTTACTTGTATACTAATTGGAGGTGGCATCTTGATTGATAATGCAATTGATGTATTACACTAATCTTTTATAACAGCAAATTATATTTTCCAGTGATAACGCAATGAGGAGGATAAAAAAAAGTAATCGTCAAATTCACCAAGCCTATAAATCTATAACTCCATTCAAGTCATCAGATATCCATCAATGGGACATCTTGACCAGATCCGTACACATTCAATATTAAATACATGTTATAACTGGCCTCAGCCTCTAAGAACCCAATTTTCTTACTCAATACTTTCTTGTACTGATCAACAGCTAAACTTACCAACCCTAGCATATGGAAAGCTCTTCCTAAATTATAGTCAACTTCTTGTATATCTCTGTCTGTACTAGTGGCATCAGCAACTTTCATCTCAGAGTACTTGACAAGGTATGTCATTGCTTGTATGATCTCTAAATTTCTATTATTTGCCAATCTATTCATCAGTCTATGCAAATGGCCAATTCCTAAACAGAAATATAACATAGGCTCATTCTTCCAACCATCATCCACTAGTTTATAGATATATGCCAAGTGAGACATATAGCTTCTCGTTGTGAGTAAGAAACCAGCATAGACGTAATTGAGAAGTGGGTGTTCGTGTGAAGTATCAATATCTGATACATAAATATTACCCAGACCAGCAATCTTTGTCTTATGCCTTACAGAGTCAAAGGCCTTGATCTGTCTTAAGAAAAATTTCTGATGACTACTGTGACTTTCTTCTTTGATCTCATTTCTACCCTGGTGTATCAATATGAACAATTCGATAACCGCGGATGAAAATTGATGTTGAAGTAAGCAGTTTCTAGTGTAATGAGCCAATTTCTCAGTATCGTTGAATTGTGCCGCTAAGGAGATCCCCACTAGCACCATTATCTTATCGATTTGATCACCGCTGAAACATGTAGCATTTTCACATGCTTGTAATACAAAAAATGCATCTGCATTAGCCTGACTTGCCAATATCAAACCGTATTCAATTAACAAGTCAAACCATTCTTGGAATGTCTTTCCCCTGAAAGTTCCATTATTCTCCACCACTTTCCCATAAGTTCTTCTATCTAAATCATTTTGTTCTCTGACTCTAGTGATTCTCGTGATCCTTCTTGTAATATTAGGTTCAGAGTTCCTATTTTCAGCAAGAAGTTTTTTCAAAGGTTCACATTTTTCACCAATGAAAAACCCTCTAGCAGGCAATAATAATTCAATAAGATTGGAAGCCGTGTCTAACCATGTGTCAATAGAGAACTGATCACCATTTTTCAGTCTTGGTAAAAGTCTCTCTGCACGCTGGAAATTTTCCAATACAAAGTTAGTTAACAGTTGATCTTTCACGTACCACTCTTGATCTGTCAATTTGGCAAGACGACGCTTAGATTGGACTTTTGGTTTATTCTCGATCAATGCTGCGTTCACATCCTCAGCCATATCAATATCTCCCTCTTCATCTGCAGTTGGTGAAGGCAGTATTTCACTAACTTTATCTTTCAAAGTATAAATCTTCTCCACTATATCATCCACATAATCTTGATCACCAAGGGCAATCCCAATTTCTACCAAGCTTGTGAGAACATCCACATTATCTGGTTCAAAATCAAGACATGCTTCATACGCCTCTTTCGCCTGGGCATAGTGATGAGCATTCAAGAGACACTTACTTATAGAGAAGATAAGTTCACTGTTGTTATAATCTGCAACATGGGAAAGAGATGAAAAGAACTTAAGAGCTTCGGTGTACATCATCTTGTCTTCCAATGCTTTGCCAACATCATAAAATAAATCTGCATTGTCATCGGTATCACTATTCAAAAGGAATTCAAAATTCTTGGTAGCCTCAGTGGTAGCACCAGAATTCAATCTGAATAATCCCAACTGCACTCTGATATCAATAGGGAGGTTGTGACTTAATCTCTGTTCTGATTCAGGTAATGCTCTAAATTTAGGGTTATCAAGTCTTCTTTCATCAAATTCAGAATCATCCTGGTAATCATTCCAGAAAGTCTGAGACTCTCTGCCTTGTATCCATCTGGATATGATTTTGATCAACGATACACCTGTAGTCCAAGCTGTTTGCTTGGCGTATAGCTCGGTCAAGATATTTAACTCGGACCAGCCAAATGTCACTGTGTTCAAAGTCGCGTTAGGGTTCAGTCTATTTGTCTTCCTGAAATTCATATTCTCTTCAAAGATAGCTAAGTAACAATCTATCGCTTCACTAATTCTATTTTGATTTACATACACCACAATCATCTCTTTCAAGATATTTTCATTAGTAGGATCAAGTTTGAAAAGCTTTTGGAAAGAGTTGGCTGCCTTAGTGTACTGCTCTGTTTCTCTCAATAATATCGCTCTCTTGAATATAGCTTGTAAATTTTTGGATTTCCCGGATTGTACTGCTCTTGTATAACAGTACATGGCTTGTCTTGTATGTCCCAATTCATATGACAAATCCCCTACTGTAGTCCAAAATTCAGAATCCCATGGATGTAAATGAGCAGCCAATATCCAGAAATTACAACACTTGGTCAATTTCCCCTGAGATCTGTATATTTCACCGATTGTCTTGTAAGCTGAGAAGTTCTTTGGATCGATCTTAACCACTTCAAGATAAGACTCAAGAGCCACTTGGAAATCTCCTCTTACAAACGCTTCATTTGCTGTACTAAGAAGTATTCTCAGTTCAAGTGACACTTTCTCAGATCTATGCTTCAATTTCAGATACCCACCACGTTTCCTTCTCGTTTTCATATTACTCAGCTCTTTAAGGATATTTCTAAATTCAAAATCATCATTTATCAAATCTTCATCCTCATTAGGGTCATAATCAGAGTCAGAAACATCTAAATCGAAATTATCATCGTTATCTTCATTAGATGAGTCATTGTCTTGATTCTGATTCTGTATCGATGAACTTTCTTCTTGATCATCAATTATATCATCAGGATCTGAAATGTAAAGAGGCTCATCATCGTCCTCTTCTTCGCTTATCATCTCTTTCAATTCATCGATATCAACCTCTGCATCGAATTCATCGTCATCTTCGAAGTGACCACGGTCTCTGGACATCCTATAAGCTCTTATAGTGTCTACAATTGCACCTTATAACACTGTGTTATGCCTTTGTTTATCTCTTTGACAAACAAATAAAAAAAAATGTTTGAAGGGCTAACTTCTTTTTTCTCACCACTTGACTAAACTATACAGTGGCAACAAGATAATAGTTATAGAAAATGGTATGTATCACAATGGTGCCTCCATTGGAGCTGTTATTTGACATGAGTACTAACCAGATTGAATAGTTTTCCGGGTTTACAAGTCAGTTTATGCTCCCTCGTAAGTTCGAAGCTTGGTTTAGATGTTATCCCATTACTCTGATGCCAGATAATACAAGGAAAGATGATGCCAATTTTGGAGGTAAGATCTTCTTACCACCATCTGCATTAGAGCAATTGTCTGTTTTAGAAGTGAGTTACCCGATGCTTTTCATCTTGGAGAATGAGGCAACCGAAGTTAAGACTCATTGTGGTGTCTTGGAATTTACAAGTGAAGAAGGAAGAGTATATATGCCACAATGGATGTTTGGTACATTAGGATTACAAGTGGGCGGATTAATAAAGATAACTAATACAAGCTTACCCTTGGGTAGTCAAATAAAACTTCAACCACAATCAGAAGATTTTCTTGAAATATCTGATCCTAGAGCTGTTCTAGAAAATGCATTAAGAAATTTTTCAACATTAACATTAAATGATGAAATTGATATAAGATACAATGGTCATATTTTCCAATTGAAAGTGATAGAATGTAAACCAGCAGATGCCATTTGTGTTGTGGAGACAGATTTAGTAACAGATTTTGAAGCACCACCTGGTTATGATGAAAAAATTGAGAAATTAAAGAAAGAAAGGCTAGCTGAACAACTGAAGAGAAGCTCAGAGTTAGATGTCACAAAGGCTCCAGCTCCTTCAACAACTATAGGCGGTATAGGACAAAGACTTAATTATGAAAATCAATTGAAAGCCAGTGCTACATCTAATGCATGGACTGGTGATGGATTTAAACTTTCAGGTAAGGCAACAAAGACCGAAAAGGAGTCGGATTTGAATGAAGTTAAGAAACTCACTTTGGATGGAGAACCTGCTCCTTTGGTGGTGGACGAGAATACATTGTTTTATGGATTTCCCTATGTGGCACCAGTCAGTGTTGAGAATGATGATGATTCAAAGGAGCAAGCTCCGACTACATTCCAAGGTGAAGGACAGTCTTTAAGAAGTAATAGAAAGAGAAAGAAGTAGTTTAATTAAACAACAAAATCATCTGTATTCTTGTACTGTTGTGTAAGTCTTAATATGTAAGAGATTATCTCTATATTAAATCAATAATGTCAATGATTAACTGTTATGTCTTATTTATCACGTGATTTTCTGGTAATGACAATCTAGTTACAGACATACAAAAATCTATCATAGATAAGCGGGTTTAGCTCAGTTGGGAGAGCGTTAGACTGAAGTCGTTTCTACGGTTCTGTAATCTAAAGGTCCTTTGTTCGATCCAGAGAACTCGCATTTATTTTTTATTTTTTTTTACCATTTTTTTCAATCAAAGGGGGTAATGTAAGGCTGATAAATAGTTGTTGATGATAATCTTTGTTGATTCAATATTCATTCCATTATAATACTCTATGATTGATTTATATTATCATAATATATATTTTTACTTATAGAGCATACTATAATTTTTCTTATCAATTTGAAAAATATTTCATTGATTCATAAACCTTTATTCAAATCAGGATAATCTGTTGAAGAAAAATCTATAATGATCGTGATTATAGTTTTCAGTTAACCCGAATTGTAAGCTTATATTTGTGATACCATATTCAAGTGGTTACAGAGGGGCAGAGGGGAAGCTATTAAGCTTTAATGCAAGCAACTTCGTTCTTGGCACTTACTGCACTACATGAGGAAAAATAATCTCATGATTCAAAATTTAAAATTAAGCAATCGCAAAAATTATCAATTACATTAAAAAGAGATCTTTTACAACAATTAGATTTTAAGTTTATAAAATGGACATTGACGTTATAGCGTTATGTAAAAATTAAACCAAAACACATGAAACTGATATATAAAAAAAAGCTATAAAATCATAAAAGTTCTTTAATCATAAAGTTTTTTAAATTGTTAAAAATTAGACAATTTAGACATCGGTGACTTCACTGTGTTGATCGGTCTCTGGGACTTGTTTAGCCTCTTTTAATTCATCATCATCAGTTGGTGGGACCCATTTTGATGAGTTCCATGGCTTGTAATCTGAACGATATAATAAATCGACATCTTCTAATCTTAAACCTTTAGTTTCGTAAACAATGAAGTGAACGTAGAAGAATGCGAAAACTAAACAACCCATAAAGACGTAACCGTAGTAGAAGTGAATGTCTGAAGTGATGAATGGAGTGAAGAAACCAATTAAGAAACCCCAAACCCAGTTAGCAGCTTGAGCAATAGCCATTGCCTTTGATCTAATTCTTAATGGATAAGATTCTGAGACAACAACGAAAACACCTGGAGCCCATGAAGAAGCGAAACAGAAAATGAAGAAACATGCAAAGACAATCATACAGTTACCTGCACCTGGAGAAGTAGCACCATCATAACCATTTGGATATAATCTAGTAACACCAACAGAAGCAAAGACAACGAAACATGCAATTTGACCAGCAGCACCCCATTTTAAGATTTGTCTTCTACCAAGTCTATCCATTAAATAGATACCCAGGAAAGTAGAAACAAAATTGACAACACCTAAGACGATAGAAGTTTCAAAAGAATCATTCAAACCAACAGCAGAGAAAATAGTAGTACCATAGTAGAAGAAATAGTTATCACCAGTTAATTGTTGTAATGATTGTAACATAACACCCATTTGAACTCTGTAAAAAATCTTTGGTTTACCAGTAAATAATTCACCCCATGAAGCATTACCAGCCAGTCTTTCCTTTTCAAGACCGGCTTCAATTAAATCAAATTCAGCTTGAACAGATAAATCATCTGGAGAAACTTTGTTAACTTTAGCAATTGATCTCTTAGCTTCATCATATCTATCTTTTGAAATTAAGAAACGTGGTGATTCTGGCATAAAAGTCATACCAGTAATCATAAGAATAGCCCAAGCGAAACACAAACCCATTGGAACTCTCCATTGAACAGAGTTGGAATAAGATTTAGTACCGTAAGTGGTACAGTAACCTAAGAAGATACCTAAAGTGATCATTAATTGATAACAAGCGACTAAAGTACCTCTAATATGTTTTGGAGCAGTTTCAGAAATGAACATTGGTGATAAGACTGAAACGGCACCGACAGCTAAACCGGAGATAATTCTACCGATAAAGAATTGATACCAAGCCTCAACTGAAGCAATTTGGATAATGATACCAACCATATAGACAACCATAACAACCATTAAACCAAGTTTTCTACCGTACATATCACCCAATCTAGCTAAAGTTAAACCACCGATAGCACAACCAATGTTAAAGATAGAAAGCATTAAACCAGTTCTAACATTTGAAAGGTAGATGCTACCATCTTCACGAACAGAACCAAATCTTCTTGTAAAATCTGTCATGTTAACAAAACCTGAAATGGTACCTGTATCCCAACCAAAGACGAAACCACCAAAGGCAATTAATAAACAAAGCATAGAAACAAGAATATATTCTGATGCTTTCTTCTTTGGAATTTCGACTATTGGCTCACCTAAGGATGAATTTTCTTCCTTAGCAACAAACTCATCATTTGAAGGTGTTTGATCTCCAATTTCCAGAGTTGACATCTTTTTAATTATTTTTTTTGTATTTTAAAATATTTATTGAATTAGTTAATATGAATTATATTTACTGGAGAAAAAGAGGAGAAAATTTTTGTAAACTGGGGAAAAGGGACTGGTTTTTATATATGAATAAAAGTAAAGAGTGGATTAATTTTAAAGTTAGCAGAGTACAAGCATAAAATTCTTGCCCTTCTTCGGATTAAAAACCTTTACAACATACAATTTAAAAAAAAATCACGCCCCTTTGAGAAAAAAATTGGGTGACTGAATGTAAGGCAAATGATTTTCTCTTACGATACATTGTAAACATATGGCGTTATAATCGGTGGGGAAAGAGAAAATTTTTATTTTGTCTTGCAGATTATTTTTTCCAGAGCGCCGGATGCCCACCTCCACTTTTTAAGAATCTGAGGCTATTTCTTTTTTTTTTAAACTTTCCCTCGTAAACTATAAAAAAAATTGACCCACCTTTTTCAGTCAGCCAAGTTGCATCACATCAGCTAAGTGAAAAGATTCGCCCTCATGAGAGTCAAAATTATCCGTGTGCAACCATTTATCTTTTGCTAAGTAAAAAAAATAATTCCCTCAATTGTTGATCAGACAATTAAATTTTTTTTTTACTTCGTTTGTCAAATTCAGTATGATATTTTATTTGTCCCTTTAGTTTCGCCGTCTCCTGATTTTATGACTAAGTGAACAAAACCCAGGAAAAAAACGCATCCCCGTGGGGAGGAGGCAAGAGGGGGCTGGAACACATACACATAGCAAATTAAAATAAGGGTACGATTCTTGCTAAATTACAGAGACACTCTCTAACACGTCTTACCACTCCACTTTTTCATTATTGAAGTTTAAGTGACGTGGTTCTTGTGTTATAATCAGGTGTGTAGCTTATCTTATTATCTCGTTAGTTTTAAAATCTCAGAAGAAGCTATATCGAAACTATATTCGATATGATAAGATTAAATAACTCAATAAGTATGATATCTCGATACTCCCACTCACTTATTAAACTCTTGTTATGTTTTGATTATTCCCTAACCTTTACATAAACAATAAAAATTTTCCTTATTTTTGCTTGTTATGTCTTGTTAAAAAGACAAAGGGCTAGCACAGGGGCTATTCAGCCCTTTACGATATTACTTTGCGGGGGCAAAGCCGTGGAACATTTTTGTTTTTTTTTTACATAATGCTCGATAATTACCCTTTTCGGACTCAGCGGTATACTGTGATTGTAAGTTTAAGGGTATTAATTATTACGGATATTTTAATAAGCAAAAGAAATTAACATAACATTGAAAGTTTTTCCTGAATGGTTTTTCGGCATTAATGTAAATAAACATCATCATCACGAAATTAAATTAGTTTTCATAATTTTATGGTCTGTGTTTTGAGAGATTTACAATTTAAATTTATGAAATTTTCAATTACAATTACATCAATGTTGTGATATACGATAATTCATAATTTTTGTTGAATGTATAAAAATTAATTATTAAGTCTAGCATCTAACATTTGAATATCTTGCTTTAAACTCAGTTCTTCAACTGACTTTACTAATTCTTTAGTACTCTTTGCTATATCAAATGCAACCCCCGCTAATCTTTGTTTGAAATTCTTGTCTGCATAGTCGGTATCGGATGTCTTATTGTTGGGTCCACATAATATATCCATTCTTCTACCACAATCTTCTAAATTTTGTACAACCCAACTACCATGTTCACGTAATTGTACATTTCTAGTTTGGCTCATCGATATATTTGTTGCCTCTGTCATTTGCCCCACCACGACATTTATGGCCTTTGCCCGATCACGAAGTACACCTCTTGTTGAATCCAGTTTCTTTATTGATGCTAATAACGTTTGAATAGTTGATATAACATCCATAGTTTGATGCTCTAAATAAAGAAGTAATTCATGTAACGTGTTATCCGGGTTGGTAATATTAAATTCTTCAACATTAAAATTTGCAGCTGCAACGGTTTTATCATATTCAATATCAGAAAGTTGTTCTTTTAAATCTTTTGATTTCGTGACGTTTGACTTAGTTGACAACGGTTTAATTTCCTTTTCTATCCGAATATCTGACTCATGCACAGGAATTTCATTAAGATCAACGTTAGTAGAATTTATATCGTGGGGGGACTTACTAGTTGAATTCGATTCTTCAACTTCCAATTCTTTTACTGCTGTAACTTCATTAACACTAATACTTGGTACATTATCCGTAACTGATGACCTTCTTCTTGCACCAAATTTAGCAAATCCATCAGTACTTGAAGTCATTTCAGGTATTTTCGATTTGATTTGTTGCGTTGTGGTTTCTTGCTCTGGTGATTCAAATTTTTTCATTCTATCCAATATATTTAATGAAGTTGGTGAAGCCTTTGGTGAAGTATGACTATTACCATTCTTATTGGCTGTTGTCGCTGAGCTTCCATATTTGTTAGCCAATGAAATTATGCCTGGTCCTCTTGGAGATGCAATCGATGCCAGTGTGCCATTGGCAGTGGACTCACTAGCGACCTGGGTAGTAATTGGAGCTAAGGGAGAATTAGCAATAGCCAGTCTCTTTTCGAAAACTGCGTTATCACCGAATTTACCATTACTTGGATTTGGTGAATTCATTCTTTCAATCATTCTTAAAGGTCTCACAGGTGATGATAAATCATCTTTATCGAAAAATGAACTTGGTGGTTCCACTTCCTTCATTGCTGGTGTAGAAACTTCATTTTGTTGAATTGGTAAGTCTTTCTCTTTATTTGATGTTGATAATTTAACTGATTTGATTAAATCACAGATGGCAAGTGAAACGTCATTCACTGCGATATGTAATACAACCACAGGCAAGATATGATTGAAAGTCAAATAATGTCTAGCCACAATAATCATATGAGAAATACATGATCTCAGTGTTGAGACCAATTTATTTTCACCAGCGACATCACTACACATATCATCCGCGGTGGTAGCGACCATTGAAACTGATTTGAAAACGTCATCTCTTTTACCCTTACCAACTTCCAAGTAAAATGACTCTACAGCGACTCTAAATTCAGCTAATTTTTTCATATTTATAACACCGGTTCCACTAACAAAATCTTGAAACAGTGCCTCAGATATATCGGCCTTGTTAATTTCTTCAAAGATGAAATCTGAACGTGCTTGTTCATATCTCTTTTTCCAAATATCTGTAGATGTCTCTACATCATTCTTATCGAAATCGTTCAAAGGTTTCAATTCCTCTTTAGCCAATTTATTTAATTGATCTTGTAATTCTTTAATTTGTGAATCATCTAAGATACTTTCACCAGGTTGATATTGTGGTACAATTTCTCTTGTCGATTGAGTATTTTTCAATTTTTCATATTCTTCAGTTAAGGCCAAATGTTTATCGTTAATGATACCATGAGATGATTGAAGTGCATCGTATTGACTCTTTAATAACATAACTTCATTTTTATTTGGTGCATCATTTAATTCTCTAGTTAATTGAGACAATTCAGTATTAAATCTCTCCTTGTTAGAATCAATTTGCCTTTGTAAAGATTCATTTTCTTTCTCCAATTGTGCTACTCTTTCACGTTCTTGCTCTAAATTTTTCTCTAAATCAGTGATCTTAACATCCATCTTTGTACCTTCTTCTAATAACATTTGAATTTCACGATCTTTATTAATACTTAAACCGCGCTTAATTGATGAGGATGAAGTATGCTTATTAGTAGTAGGACTACTAATAGATTTCATCTCTGGCACAGTATCTCTCTTCTCATTATGAATCCTAGTTGGATCATCCCCATTGATATAAGATTGAGGTCTAGAGACTCTATGAGGAGATATGACTTCTTCTTCATCTTCTTCATCACTTGACCAAGCCATTGTCGCTTTTGTTGGGATCACAGTCTTACTCTGGACACCATGTTGCGCTGCCAGCTTAGCGGCTTCGTTGGCGTCTACATTATTGAAATTATTAATCTCTCTTTCAACGATTGGTGAATCTGGAATATGTAAATATCTTCTCTCGATATCAAATAAGATATCACTAACTAAATCTTTAAATCTTTGGGCGGGTAATGAAGCCAATTTCTCTCTGGCTTGATTTCTCTTAGGATGAAAGATATCCTTAGGTAACAAGTGATCTGGCTCTTCTCTTGACTCATTAATTCTTCTATGTAACTCATCATAGACATCGGTACTTAATTCGACAAATTGACCCAGTGATAATTTTAATAATTTTTCATGAGCTTTATTGGCTCTCTTTGAATTCTTTCTCACTGGAGCATTCGAGTCATAAGACACCTGGATGAACTGTTTCAAAGACTTGTGATGTTTCTGTATTTCCCTCTTGACATCTGAGTTCACAACAAGATCTTGATTATTTTGACTCATGACCTACGAACTTTCAAAGACCGAAAAGTAGATGAATCTTCAATCAGTCAATTGTGTATTGATTCCTAAAAATTCTCCTCTAATTGGTAACAAGACCACTATACTTTATCTCAATGATACGAAGTAGTAAGTGTAAAAAATCGATAATAATGAACGAGATCAAAAAGCTAAAAAAGTATTGTTTTTATTTTCTTTACCGCGTCTGTTTTTTTTTTTTTTTTTGATTTTTTGATTTTTTGATTTTTGTGAAAGAAAAAAAAAGTTTTTTTAAATTTTCACTTCTATAAGTGAGAATTACAAAAATGAGAGATAGATAGATAGATATTGAAAAATAGATACACTACTACTACAAATACACATATATAAAGATCTCTAGATGACTATTACATTGGATCTATAAAATATATACAAAATGTCAAAGCTTGATCAAGCTTCATTTTCCGTTGAAGAAGTCTGCTTCTTGCTCTTCTTACCCTCCAATGCCAATTTCGTTAATGATACAGCGGAATTGATTATTGATGTATTAGTATTTTCTAATAATTCTAACCGTATAAATTCTTGAGCCGCTGAGAGACCATGATGTAGATTGATCAGCCCTACTAAGGCGCCAGTGACGCTGCTGAATATCCTATCTTCTCCACTGCTTTTTGGGTCATGATTTAATCTAAGTGCTTTTTTCCAAAATACAACATTACTTATACCTGTTTGTCTTGCAAATTGTGCAAGACATTTATCATTAAGTAAATTTTTTGCAACCATAGAACCTAAACAATCAAAATTCATATTATTTACAGCAAATTGATTATGAGTTGGTCTTGTTATAGCGAAAACTGATGTAAAAGTCTTTAACAATTGGAAACCAATTATTGATAATTTATCATTATATGGTTGTGAACCATGACTAAATGATTTATGAGTAATTATTTGTAACAATAATTCATCAGGCACCAAATATTTCCCATTGGCAATCTTTGTTAAATATGATTTAATATATTGTAAATTTTCTTGTGTATTCCCATATCTATGTCCCTTTACAGTTAAATATTCTTCAGGATCACGGATAGCACCTCTCACCCTATCTCCTCTCACCAATACTATGGACCTGGTATTTGTTATTATAAAAGGTCTGGCAACGGCCGACCTCAAAGGTTGTATCCTAATGAATGGGTTCATGCTATTTACAGGTCAAATATCTCTTTCAAAAGCCTATTATATAAGAACAACTTCTATGGTCTTTGTCTTCCACAAACTTTTCGGTTTGTGTCGAAAATTTTTTTTTCAACAAGTGCCACCAGACAGCCCCAGTTTTGTTTTCTCATAATTTATTCTGTATTGTAACAAGGGATAGATATAGAGATATAAGGATATATATAGATAGATCAAAGTAGTTGGTATATGACTATGACTAGTAGGATATAACATTACATATGAGTAAGGAAAATACAGTGAAGAAGCGATTATTGCTGGACAGGTTTTTCCAAGGAAATGAGAATTATGTAAGACTTTTTAATGCTCATTTGAAACAAGACAAAGTGGATTTAGATGATGCCGGTTACTCGGGTTCTTACCAGATAGATCATGTCTCTAAATGTGTTGGCACAGAGTGGGAGGACGAGGATAAAGAGCTTTTCTTCCATTTACTTTCTCGTTACTCGATTCATAGACTTGATATCATCGCTAATAAGATGCAAAGGAACGAACAAGATATTTATAATTATTACAGAACGTTACGGAAAGCTTTAAAGAGATGGAAAAGAGATCCTAATAGGTTTCATGAATTGATGAAGATGGATGAATTCCCTATAGCGTATGAGATGTCTGAGTCTTATATAAAGATGGAAAATAAACAACTGGATTGTTTAGCTGATTTAGATGAAAAAGAATATGAACAACAAATAGTGCCCAAACCTGTAAATGAAGATAAATTAATCAATGAGCAAAATGTATTAAATTTATTACTGTTTTATGATCTGCAAATCTTGAATCCATCAGTTTACTCTGAAGTTGTCCCACATGAACTTTGCTCATACCTTGAAGATATTGTTAAATTATACGTGAGGAAAATCTTATTAGATCTGGTGACTAATAGGTATATGTACAAGAAGATGACAATGCAGAATTTACATGAGAATGCAGATGGTGATATTCCCATAGCTATACGACACAGTGAGATACTACATTCAGTTCAGAAATGTTTACCAGGTAATATCACAAAATTAAAAGATTTCTGGAGCAATTTCGCAGAAGATCATAACATAAATGATATAAGTTCAGTGAAGACATGTAGTACACATTTAACACGTGAAAATCCTGATTTTTTCCATGATTTGAATCATGTATTGAAAAAACTGGTAAAGAGAAAGAGAATTGAAGATGTTGAGTCTCCCATGCATGAAAAGAAGAAAACTAAAGTCAAATTAGAAGATCTGATTTTCATCCAGGAATCGAAATTGTTGAATGATAAAGACCTCAAAGAGTCAAGACACCATGAGCATGTGGTATTGACATTTCTCTCTACTGAGTTAGACTCTGAGGTAGAGACGCCAGATAATCCTGGTGATCCAGAGGAAGATGAGCCAGTAGAAGAACCCCCACAAGTAGATTTCTACGAAGATATCAAGACCAAGACAACAGCTACTGATGATATGGTTACATTATCTTTATACAATTTTGCTTCATACAAGAGATGAATGTTCATATAGTTAAATAAACACATTTTTCCTCAGTAAGAGAAAAAAAAAATTTTCCAAGCTTGTAAAGAGATTGATGACATAGTCTAATCCCCATAATTTGTATATAGTGACCTGAATAGAGAATGAATATTCTTAAGAGTTGTTCAGGAAGGAGGATATATAGTACTGTGAAGTTCAACTTCGTACCCAGACACTCATTCCATCATACGAGGATAATAACACAGAAGGAATTCGAGATCACAGAGGAGACGTTAAGTCAGATAAGTGAGAAGAAAAATGATCCAGAGCTGGTGATATACTCTGAGAGTGAACCACTCAGTCAGCGGGAAGATGCATTCATGGACCTCATCTCAGGTGACGATAATGGGAGAAATGATACGAAATATGTGTCTTCACCTTTTGTATCGAGAGCGGAAGGTGCATTGAAACAGATATTGGATAGGAAATTAGCCGAACCAAAATTTGTCGTATTTGAAGACGATGAACCCGACGTGAGGCCACAACAACTGCAGAACGACTCGTCATTCGATGTCCTCGATAAGCTTTTCGAAATAACACCAAAGGAAAAGAAAGTTATAATATTAAATCCAAAGACAATTTACAATGCAAGAAGGAAAAGGTTCTCACATGAACCAGCCACAACCAACACACAGACGAGAAACTCACCATTTGCAACGCTTTTCCAAGACCCCGTCGAGAATGACAGAGACGAAACCGAGGATTTATTCCATGCTGTGGAGTTACTCAGACCGAAATGGGCCCAATTGCAAACCAAGCAGTACGATGAAGTGGTACAAAACTTGTCGGCGCTGTTCACCAAGGCACAATTGAAAAAATACATCACGTCATATCCTAATGCCACATACCACTCTTCGTATAACAAGAAGAGATTAAGTGATTATATCTTATCGGATATTTGGAGAATCGAGAAAGCTGAATCAGTGAGCACCGTGAAGGAATTGATCAGAGAAGAGATCATCCCCTTGACCGCGAGAGAATTGAGATTGTTGTTGTCCGATAGCGGGGTGGTGATATTCAATTGGAGATCATTAGGTGCAGATATCGCCGTCGATGCTAATCAGAGATTAATCGTCCGTGCTCCAGTGAATGTGCTCAGATATATCCGTGTGGTGATTAACAATTTGCTCACTACGACTAAGACCGAGGTGTTGAATGTGACAGGGTTTGATTCGGTGGGTAATACTCCATTAATGGATTATTTGAGTAGTATCACTAATGTCGTTTACGAGAGAGATAACTCTGATGCACAATTAACTTTATATTCATTGAAACAACATCGTATTGTCACGTTCAAGCAACTCTTGCTGCACAGCTTAGCGATAAATCCTGTTGTCGATAATGTTTACTCGCATGGTACAGAAGGTGAGAAATTTGAAGTAAACGATACAGTGTCAATACCTGAGATTTATAATTATAAGAAATGGTACCGATATGAAGTCGGCAAGAAAGGTGTAGCACCACTGATTGATGAATTTTTTGATGATGTTATGGATTATGAGACTATAAATGATGATATAAGAGAGTTAATGATGGAACAATTATTGTTAGAGCCACTGTTAGAAGATATAAAACGTGCACAATTTGATAGAAATCTTGAAGACAGTATGAATCATTTCAAGAATAACTCTGAGACTGATATAGAGGAACAGATAGAATTAGAATTTGAAGATAATGTGGTTGATGAAATTACAGAGTCGACTGATTTACTCGATATCGATAAAGCATATGAAAAATTATCAACAAATGACTCAATCTTGGCTACATTTGGTTCAATATTAGTTGACGAGACAGATGAAAACAAGATTTTCAATACCCATTTACCATTTGTTAATAAGACTATATCAGAATTACCACTATACAATTCCAAATCATCACTGGATAAGGATAATTTCGATTACATTTATGTGATCAAATTAATTCCAAACCCATATAAGGACATCACAAGCACATCACAATACCCACCAATTGAATTTTGGTTTGAAACTAAGGGAAATTTCATCGATGTGTCATCGATGAGGATAATGCAAACTAAAGCACAGACTAATTTACATTATTCATTACCTAATGAGAAATCAGATTTAAGATTAACTTCGGACACTGTACTGGATATCGATACCGATCTCGATGGTGAATGGTTAAGTGGACAAAGAGACATCCTCAGGTTCTTAGAAGACTGTGGCTTTAGTGCGACGGATTTCAAAGAGTCACAGATAAGTGAGTCGTGTACGATCAAATTGGGAGATGATGAAGTCGAGTATATGGTTGTTGGTACACAGCAGAGAAGACAGTTAGAGTTGAGATTCCATGATTTACTTTTACAATATAGTATAGTCGATAATGGTCACTACGGTGGAAGAAATTTAGAAGTTAATTTAATTGGTGATAGTGATATGACAAGAAATGAGTTCAGTAAATTTGTCAATACACTGATTGAATTCATTAAAGAGTTGAAATAGGAAATTTAAAACTTGTAAATATATATAGATTCTTTTATATAAAGATAAATATAATGTTGTCCATGTTATACTACGTCAAAGACAAATACTTGGTCTATGCTGCCCTTACATGGATTTACAAATTACACCGTCTAAAAAAAAGGGTGAATATGTAAATTGATTCAATCTACGCCATCAATTCTCCTATGATTAAAGAGAGTACTCTGAAATGTATATGGAGATACATCTCAGTGGTACAATACTGGCAATATCATTATAAAGACCAAAAGTCTCAGTATATCACCAGTCGCACCTTGTTCAGTGTTTCTTTGATCCTTTAATTTGTTTGACGCACAAAGTCGTGTCCACAAACACCAAAGGCGGTGGCAATTAAATTTAAACAGTTTATACTACAACATATACATGTGAAATTGTGGGGAAATAAAGAGTCTATTATGTTGTGTTGATTCATATAATGATAATCCCTCAATTAATGCCATATCTATATATTTACAATCAATATAGATCACGTTGTATAATGATTAGTTGTATATTTGTAATTGCTGCCTATTTGCCCAAAGTTCGCCTCCGCCCCTCTCTTGCCCCGAATTTGTCGAACAAAAAAATTTTTATTTAAACCAAAGTGACCGCTGTTATTATAGGATTATTTGAAATTTTTACATACAAGTATATATATACAAATTGTCAATTAAACAATGTCACAAGTATTTTTCGACGTTTCCGCTGATGGTAAGCCATTAGGAAGAATTATCTTCAATTTATATGATGATGTCACCCCAAAAACTGCTGCCAATTTCAGAGCTTTAGCTACTGGTGAAAAGGGTTTTGGTTACGCTAAATCTTCATTCCACAGAGTTATCCCTCAATTCATGTTACAAGGTGGTGATTTCGAAAGACATAACGGTACCGGTGGTTACAGTATCTACGGTAACACCAAATTCAACGATGAAAACTTCATTAAGAAACATGACAAACCATTCTTATTATCAATGGCTAACGCTGGTCCAAACACCAACGGTTCCCAGTTTTTCATCACCACCGTTGTCACCAGTTGGTTAGATGGTAAACACGTTGTCTTTGGTGAAGTCGCTGAAGGTTCAAACGTTGTTAAGGCCATTGAAAGTTTAGGTTCAAACTCTGGTGCTACTAAGGCTAAAATCACCATTGACAACTGTGGTACTTTATAAGCAATCTCATTTAATTTTTAATAATTAAATATATATGTTTTATCTTATAATTTTAACACTGATGATTCAATGAGAAATACTTTTACTCGTAAATTTAATATTTCATAATTATCAACTACGTCATTGTCTTTTTTTCCCATACATAAAAAAAATTACATAATAAAATGTCAAATTATTCAATTAATTGAAGCCTTAGCTCTCTTAAGAGTACCTAAGATAATACCTAACCAACGAGCAGTCTCTCCGATATCGTTATCTTCAATTGCCTCTTTCAATCCAGGGAATGTTTGTCCCTCATAACCGGTATATCTACCACTTGCATAGACAATATGTCTAAACCATGATCTATTATTTAAACCCTTGTGGTATAAGAATTTTCTTTCAAAATATTTTAATTTGTTATTGTAATTCTTAATAGCGAAATGTAATTTAATCTTTTGCCAAAATGATAAATCATCAGAATTATCAAATTCCTTTTGAAGTTGTAATACCTCGTTATCAAATGATGTGGCTCTGGATTCCAAATCAGTGATCTCTAATGAGACTTTATCGATCAATTGACTCACTGAGACGTTACCATGATGTTTACATTGGAAATCGTTAGCACTGATAGCGGTCTTGTTATACCAACTCTTTGGGATCATGGAAATGGTGTCCTTGTAATATTCATCTAACTTATTAGCGTAATCAACAAGTTTGAAATCAATTAATTTCTTTTCACTCAATTGAATAGCGACTAGTCCAAGATACTTAGCCATCAAATTATGATAAACGAAACCTGGATCCAGAAACGTAGACATCCAATGGAATGAATCATAATTGGAATGGTATTGGTAAACTGGGTCTTGAGCACTAGATCCGAATCCCATATCTACAGAGGGGATACCTAATCTTTCCAAGAACACAGTGTAATCTGAACCGGAACCCAAATTCTTGATATCGTCCTTCTGGGCATCGACGAAATGTTCATATAAGGAGCCACCTTTTGGGTATGGTAACTTCTTAGCGACGGATCTTAACAAGTTGTTCAACACTGGTGAACCACCTAAATTCAATACTGAACCGGTACATGCGACATCTAAATTCAAGTATGCGACTACTTTCAGTTGCAAAGATTTAGCGAAATTTTCACCAAATTCAGTGGATCCTAATAACAGATACTCTTCACCGTCCCATGAGGCGAATACGATAGTTCTCTCTGGTTTCCAACCTGTCTTTGAAAGTTCACTTAATCCACGTGCTACCTCTAAGAGCACAGCTGATCCTGAATTTGGATCCCCAGCACCTCCTTTAATCCAAGCATCACGATGGTTTCCAATGATAATAACCTCTTTAGAGTTCTTACCTGGTAAAGTACCATAAACGTTCCATAATGGGGTAATGTTATAAATTTGATCAGAGTACAAGTTTAATTTATATTCAGGGTTTGGACCAATTGAGTAATTATATTTAGTCAATTCACCAATCCATTCTTTCCCACCAATATCCTTTGCCAGTTTACCGAATCCGTTCAATTTGGTCAAGATTGGTTTAACTTCTCTATAACTGATTGGCAATACTGGGATCCTGCCAATGGCATCATGAGGATCTTGTCTTGGTACACCTGGTTTAGAAGCGTAACCTGGTGTAGTAGGATCACCTGGTCTACTACTCAAGAATTGAACACTTCCACGTTGCACTGAAGAAGGGTTTCTAGCTGGACCTTCAGGGTAAGTCTTATAACCGTTCTCTGGT
The DNA here is from genome assembly GCA_030567635.1 of Nakazawaea wickerhamii. Classification (NCBI taxonomy): domain Eukaryota; kingdom Fungi; phylum Ascomycota; class Pichiomycetes; order Alaninales; family Pachysolenaceae; genus Nakazawaea; species Nakazawaea wickerhamii. The sequence continues at coordinate 332,987 of JAJLSR010000007.1, forward strand.
GTGATACCGAAATCATCACCTGGATCAGAGTATAATAATACACCAATGGCACCATTCTCCTGAGCGAATTTAACTTTCAATCCACGGAATATACCACCGTATCTGATAATGGCAATCTTACCGGTGACATCGATTTTATTTTCTTTCAATAATTCGAAATCACCTTTAGTACCGTAATTACAATAAACAAATCCACCGGTGACATTACCATTAGCCGCATAAGCTAAGAAAGTTGGAATTAAATCATCACCTTTCGTAGTTGGATCTTCATCTAATTCATCTTCTTTTAAAGGTGCCTCATATACCAAGTTATCATCTGAATCGAGTAATTTCAATGAATGTTCATGTGGGTAACTGACATAGATATCGTAGGCGTCAATCTCTGATTGCAAGCCGTATTCTTCGAATTTTCTTGCGGTCCATTCAACAAACCCATAATTGGTGCCTGGTAAATGAGGTTCAGACGTGTATTTTTCAGACCAATTTCCGGCATAATTAGTCTCTAAGGCTTTCAAATAGACATCAGCTAATAAGTCTTGATCAGTGACTGGACCTTGCGGGAACAAATTGAGCTGTGATTTGGTCAATTCATTACCGAGGAAACTGTGAGATGCTCGTGGAACGTAGTACCATAAACTGGTGATTATGGCATTAGTAATGAAGACTATTGCGAACCACTTCTTGGCAATACTCTTCTTTTGATTTGGTAAAAGAGTCCCGCTCTTCTCTGAAATCATTTTGATAATCAACTTTTAAATAAATTTAAACTGAATTGAATTAAAATTGAATTGAACTTATATATAAATATACTTTTGAAATATTGTTGCCGTGGATCTTTTGCGGCCCTTGCCCGAAAGGCGAAAACAATACAAATTAAAAATCAAGAGATAAAGAAACAATCTTTTATTATCTACACATAGTTAAGAGAGAAACAGGGGCTGTTTTCTCAGTAATCGTATTCATTCTCCTTACCAAATGCATCTTCTCTAGGGAACCCACATTCTGCCAAGATAGTGTCTACTCCGTCTTGTAGGATCACTTGCTTCTGTTCTGCGTCTTTGGCTAATAAGAGCCCAATGAAACCTACTGCGTTAATACCAATTTTCAGTTTACTGTAATATGCGTTTTGTCTTGGTATAACCATAATGAATTTTTCATTCATTACTAAGTTATATGAAATAGGTACCAGTGGTACATTCAAGTTATTCTCTAACACTGTACCTTGGGCTTCTTGTTGTTGAATAGAGATGTTTCTGAAGTAATTCAAAATCTTCTTGAAAAGTTCAACGTATACTATAGATAATAAATCTTCTTTCTCTTCCTGGTCTGCGAATGATGTAGGCAATGGTAAGATGAAATGTTTAAATGACATTGAATCGTCACATAATGGTTGACTCTCTTCATCATTCTCCTTTGGAATGAAAAAACTCTTACCCTTCAAAGTATATTCAGGGAACAATTTTAAATTTGGTAATGGATATTTAACAAATTGAATATGTCTATGTTGTTGTGAGAATCCACTTTGTGGTCCACTATTATAAAAAGCAAAGTAATTGGATTTCTTTGTAGTATTTAAGTTCTTCAAGATATCATATGTGGCCATTAATTCTCTTGGTGATAATAAATCATTTTGGTTTTTGAAAACTTTAGTAGTCAAGAGGAAATGATTTTCAGATACTGGGAACTTGTTTAATAATAATCTATAATCATCTAATAAATCTTCTTCTATAATGATATCCTTTTCCGGATTCAAGAATGGTGACTCAGTGGTGCTGGTGGAAGAAGCAGCGTCTTTCTTCTTTAATGAATCAATCACTTTTAATTCCACAGTTAAATTTTGATCATCAAGAACTTCAACTTCCTTAGGCTCTGTGAAGATAATTGATGAATTTGCAAGAGCTTTTTGGAAAGTCGTGGTTATTTGTGTTGATAAATCAGCAGATTGTAATTCCAGATATGTCTTAATTGGCATTGTTTTATGTATTCTATTTAAGTGATGGATAGATCTTTCAGATGATGATGATGATGAGGAAATGTTATTTTTCACAGAGAAAGAAGGTCGTGTGGGGTGTGCTAATTGAACATCATCAGATGAGCAATGACTGATGATATTGCTTCATTTCATTACGTGAGCTTATTTATAGCAATTGATCATTTGATTATTATGTTATATTGCAGATGATGTTTATACTGGTCTTTGCTTTGTCTAGGTGAAAATGTAATACCAAGTCTAGAGGTACTACGAAATATGAAATATAAAAAATATATTTGATATTTTCTTAAAATTACATAGTAGAACTTTACTTGGATACAATTGAGTCACTAGCGATTGATAAGTGATAAAAAAGAACAACTTCAACGGTGTACTGTCTATTAAAAATAATAAGTCAAGCTTTTAATAGTTTAGTATCACCATTAGAGTATTAAAAGTAAAAATTAAAAAAATAGATTTTCCGATGCCGGGAGTCGAACCCGGGTCTACCCGGTGAAAGCGGGCAATGATAGCCGTTACACTACATCGGATTGGATGTATCCTTAATTCAACCCTCAATTACAGTACGTGGATTATTATAATAGGGGTAACGTTAATGCGTATAGTCAATCAGAATTTTCATCTCATATCACGGATTATGTATATTTATGGGTGATTAATTTGTTTATAAATGTAATTCTCCTCTTCCATTTCCTGATAAATTCAAATTCTTATAGACCATACAGTAATATAAGCGAATGTAAAACAATACAAATCAGTATACAAATAAACATATACAAAACAATCCACCTCTAATGAGATCCAATTATAAACAAAGTCATTCATCTAAGTGTATCTCAATTATTGATCTCGTACCTGTTGTATAATTTTCCATAATATACCCCACACTTTCTTCCAATTTGTTTGTCTGGGGTAAACGACGCTCAATTTATCAACTCCCAAAGTTCAATTCAAATGATTTCATGATTTCAGAAAATGGCAGTGCCCCGGTAACTCCCGGACCCCCTTTCCCCAAATATAGATCTATATCCGAGATGTGTAAACGTGTAGATGATGGGATAGGATGGTCCTGAACTAGGCTACGGTGTCTAACACGCACACTTGTTGTTTCCACATCACCCATTACCGATCTCCATTAACACGATCTCTCTTAGTATGTAAGACTGTAATAGTTAAGTCCCCAGAGGGAGCGGCTAACAGAGAAGGGCTACGCGACAGAGCGACTAAATATTCCGCATTGAGAGTCCCGCACCGAGACAAGCAAACAAAAAATTTAAATTTAAATCAGATTTTAATTTAAGTGGAGAGAGAAAGGAACAACAGAAGTGAATTGGGTGGAAGTTTTTAAAATAATTTATTCAATCTTATTTATCCTTTATATTCAATTGATAATAAATCTTTTAAATTTTAAATATTTGATTTAAAATTAATATATAACTAAATCATATACTGCAATGTCTCATTCAGTTAAACAGTGGGGTTACGAGAAAGATGAAGATCTCGTCTTGTCTCAATTAATCGGTTTAGCTAAGACTAACCCAATCTTAAAAGTGATCCCTAGTGAGAAAGTTGTCTTCAACTCTCAATCCAAGGAGGACAAAGTCATGTTGTTATCAGGTGGTGGATCAGGTCATGAACCATTACATTGTGGATTTGTCGGTAACGGGTTATTAGACGTTGGTGTCGCGGGTCATGTATTTGCATCCCCTTCCACCAAACAAATCTTAGCAGGGATCAAATCTAAGCATTCGAAGGCCGGTACTTTGGTCATTGTCAAGAATTATACAGGTGACATTCTTCATTTCGGTTTAGCCGTTGAAAGAGCCAAGGCAATGGGTTATGATAACATCGAGATGGTTATCGTCGCCGATGATGTTAGTGTCGGTAGAGCCAAGAATGGTTTGGTAGGAAGAAGAGGTTTGGCTGGTACTACATTAGTACACAAGATCTTAGGTGCTGCTGCCTTTAATGGTGCTCATTTGAAGCAATTGGCTAAATTGGGTAAATCCGTAGTTGACAATCTTGTCACTATTGGTGCCTCCTTAGATCATTGTTCTATCCCGGGTAGACACGACGAGGAAGGTGAACAAGTTGAGTTCTTGAAACTGGATGAAATTGAAATCGGTATGGGTATCCATAATGAACCTGGTGTTAAGAAAGTTTCACCAATTCCAACTATTAATCAATTAATCGCCAACTTGTTAGAATACTTGTTATCCACAGAGGACAAAGATAGAAATTATGTCTCATTCAAACCAGATGACAAAGTCGTATTGTTAATAAACAACTTGGGTGGTGTAAGTAATTTAGAATTATACGCAATTACTCACCATGCAGTGGATCAATTAGCAAAGACTTACAACATTGTACCAACAAGAGTTTACACTGGTGCATTCACCACTTCATTGAACGGTCAAGGTTTCAGTATCACATTATTAAATGCTTCTAACGTCTCTGGTGTCAATGCCATTGAATTATTAGATGCGCCAACCGATGCCATCGCATGGAACGCCAATTTCTCATCTTGGTCTACTGAAGGTGACCTTTTCGTCGATGCAAAGGAGTTGGATGAAGAAATCGCTTCGAGTAATTTCAAAGTCGATTCTGCTAAATATGTCAGTATCTTGAAATCAGGTTTAGCTGCGGTATTGAAGAAGGAGCCAGACATCACTAGATACGATACCATTGCCGGTGATGGTGATTGTGGTGAGACTTTATCAAGTGGAGCCAATGCTATAATCGGTAGTATCGATAGTGGTAAATTAGACACGACTGATCTTGTTAGATCTTTAGTACAAATCACCGATTTGGTTGAAGACTCTATGGGTGGTACCTCCGGAGGTCTTTACTCTATTTTCTTATCAAGTTTGGCACAATCATTGAAAAATGCAGAATCTAATGATTTACCACTGTCATTAAAAGACGCATTGAATTCACTTTTCAAATATACTAGTGCCAGAGTAGGAGATAGAACTTTAGTCGACGCTTTAGACCCGTTCATCAATACTTTTTACGATTCCCATGGTGATTTTGCTAAAGCCGTTGAAGCTGCACAAAAGGGTGCTGATAGTACAAGAACTTTAGAAGCTAAATTCGGTAGAGCCTCCTATGTTGATCAAGATGATTTGAAAAAGGAAGGTGGATTGCCTGACCCTGGTGCTATTGGATTAGCTGCTCTTTTCCAAGGTTTTTACGAGGCTTATAAATAGTTTCTTTAGTTTATTTAGATATGAATGAAAAATCTATAAATAATTATTATTTTGCTCTTTGAAGCTCATCCGCTAAAAGAAAAAAAAAATTAAAAAAAATCTAAAAAATTTTCAGACTGTAATTAAATTATATATCATCTGATAACAATTGGTATAGATCACATTAGAGAGAATGGATATCTTTAGAGTCTTAACGAGAGGAGCATCTTTGAAGAAATCTAAAGGTGTCTCTGCCGATTTTGCTGCACCTAATGTCGCCAAGAAGAGCGAGAAGGCAAGAAAGGATTTACAATTACAAGTTGACAGGGAGACTGATTTCTTTCATACGAAGAGACATAACCCTGTGACCACCGAGGAGAAAGGTCAGGATGATGAAGAGGAGGAAGAGGATGAAGTACCACCACCAAAAATCGCTACCGAGGAGGATCTGAGGAAATTGAGAAAATCTTATCGTGGTAAAGTAAGTGGTCATGATATACCATTACCTATTGGATCATTTGAAGATCTAATAAGTAGATTTCAATTAGATAAGAAGCTTTTACAAAACTTGATCGATTCCAATTTCACAGAGCCAACACCTATTCAGAGTGAATCTATTCCAATGAGTTTATTACAACGTGATTTAATCTGTTGTGCTCCAACTGGTTCAGGTAAGACATTGGCCTTCTTGATACCGTTAATGCAAACTTTGGGTAAGAATAAGAAGAATCACGGTATAAGAGGGTTAGTGATATCGCCAACGAACGAATTGTCTCTGCAGATATATAATGAATTATTGAGATTGAACAAGGGGAAGAATTTGGAGATTGGATTATTATCACCATCGTTATTCAAGAAGATTAAACGTAAAGATATCCAGTATAAGAAATTCGATATCTTGATCGCGACACCGTTGAGATTAATAGATTTAATCAAGAATGAAGATGTCGAGTTGAGATTAGATACAGTGGAACAATTAATCTTTGATGAAGCTGATAAATTATTTGATTCAGATTTTGCAGAGCAAACAGATGATTTACTTTCACAATGCTCGAATGTCAAGTTAAGAAAATCCATCTTCTCCGCTACGATACCATCGAGTGTGGAACAAATCGCCGAGTCTATAATGAACGATCCAGTAAGGGTCATTATCGGTCATAAAGAAGCTGCTAATTCATCAATTGAACAAAAATTAGTTTATTGTGGTAACGAACTGGGTAAATTATTAGCTATAAGGCAAATGATTTCAAATTCTGAATTTAAACCACCAGTGATAATCTTCTTACAAAGTGTTATAAGAGCGAAAGCCTTATTTCATGAATTATTATACGATAAATTAAACGTTGACGTTATTCACTCGGATAAATCACAAGCACAGAGACTGCAAACTATTGAAAGATTCAAGAGTGGTGAAATTTGGTGTCTTATCTGTACCGATGTGCTAGCGCGTGGTATTGATTTCAAATGTGTTAATTTGGTTATTAATTATGATATTCCAACATCGGCACAGGCGTATGTGCATAGAATCGGTAGAACAGGTAGAGCCGGTAATAAAGGGCGTGCTGTGTCATTTTTCACAAAGGAAGATTCACTTGCCATTAAACCTATTGTCAATGTGATGAAGCAAAGTGGTTGTAAAGACGGTTACAGCGAATGGATGGAGAAAGGTTCACATATCACCAAGAGAGAAAAGCAACAGGTTAAGCAGAGACCAATTGAAAGGAAAGGGATAAGTACTGTGCCTCATATAGTGAAAAAGGAAAAGAGACAACATCGTGAGATGATTGAGGCAAGTAAGAAGAGGAAATTAGCTGAACAAGATGAACAAGATGAGTAAATCATTACATATAACTGTATAAAAGAATCATTCAAATGCTTTTCTTGTATATTTTTATTGATTGAAAAATTAAGAAATTATATAAATATAAACAAAACCAATGGTTTACATTACAAAACTCATTATCTAATGGTGTTCAGCTTTTGGACCGAATGATGGGTAACCAACTATCTTTCTTCTACCGATGATTTCACCTAATGAGAATAAACCAAGTAATTGAATACCGTATGAACCATATTTATAGACAAATTGTTTATTAATACCAAGAACGGTTTTCTTTAAAGAGTTGGTCAATTCAGTAGGACTTGTCTTTAAGAGAGCTAATGATTGCTTGTATAATGAATTATAAACTTGTTGAATTTGAGTAGTTGAAGGTGGAGCTAAACCTTCTTTTAAGTAAACTTGTTTACTTAACTCGGCAATGACTTTTGACCAGTACACTGTGGAGTCCTTGAAGGAGTTGAATTTGGTGGCCCAAGTAGCGGCTTTAGCCTGTGTTGATTGGAAACGTAAGCCCAGTTGACTGATTGTCTTTCTAGAAAAATTAATAGCTGATCTTGAAAACATTGTTTTGATTTAAAATTTTTGTAATGAAAGATTGGGAATTTCTCGGATGAAAAGATTCACTTAAAAAAAGAATATGAGTTTTAAAATAAATTCGATCAATTTCAATTGTTACCAACCAATTAATGTCAATTTACAATATAATTATGTCAAGATTTCACCTTGTAAACTCTCAATTTCGTCAACGGAAACAATTTTTTTTCAACTTTTTTTCTCACAAAGAATTTGGTCTCTCAACCAATGAGAATTGAGTATCCTAATGGGGGAATTTCCTCTTGTGGTTGTTACACGTCTTGATAAAGATACTACTAGAAGACGGGTATAGATTGGGTAACACGATTAAAAGATACAGTTGAGAACTGAAATAGACTATAAAACTCAGATATAAAAATTAAAAATAAAATACAAAAAGACACCAATTGTTAAATCCACTAGATAGTGGTGTTTCTTCTGATAACTCTTCTTGGACCTTCACCTACTATGACAACTTTACCTTCACTTTCCAATCTTCTCAATGCATCACCGAGATCCATATTTTCAATCTTACCCTGGCTCTGTTCGTTGATCTTTTTGAGAAGATCGTTGAAACTCAAGGCGTTTCTTCCATCGGAGGACTCGATAATGTTGAAAATTTGCTTAGACAAATCTTCTTCTAATTGTCTTTGTCTTGAGGAATGACCAGTTTGCACTAAATCCATATCGATTCTACCTGTGACTGGGTCAGTAGCGTAATCTTTAATAGCACTCTTTATCAATCTCACGGCTTCTTGGACATCGATAAGTTCAACGTGTGGAGACAATCTCATCTTGGCGTGGGCTTCGGATAATCTGATCATCGACTCTAACTGTCTTGTCGTGGCGGTGATTCTCTTCTCTTGTGATCTGATATCTTCACCGAGCTTCCTCATCTCCACGTACGATTTGACAAGCTGATCTTTACTCTCTTGTGTCATCACTGGCTTAATGTTCTCCTTGGCGTATTGGATATACAAAGATAAGAATTCAATAGGCAAGATCTCCTTCTTTGAACCATTCTCTGGTGTATCTTCCAAGTACATATTGGTGATATGCTTGGCCAACTGTCTATCGATCTTCTCATCAACTTTATCCAAGATCAAATAAACTAAATCGAATCTCGACAATAATGGTGGTGGGAGATCAATATTGCTCGTTACTGGTAAATTTGGATCATAACGAGAGTTGATAGGATTAGCCGAGGCTAGGATTGATGTTCTAGCGTTTAATGTGGTAATGATACCTGCTTTCGCAATGGAGATAGTTTGTTGTTCCATCACTTCATGTAAGACCGATCTTGTTGATTCACTCATCTTGTCGAATTCATCAATACAACAAACACCTCCATCGGACAACACTAAGGCACCACTCTCCAAGACCAATTGCTTAGTGTCGATATCTCTTGTCACGTAAGCGGTCAAACCCACAGCGGACGAACCCTTACCAGATGTATAGACACCTCTTGGTGCGATCTTATGGACGTAGGTCAAAAGTTGAGATTTCGATGTAGATGGATCACCACATAAAAGCACGTTGATATCACCTCTATGTTTACCACCATTCTTGAATGATTTATTCGTACCTCCGAAAAGTTGTAACAAAATACCCTTCTTGACATCGTCCATCTCGAAGATGGATGGTGCAAGAGATCGAGATAACAAATCGTACAAGTCATCACGTTGTGCTGTGGTGTTGATCTTGGCGATATCTGCCTCGGTGATCTTTCTTGTCTCTTCGACTTCTTGGTGATCACTGACTTCAGTTTCAAGAGTAGTGACATCGACACCTAATCTCTTGTTATCTGTCTTCTTGATATGTACGACATCTAAATAAGTCTTAAAAAGTGATTTCATAGTACTTTGCATAGAATTCATCTTCACCGGGGTTGATCTAAAGATACCACAAACTTCTACTCTGTCACCGGCTCTACAAGAATCGACTAATTCATCATAGACACATAACGACACAGAGTGTGGGGTTTGTCCATCTGGCACCAAATCCGGTGTCTCTTGTAATCTGATAACTTGCTTATCGGCGAATGAAGATCTATTATGGATTATTTGCATCGAGTTCAAAGAGTTACAAACTTCTCTTTTACAACGAGCAGGTTCTTGTATAACACCTCTATCGATCTCCACTGCCTCAGTGTGGTCACAAACGCTACATTTGAAAAAAGCGATTTTCATATCTGGGATAATTGGAGTAGATCTGATGACTAAACCCTTAACGGAGACCAATTTGTCAATATCATTAGGGTTCAATTCTCTCATCCCCGTTTGGGTATCGATATTATATGGTCTCACTTTGTAAATAGTGGTTTCGATATCGTCAACGTTGTAATCACCATGAGCATTGTTTTCAATGGCAATCTGGACCATACAATCCTTGATGGTTTGATCCATGATTGGGATAACTTCCTGTGGGTAATTTATAAGTTGTTGATACAATTTTCTTGTTATTGGGTAAGCGGCTAAATTCTTGGTATCTAAATTCAAATTAGTGACACCTAATCTTCTTATATTGTTCAACTGTTCAAGATAATATAATTCGTTATCTGCGACTTCATCGTACTCTACCCCGTCTTTCATCTTTCTATATTTCATCTTGAACGACATCAAAAAAGTTCTGAAATTATTTGAGCATTCTTGGATAGACACATTAGTACCCCAAATGACTCTCACTGGTTCTTCTTGGTTGATTTCACTTGCCAATGTGCTTGAACTCTCGCGTCCCAAATCACTTCTTATACGACTTTGACTACCCTCTGTGAAATATCTACGACGATGTGGCGAGGATACGACATCTGAAGAGTTGATATCTCCTCTAACGTAAGGTCTTCTACCGTTATCTCTATTTTGACTCAAATTATCACTACGGTTGAAATCTGATGATATACTTTGAGAAGATGGGAAATGTAAAGGGGACGAAACGTCACCGTATCTCTGTGAAACCTGAGATCTTCTCAGATTCGCCCTCCCTTGTGAAGCCACTGGAGTTCTCAAATCGCTGTGTGGATTATTATCACTCCCGTGTTGTGAACTGGAGGGGAAGAATAATGGAGAAGATGGAGGGATCTGTTGATCTTGGGTCTGGAGTGAGTCTGGATCATTCTGAGTCGAGTGCGCTTGGTGACTGTTAGCGGAGTCGTCCTGTGTGTCTGCCACTGGCGAAGAGCCACCTGGATATGACATTATAATCTGATAATTATATCTCTTTAACTTGTTATAATAACGAATAACAAACTCTTGATCCTGTTTGTAAAAAGTTTTGAAATTTTTCTCTTTTAAGAAAATTTCCTAAAGCGTTTAATTAAAGACGCGTCTCATTTACATTGAAGTATGATTATTGACATTATATGAACTACAAATGGAATTGACTATATATCATATCTAATTAGCTTCTGCTTTGATACCCTTGACTACAGCTTCCAAATTCTCTATCGTTTGTCCATCGTTTAGCTCATAAGTTTTCTTGTTCTTCTTATTGAAATGCTTGTCTATCGTAGCCCTCACTACCAGATTAGGGTACTTGTTATCCAAAGATTTTCTTGTCAACTCGACAAGTGTAGAGATGGATAAATCGTTATTGGACATCACGTATTGTAAGACTTTCAATAACTCGATATCGTTCGTTATCACCTGTTTGGATTTCTTATGACCTGTGAGAACGTTCACTGTATTGTTATTCAATTTCAAGGGTGACAGTGCAGGTTTACTTGATGCCACCGAAGGATTCAATGATGCCACTGTTATTATCTCTGGTGTTTGAGTTGCTGTGATATCGGGTTTGTTATCCCAGTAATTCTTGTATGGATCTATAGGACATTCGAATCTTAAACTTTGCATAGATAATGATTGGAAATATTTATCATCTTCTGAATCAGCCGGCAAATCAGAATATGTCTTGATCACAGGCACCAAGGGCCCTATCAACGTTCTCTTTTTCATCATCATATCCTTCTCTAAGAAATCGTCATCATCATCCTCGTCATCTGACGCCTCAGGGGCACTCATCTCTTCTTCATCAATTTCTTCACCTTCACCTTCATCATCTTCCTCTGGGTTCCATTCCAAATCGGAATCATAACTGTAATCTATGGTAGCATCATTGACTTTCAAGAAGGGGTTCTTATTGATTTCAATGTCATACAGTTGCTTTATAGAATGAATTGTCTTAGAGATGGTACCAGAATATGGAGGTCTCAGATTCTCGTAAAATGATAAATATTTTCTTGGTACATTTTCTAACATCTTTAACACCTCGGTTTCAGAATTGTTATTATTTAACGCTTGTACTACTTCAAATGCAGTGTTTGTCCTGATTTTTTTAGTGAATGAATTTGAACATGTTTGGAAGAAATTTAAAGCATCAGAAGCAGTATCTGATAATGAGGAGATGAATTTGGCGTTATTCAAGGCTAATTCATCTTGAGAGAGAGTGCATTGTTGAAACACCTCAACGTTCTCCTTAATGTAGAACAGCAAAAATGAATTGGAATAATTAGGCAGTTCATTAGAGATAATTTTAGAAGTATTAGGACTGGAAACTTCACTTTTGGTTTTGAAAAAAGATCCAATCTTCATCTGAGCTCTATTCTTTCTCTCTTCCTCTTCCAATTTCCGCCTCTCTGCAAGTTCTTTCTCTTTTAATTTATCCAGTTTCTCTTTCTCAAGTTTCTTCCTCTTATCTTCTTTCTCTTGTTCAAGTTTCTTTCTCTTTTCTTCCTTTTCTTGCTCGAGTTTCCTCCTCTTGTCTTCCTTTTCCTGTTCAAGCTTGAGTCTTTTCTCTTCTCTTTCCATTTCCAATTTCTTTCTCTTTTCCTCTTTTTGTCTTTCTAATTCCTCCTTTTTCCTCTTTCTCTCTTCTTCAATCTTTGTCCTCTTTTGCAATTTTTCCAGTTCTATCTGTTTCTTCTTCTCCTCTCTTCTCAACTTCTCTTGCTCCTTTTTAAGCCTCTTCATCTCTTTCTCTTCTTCTTTAGCTTTTTTGATTTTTTGTTCCTGTAGACTTTGCTGTTTCTTATGACTGGTAATTTCAGTTACTGTATTAGATACCAGATCTTCAGTAGTATCTTTAGAGATATCAGATTCCACTTCTTGTGGTTGATCTTGTGACAAATCGTCACTCTCTTCGACAGTGATTGTCTCTGTTTGTAATTGTATCTCCAGTGGAATTTGCTCTTTTTGACTCGTGACATCATCTAATTTTACCCTCTTTGTATCTGTATCCAATTGTATATCGTCTACTTCCAGTTCTCTCTTGTTATTTTGCACTGCAGCAGCGTACTGAGGACTCAAAGGTACCGCTAACGAGGCAAATGGTAACGTCGACTGAGTAGACATATCTGTGCTGATGTATATCCAACTCTGATTCAACTTTCTTCAGTAATGTTTTAAAGAAATTCGCAAGAGAAACGCGTTTTGTAAATTTTTGTTTCTTTGTTCTCTGTTTGGCTTTTGCGTGTATTACACCTGTAGAATGTGTCAGATGAGTTAGATACAGATAGAGACAGATAGAGACAGTATACTACTAGATGAGCAATAACGATATCTTCATATCGACACAGATCCAAGGCCAGTTGGACGACTGGGCACTGGAGAGCTCGTTGCTGTCGAAGCTGGGCACTTTGAGGAGTCAGTATCTGCAATCGCCTTCCACTGTGGAGAAACTGCCCAGAAAGCAGAGGAAGACTGTGACAAAGAGGAAACTCGGTCTGAAGAGCGATAGAGTTAAGAGCATCACTTCACATGTGACAAAAGCCCATAAGGATAAACAGAAATCAGTTTTGGAAGTGCTATCGGGTAAGAAACGGAAAGTTAAAGAGATAATACAACGGATCGCCTCCATAGAGGAATTGTCCTCTCTGGAGACAGTGGATCAAGTACCACTAAAGGATCCAAGTACAATATACAATGAAGAAGAGTGGGTTGATATAGTGCGAAATATCAATATTCATTTCCCGACTCTTTCTCGATCGTCTAAATTGACAATATCTAGGATCACAAGAAAGTATTTACAATTTGATAATGATGGGACTTCTGATGAGGATAAGAATGGTGAAAAGAAACTGTCACTGCTGTCACTTTGGCAAATGGCTGCAACACCGCCTGTTTCTCGGCTCACAAATGATGAACTTCGCTGGTTGTACGATATCAGTGATGATGAAGAAACATCCAAGATGAATGTTGAAAGTAGTTTCGTAGATGGTGAATTCGATAACGTCTTAAATTTATCACAAGTGTTGAGAAGTACAAAATATGATGATGAAATTCCAAATTCTTCCCCTGAACCTGAAGAATTGGTTTGCAAAAGAAAGATAAAGACTACAAATCCAGATTCCAAGAGAGCAAAAGTTGACAATCAAGTGCTGCCAGTTATTGAAGAGATTTCTTCCGGTGATGAACAGCCAGAATCGAAGCGATCTCCGATAAGGTACTCTCAATTAGACCCTGTCACAATATCAAGCAGTTCATTCCCAGACACAGGTAATAAATTAAGTCAGAAAAGTGTAACGAGTCTTAAAGATAAGTTCTCCCCAATGAATGGCGACCTCGCTGGAAGTTTGAGACTCCAGACAGTTGACAGTGACGCTCATGACTTGATTGAATCATCACCTTTTCCTCATTCACTGGGTTCCTTTATCGCCAATAGAGATAATTTCTTAGATGACAATGAACAAGATCCTGCTATTGATCAATTACCGAACAGCATGTTCCCCAAGATGTTGCCTTATAAGGATAAATATGATGAAGTTGATCAAAACCCCTCGTTTCAGACGGTTTACTCTACAGCTCAATCAGATATTTATTATACTCAATTACCAGATGCAGTGAGCAAGCTGAGAACGGAGACTCGATATGCGAATCCTGTGGAGATCACCGTAAGAGGAAGGTTAGCACAGTCTGATCCACATCAGATATTGATCAAGAGACATAAAGAGGCACATGAAAGTGATACTGAGTTGATCACGACAAGAGTTGTTAGTTGCAAACCGCACGTGGCAGATGATGACGAGGTACCTAATAGTTCCAGTGACGAGGAAGATCTTAGTGTTATTGAGATCTTACGAGAGGTCAAACATGACAATTCAAGAACCATTGAAGTTCCCTCCAGTCAAAAGCAAGCCACGTCACCACCTGACACGGCATCAGGGATCGATTTATCTAATGTTCTCCCCGTTGAGAGTGAGAGCACAGATGAAGTGGTGACTGATTACTCTAAATTCACCAATGAAGAATTGAAAACACAGTTGAATTCATGGGGATTAAAAGTCAAGAAAAGTAGAGCTAGGATGATTGAAACTTTAACACAGGCTAGCTTGCTCATCAGTCAATCACAAAAAGTGCAAAGGAATTCACAATTACTCTCGCAAAATTCTGTGCTGGTATCACAGGGTGACAACGTTAAACACTTTATCTTCGAAAGAGTGACACGACTGATCAAACAAAAAATCCCACTCTACGACAAGATCATACTGTATGAGCCCATCTCTATGACTGAATTACAACAAAACTTACAAGATGCCAATGTCGATATTGAGCCATATTTAATAAGAGAGTACTGCGATTCCAAAGGAGTTACGTTAGTAGGTGGCGATAACGAAAAAGACGTGGATATGCAAGGCGATAGCCAGTTGGATTGAAAAGATATAAATCTATCTATATATATATGTGATGAAAGAAAGGTTATGAATATATTAAATATACTTCTTTTGTAAAAGTTCTTCATCCTCTTTGACGAATAAAGCAGTATTCAAGTATTTTATCAATTTAACACTCAAACTCAGATCCAAGACGAGACCTAAGATACCTCTGATAAAGAAATCTATCACTCCACCGTACATTCTATTATACGTCTTGTCTACCACTATGGAAATGTGCCAGCAAAAAGTGATTAAAAGTGTCAAGATCAAAAGTGTAATAAATAACGATTTTAACAGTCTCTTTGGTGAAAATTCATCTTCTTCATTGGTTCTTCTTGATACAGGTGGCTTTCTTACTGCTCTCCTTTGTAGGACCTCAGCCGCAGTCTCTGGAGTGCCGGGTCTTCTACTTGATGAAGTCGTTGATGACATTCTTATATGGCTTATCAGTACAATATAGACGTGTCTCTGTAGTATTCTAATTCAAATTAAAATTGTTTTCTGTGGATTTTTTTTTCATTTGCTGAAATCTATTTTGGGGGTTTTACTCTATTTATTTATAAAATAATATTATACAAAGTTTCTAGGAATAGTATTCTCCCAGACTTGCTCGTGCACTTTCTCGTCACCTTCAAACAGCTCTATCTTGTTATATAAGTAGAAATTCGTCTTATCTGAGGACATCCTCGACGTGGTGAGTAACTTAGTTTGCCATTCACCTCTTCCAACAACCATTTCCCAGTCACATTGGTTCAAAGCTGATAATGGATCGTCGACTTTGATAGACCACAAGTTCTTATTACTGGAACCCAACTCGATCCCGTTAGCGGATCCGATGCTAGGCAAGGTTCTAGCACCTTCATCTGAGAAATCGTCAATGGTCCAAGTGTTATTAATAACATCAAAGATCACTTTTCTTGAACGTGATTCTTCTCTAAGGATTTTCCTCTCACAAGGCGCTAACGATGCTGGGTTTTGGAAATCTGGTGCTGTGGTGATACCTTGAGATGACAAGAGTGGTAATTGTAAACTACCCTTATGTATAGTCAAGACAGGTGTCTCCGCTGATGGCCAGCTTTGTGGCCAGTCAGTAGGTGATAATGATAATCTAAGCTTATGACCTTTTTCGATTGCGACACCGAGTACATCTAATTTCAAAGAGATGTCGTATACGTTACCTACTTTCAAAGCCTCTGGGAACTCATCGGAGTTTCTATGGGTAAGATTCAACATCCCCCAACTGATCAAGACAGATTCCCCTGAAGGGTAAATATCAGTTAATCTAGCAGATAAATTAGCTAATGGCTTATCTGAGGAGACTGATACTTTGAAAACTGGTTGACCCAATAATTCAACTGTATCTTCAAAGTTGGCAGAGTCGAATGAAGTGCACTTGGCATCTTCGATTCTTTGGTCTCCTGGGAAATCACCGTCTTGTCCAAAGGGACACCAGACACCTCTAAAGAGACCATGCTCTTGTGCACCAGTTAATGAAATATCCAATTTATCATCACCTGAGCTCTTAATCAATGTATGATCTTTAGTGAGTCCCATAGATAAGATAGGTCTATCTTGGAAATCTGTTGAGATCCATTTACCTGGTCTCGTGTCATAGGCTTCTTGCAATCCACATGGTTCTTGAATATAAGCGGTCAATTTTGGTAACTCGTATTTAACTCCCATCTCTGGGCTCAAATGTGTGGCCCACCATTTACATGCAGTTTGCAAGAACCCAATCCCAGGTGACGGAGTAGCGACTTCTGGGAACTCGTGGACCCATGGACCCACAATGAAGGCGCTCTTCTCGTTAGGTAAATTATCGCACATTCTGAAAACTGGTGTAGTGTAACCGTCTCTCCAACCACCAACGGCCAAGACTGGGATATCCACTTTCGAGTAGTCTTCACAGACAGAGCCGTGTTTCCAGTAACTGTCCCTGGTCTGGTGCGAGAGCCATTCGATGACGTTGGGTGGGGTCTTTAATCTCTCGAGCCAATTCAGTCTCCATGAATCACCAACGATTTGTGGATCTTGTGGACGTGCATTGTATGCGAACATCGTTGACGCCCACCATAACATATCTGACAGTAAGACACATCCACCTCTATAGTGGACGTCGTCTGAGTATCTATCGTCAGTGGACATCAAGGTGATGATCGTCTTCAAAGCTGGATGCTGTCTATAGGCGAGTTGTAACCCGTTAAACCCACCCCAAGATTTACCAAACATACCAATAGATCCATTTGACCACGCTTGGCTAGTGATCCAGTCGAAACACTCCAAACAGTCTTCTTGTTCTTGTAACAAATATTCATCCAAGATGACATCATCGGAATCACCACAACCTCTCATATCGATTCTCATTGATGCGAACCCATTACCAGCGAAATACGGATGACGGACACTGTCTCTAATCGCGGTGAAGTCGTTTTTCCTATACGGCAAGTACTCCACGACGGTACCGACTTTCATCTTCCCTTGAACAGCGAGTTCTGGGATCCAGATATGGGCATAAAGTTTACAACCGTCTTTAATAGTGATGACGACATCTTCTAACTTTATCACTTTGTAAGGCAACGCACTAGGGTCTACTGTCTCTCTGAGCTCTGAGTCTGCGATATTGAAAACCATTCTTGATAAAAATTGACTATATGATCATCTCAATGACCTTGTAGTTTTTTTTCCTCACCTTTTAGTCAACACACACAGATGTGGTACTTGAAAAGTTTCTCGGTTACTGTTTCTCTTAATGCGCTTAACCTTTTTCAGATAAGACGGAAACTGCGCATCAACATCCTACAAGATGACTTTTAATTACCAATCTGGGAAGGATGCGTATAAGAGAGTTTCAGTTTACAATTCAAGAGATAAAGAAAATTGATTAGATTAAATTATCTATTTAAGACCTAGCTGAGATAAGTGCCTTCAGGACACCTTTAACCAATGGCCACCCGTTGTCTGCCCTTACGGCATCACCATTCTCTTCAAGACGTCTATGAAGATAAGTCTTTGTCTCCTTTGGTGGACCCCAAGGCACGTATTTGATGATATTACGTACACCGTGATTCTCAATCAAATCAAACGTGACATCATCGGCCATCCCGAGTAATTGTGCTAAGACGACATTACTCTTTGCAAGTGATTGTGATTTTTGTAATAATGCAGTGGCTTTGAATTGTGATTCTCGGTTATGTGATGCTACTACTAAATGACCAATGATTGAGTCATCACCTTTCAGAAGTATATCATCTATGCAGTTGGCAATGGCAGAATCGTAATTCTTGTCGGTATCGAGCTTGGTGTCGTGGATGACATTTCTATCAGCTTCAGAATGGATATATGCACCTCTTACCAATTTCAAACCGAGTCTGTAATTGGATTCCATTGCTAATTTTTGTTCCTCTATTAAGAGTGGACCTGACTCTTTCAAATACATTTGAATAGTACCAATCACGGAGATTGGCTTACCGACTGGATTGTATTTTTGGTATAATCTTCTTTGCAACTCATAGACACCACGTTGTAAAGGATGAGCCTCGGCGTCCACTGTAGCGACTAAGAAAGGTGCCACTCTATCAGGGTACTGTAAAGACAATTCTTGATTTCTTTGATATACTAAATCACATAATTTATTACAATTCTGAACCAATTTTTCAAATTCTCCAGCGTACTCTGGTGTATCAAAATTTTTCAATACAGCAGCCGCATCATCGATTAATCCAGTTGGTTTCAATGCCACATAACCTGGTGGTATACTATTAATTTCCAGCACGTTTTTTTCAATCATGTTCACTGTGTGTGGCAGAAGTATGTCAGTTATGGATTTACCTGTTTCTCTAACGATGAAATCGATATCTATACCTTTATTCTCCTCGCATGCTTCAATAGACAAACTTGTCATCATATTATTAATGTGTCTCTCACTTAACAGTCTCCCCGTGTCAATGACCTCTGGGATACTTTCACCTCCACAGTATATCTTATAAACAAACGCCTTGACTAAAAACATTGGAGTATATGGGAATAATTTAACCACCAAATCTAAGATCGTCTTATTAAGTGTACAAAGACCAATGACTCCATACGAGATCAATTGACTCGTTTGAAGACTCTTCAAATATCTCAATTTCGACAAGTCTCCCAGTGGCACTGGCACATTATGGACAACTCCAGTACTGGCAGGTAAATTTACACTAGCATTTTGGTATGATCTCGTTGCGTGTGTTTGTATGCATCTGATTGCTACTTGCTTAGCGAACACTCTTGACACAGCAGTGTTTCTACCGATAACCAACCTATTCATCATCATTCAATATATCTTATACAATATCTGATCAACTCATATTCTCAAGAGAAAGGAGCCGTTCCATTTATATACACCTTATCTCGCCATTATACACAAAAATATCTTTGTTTGTGTTACATTTTTCTCGCAGTGCGTGCAGTCGTAAGCGAACGTGCAAACGTAAGCGATCTCACTTTGTGAGTGATTTCTCTTAGTGTTGCCATGTTTAAACAGTTAGAGAAGATCATCGGATAGAGATTGTAGCGAGTGTAGATAGGGTTTTAACTTAGTTAGTAAACGATATTATAGGAGTTATGGGCAAGTGGTACCATCATATGACCTAGATGTATCTCTATATCGTTTATAATATTATTGAGATATTCTCTTACAATTACCATATCCCATAGTTAATAAGGTTAACGATATCATACTTATCTAAGTTTCGGGTTGTCATTCCATTAACTGATTGACAACTTTCACTGTTTATTTCTTAAACTATTTCTTAACTATTTAACTCTCTGCGCACTAAACAATCTTTGCTTTCCACTGAATTTAACGCTCACGCATAACAAGGGGGTTTTTGATTGTGCCCCATTTAACTATTCGGCTTATGATGTTCCCCCTACACCGGCAAGATAAGCTAATGACCAAGTCTTGGACATACCGTTATCAAGATACGATGATTGGTAGTCGGATCCATTGAAGAAATCGTACAGTGTCTTAGCATCGTACAATCCAACGTTTAACATCAAGATACCCTTCCAACCACCTGAGACACTCGAGATAATTGATGATAATTTTTGTTCCCATTCTTCTTGAACAAAACTTGGCGATCTAATAAATGATGATATCGGGGTTATTGGTAACATATGAATACCTTGAATATATTCTAAATTTGATCCAAACCATGTAGCATGATCAATTTTATTTTGAAATTTAATTCCTGAAACTTTATTACCAATAATTTGACTTGGTTGCACCTTGTTATCATCTTTATAAAGCATATCATTATTCATTGCTAACTTAGTGACACCTAACATGATATTAGCACGTGCTTCCATATTAGAATCCGAGATAACCTTAGCCCACATCTTCATTGCATAGGCAAAATTGTAATCCTCGGATGATGATTCTTCATCTTTACCATCAGCGGCTGCTAAAAGACCTCTGGCCCATGAATGACCATTAAACCAATCAAAACTTCTTGACACGGGGAAATATGTATCTTCAGATGATGGATTAGCAACATCTCTGATCAATGTATTAACCCATTCTCTATTATCCGATAACCATGATCCACCTAAATCTTTATCCACCATTGCGACAATCGCAGCGGCATGAATGTGGTATCCTTAATGGAAATGATGATCATTATAATAAGTGTTACCGTAATCAATTGAGGAATCACCACCGATTCCTCCTGATGATACAAGACCCTTCCATGTAGTATCATAAACCAATGGGTATACTTGATTATTCTTAGAAAAAGTCTCTACAGCAGTTTTCATCTTGGCTAACAATGTAGATGTCAAAGAAGTATCTTTTATAATCAGATGACATGCATAAAGGACGTATGCATATTTATCAAGAATCTTTCCCGATGTGTACATAGAATCGACATTGGACAGCGTGACGACATCATCAGTAACCTCCGACGTGGCAGCCAGTTTGATACTACTCAATGCTGCACTTGTATATGAAGCCGAAGACCAACCTGAAATCGTCGAGAATGGTTCATATGACACCGAGGACGGGATACTGACAGACATTTCAAATTTCTTAGACAAATAACCAGTCATCGTACCACTAACAAGGGAATCAATAGTCACCGAAGTCTTTGCAGAGCTCATTGCACTAGTGAATGAAGACACTTGGTGTGGAAGAGCAAAGATAAAAGGTGTACCGCTATTAGAAGTCCCTGAAGTAGTGTAATTCAAAGCATATGAACCAGTAGATCCACTTGTCGAACCCGATACGGTACAGCCAATCAGATAACAACCTGCCGCCTTGTCGTAATCGCTACTATCGCCGAAACAACACTGTATAATACAACCAGTGACAGAATTAGATCCAATGATATGAGCAGAACCTTGTTTAGCGAAACTGATAGATTGCCCCGATGGTACTGTTACATACATCATCCATGTGTACCCATTATTCAAGATGATCTTGTATTTGCTTGTACCTGATCTTGGTCCCTCGACACCGGTAACTGAAGTTATACCTACAGGTGATGAAATTCTTGGAATCAAATTGTAGTATATACCGGTGATGAAACCTTGACCTTGTAATACTGGGATCAATAAATACTCACTATCAGAGTTGGTGAAATTAATATTGGCAGATAAATTTGTCAATGTATCGATATTAAGTTTAGTACTATCACTAAAATCACTTGAACCCATAATTAATGATTTAATAGCAGTTGGATTAAAATAGTACTCAACTGGTGTTGACCCGGAAGCGTAAGTACGTTGAGACGCAGCGGTATGACTAATGGCTAATCCAACAGCTTCAGAAGTTGAATACCAAACGGAAAAGGGATCTAAATAAACTGGATTTGTTTGATCTCCAAGTAACATATTGAACATGAAGTTATTAGTTGGGACGGCACCCAATGTCCCTTTACTCAGACCAGTGACACCTGAAGGCACGGACAATGGATGAGAACGGTGTGTGAACATTGAGTTAGGAGCCGCGGTAGAAATTGCAGAAGCGAAGACATTAGACGCTGTTCACATTGGGGGGTTAGTCTTTGTTATTTTACGTGATATTAAAGGTGGTGAGGGGTCAAGGACGTACAGGACATGATAGCGATAATAAGATATTCACAGAAAGAGGTAAGATTTGCAATACACCTATTCTGGTAGAGAACTAAAATAAGATTATAAACTCAAATTGAATAATATTTTTTAATATAAGAAAAAGAATTTTAGATTTGGATTTGATCTCGTTAGTCAATTCTATACATTACATTATATAAGTAATGACAGTATATAAATCGATTGATTCAATTCCAATAAAAATCACTCCTATACAACTTACAAAGATAAATGCCAATAGATAAATCTATCAATAACTCGTCTAGATACAATGAGGCTTTGCTTACATCTTATCGGTAACCATCTCTGTGCGTATGACTCGGCCTTAAACTGCTCAGCGAAATTTCACAAATCAAAAAAAATTAAAATTGTTAAGGAAAAAGCTTACACTATACAAAAATCGAGGATTGCGTTTACAAGATAACAACAACAACAAGTATCGGTATATATTGTTTGTCTCGGTAGTATCCATTTACATTAGGGCTGTTATGATCAATCAAGATGAGTTCCACAAATTTGATCTCGCTTCAGCGTGATTGTAAGTAAAATTTAATCGGTAATATAAATCAGACAAAGGATGATTTTACTAACGGCATTTAAGATTTCTTAAGTATGTTATCATCGGTGAAGACAAGTAATGGATTGAAGAATCTTATCATTGATGAAGTCACTGAGAGGCTCTTGTCTTATTTATTTGAACCACAGGAACTTTTAAGACAAATCACAGCCATTGAAAGAATTGATAAGATGCGTAAACCACAATTATCCATCGAAGGTGTCTATTTCTTAGAACCAAATAATTTCTCATTGAAATGTCTTATGGCGGATTTCACAATACAGCCTCATAGATATAAGAAACTGCATTTGATCTTCTTACCGGGTTTCAATAAGGAATCCGAAGAGATGATCATGAGTAATCATGCATTGCAATATAATACTGCAAGTTTACAAACTTTTTATTTCACAATGTTACCATTAGAGCAAAGTATGTTCGTGACGCAAAATGTTGATTCAATGAAAATATATTATAATGAAAATAGTTTTGATTTGATTAATAGTCAAGTTGAAAAGACAGTAGATGCATTGATTAATTTATGTATAATAACAGGTGAATACCCTATGGTGAGGTATTACTCTCCACTGGCACCACTCAATGACTCCGCGCTGCTTCCGAAGATGATAGCCAGCCAGTTCCAACTGAGAATCGATGACTATGCGAGGACCAACAGTAATTTCCCACCTATCGATAACCCGAGGCCCAGATCAATTTTTGTCATCACTGATAGAACTATGGATTTATATGCGCCAATTTTACATGAATTCACATATCAAGCGATGACATTTGACCTATTGGAGTTCGATAAGAACAAGGATGGTCAGTATTTGAATGAATACTCATATGAAGCTGAGAACGAGAGAGGTGAGAAAGAATTGAAAAATTCAAGATTGAATGATAAAGATCCAGATTGGGTTTCTTTGAGACATTTACATATCTTAGATGCCTCTGAGACGTTGGTGAATTTCATTAATGATTTAATCGCTAAGAATCCCTTGATGGTGGATAGATCAAATGCATCAAGTTCAACTGATTTATTATACATTGTGGCGCATTTGAAAGATTTTGATGAGGAGAGAAGACTTATCACCGTGCATAAGAAATTGACTGATGAATTGATGAAGATTAACGCTGAGAGGGGACTTGCTGCGGCGTCGGAATTCGAGCAGGATTGTGCTTCTAATGGTATAAGTTTTGAAGGTGAAAGAATCAAAGGTATGGCTGATGATTTATTAGATTTATTGGCACTGAGTAGATATAAAGAAGGTGACAAAGTGAGATTAATTATCATTTACGCTATTTATAGAGGTGGTATTATCAAACAAGATTTAATTAAATTGATTAAATTTGCTGATCTTATGGATTTACAACCTGTTATATTAGCACTTTTCCAAAGTTTTGAAAATTTAGGTTTCCTACTTCTTAAACCAAATTTAAAACAGAAAAGATTCAAAAAGCAAACATTTCATCAGATTGATAACGATGGACAATTCAATACTTCAAGATTCAGACCTGGTGCTAAGGGAGTGATCGAATCATCTATATCGTATACTTTAGATGAAAATGTATTTCCCTATGTGAAGGACAAGCCTTTAAATCAAGAAGATGAAGACGGATTACTCTCCAATGATCCTACCGGATCTTCATTGAAAAATCCAAGACACAAGGCTACATGGGCCAAGAACAGATCTTCTAATCTGTACGTGCCACCAAGACAAAGATTTTTCTATTTCGTTGCTGGTGGTGTCACTTATTCTGAAGTGAGAACCGCATATGAATTATCCAATGCATTGAATAAAGATGTCATTATCGGTGGTGATGAGATATTGACTCCAAGAGATTTCATTAACGCCGCGGTGGAATTAAACGCCGAAAGAAAAGTTATGAATTTATTTGCCGATAGGAAGAAAGTGTTAGATGAGAGGAAAGTTCCTGAAGATTTACTTAAAGTGCAAGTCACTAGCACAGGTAAGATGTCAAAGATCTTGCAGTCGACTAAACAAGTGGCATCAAAGGCTCCAGTGCCTCAACCAGTAGCTGAACAAAAGGCTCCCCCACTGAGTGATGATAAGAAGAAAGATAAAGAAAAGAAGGATAAGAAGGAGAAAAAACGTCATAAATTTACAAAATTTCTTAAATGATTATATATAATGATGATGTAATACAAAATATATATATTAGACTTTGAAATTCATATATTGAATAACTAGATCACGTACCTCTTCTTGAGATGAGTTTAAAAAAAAAATATGAAAAAAAAAAATTACTTGTAAGTGAAGATCTCTAAGCATCATAAATGAAGTTCGTAGCATTGGTTAGTGGGGGCAAAGATTCTTGCTTCAACATTTTGCACTGCTTAGCACAAGGCCATGAATTCATCGCGCTAGCGAATTTACATCCCGAGGACACTTCAAAGCAAGAATTAGACTCGTTCATGTTCCAAACTGTGGGTCATGACGTTCTTGATTATTATAG
The DNA here is from genome assembly GCA_030567635.1 of Nakazawaea wickerhamii. NCBI lineage: Eukaryota > Fungi > Ascomycota > Pichiomycetes > Alaninales > Pachysolenaceae > Nakazawaea > Nakazawaea wickerhamii. The sequence goes on from JAJLSR010000007.1 coordinate 358,364, forward strand.
CGAGTGTTGTGAAGTGCCGATGTATAGACAGGCTATAGTGGGTAAATCTAAGAATCAGAGCTTAGAGTACGACACGACGCTCGATGATGAGATCGAGGATCTTTATCAATTGTTGATCAAAGTGCAGGAAAATCATCCAGACGTCGAAGCAGTGAGTGTTGGTGCGATACTTTCGTCGTATCAGAGAACCAGAGTAGAGCATGTATGTCAGCGATTGGGGCTCGTGTCGTTGGCGTACCTCTGGCAGAGAGACCAATTGGAATTGATGACGGAGATGTGTGAGTCGGGGCTTGATGCAAGATTGATAAAAGTCGCGGCGATAGGTTTGGATGAGAGACACTTGACAAAATCTTTACAAGAGATGTTACCGAAATTGGTCCAGTTGAATTCTATGTACGATGTGCACATATGTGGTGAAGGTGGTGAATTCGAGACTATAGTGCTTGATGCACCTTTTTTCAAAAGACATAAATTACAAATTAAGGATACTGAAATAGTTCGTGATTCAGGTGACGTCTACTATCTGAAATTACAAATTGAAATGGTGCCGAAACTGTATGAGGAAGTTAAAGATTGGTCGAAATTTGTCGTTGTACCACCTTTGCTTAATGATGATTTCGAGGAGATTTATGAAGAATTAGGTGATGATTTTGCTGTAGAATCACTTAGTGTCACTAAGACTTATGATTCATTTTGGAAACAACATGTCAAAACTGTGGGGAATAAAGTGTTTATATCGAATATCGTCTCTGATAAGTCAACTATTGAAGATCAAGTTATTGATGTATTTGATAAATTAAGTCAATTATTAAAATCATTGAATTTATCCTTTACTAATATCCAATGTTCACAATTATTAGTTGCCTCGATGGCTCAATTCGGTGTCATTAACTCGTTATACCAAAAGTATTTCACTAAATCATTACCACCATCGAGAATATGTGTCGAGACTGTATTACCACAAGGCACCCATTTACAATTATCGGTCACTGTCTTGACAAATTTATCCGATAAGAAGGGACTTCACGTCCAGGGGAGAAGTTACTGGGCTTCCTCGAATATCGGACCATACTCTCAACTGATAATAGATACATTGAATGGTATTGCCACTATAAGTGGACAAATCCCCTTAATACCTGCATCTATGGAATTATGTCAAAGTCCACAGCTATCGACTGTATTATCATTACAACATTACCATGTGGTGAAACAATTAATAGGCGTCACTGAAACCTTTGCGACGGTGGCATTTACCACATCCGAGACGTACGTACCCAGTGTCGTTAAGACATGGGGTCATTATGAGCCTAACTATACTGAGCTGTTAATAATTGTACAAGTTACTAATTTACCTAGAGGTTCCGGTGTCGAATGGGGTGGGCTCAGTATCAAACCTCCATCGGTATCACAACATGACGAAGATGATATAGTTGACAATATGAAAGAACTAAATTTAAGGGGTTTACAAACTGTTTCATTCTTTAACAGGACAGATCTGGATCAATTGAACAAGCTAGCAAGGAACTCTGAATACCACTACACTATCTACGCACAACCAGATACCGATGACAGTGCATTGATCGGCTTTGTCAATACAGTATCATGTGAATTTGTACCTGTTGTATCCGTATGGGACTCCCATGGGATCCCCTTTGGTTACGCAGTAATCTCTAGGGCTTTGATATAAGTATGATTCGTCCGAAAAAGGAAAATAAATCTGTGACTGTTATTTTTGTTTGTTTTTCCCTTTCTCTTATCTCTTGTTCTTGCTTTTAATCTTCTCTCTTTGTTCTCAGTGCGCGGTGTGAGTTTTAAAATAAATTTTTAATAATTTGCTTTGATAGAAACTGGGGCTGTGGTGACTCAGATATTGAAGTTGAGAATTTTTTATAATCTATTTTCTTTTACAAACAAGATTGATAGAAAGTGTGAGAAATCAACTTTTATAAATTGGATTGTTTATTATTATTTTAAATAATAAGAAGATTAAATCCTTTATAAATTATTAATTAGATTATAATTTCAATAATGTCAAATCAAGCCCCAAAATGGTATGAAACTCAAGATGCTCCTGTTCCAAAAAACAGTAGAAAAAGTATTAAACCACAAAAATTAAGAAAATCAATTGTTCCAGGTACTGTATTGATCTTATTAGCTGGTAGATTTAGAGGTAAAAGAGTTGTTTATTTAAAAAATTTAGAAGATAATACTTTATTAGTTAGTGGACCATTTAAAGTTAATGGTGTACCATTAAGAAGAGTTAATGCAAGATATGTTATTGCCACATCAACAAAGATTAATGTTTCATCATTAGATTTAACAAAATTTAAGACAGAATATTTTGCTAAGGAAAAGACATCAGAATCCAAGAAAAGTGAAGCAAAATTCTTTGGTGAAAATGCTCCAAAGAAGGAGATTAAAGCTGAAAGAATTGAAGATCAAAAAATTATTGATAAAGCTTTATTAACTCAAATTAAGAAAACTCCATTATTAAAACAATACTTGGCTTCATCATTTTCATTAAAACATGGTGATAAACCACATTTAATGAAATTTTAAATTTCTTTAATTAATTGAAATTAACTATTAACTAATAAATAAAGAAATTCTGTATAATAGAATGAATTAAAATTCATTTAATCATGAAATTGTTGAAGTTAATTTGAAAACTTATTTTATTTAGAATTTTTTATAAGAATTCTAGACTGTTATAAATACAAGAACTATGAAAGTTCTTGTAAAGGTGTTGTGGTTCTCATTTTTTTTGCTTTCCCATTATATAGCCCATTGATTATATCATTTAATTTCAGAGGATAGCTTTTTGATAAAGACTTAAAGCTTGGTTTAGTTTTTCACGCATTTGTCAAAATTCATGACTTTTAAGGGTCTAATTGTAGAATTTACTTAGTACTAATAGCCTCAATAAAAATTTAAACACCCCTTGATAAAAGTTCTATATGTGACTATCCCATAAGGCTGAATTAAAATTTATTTTTTTCAAAAAGAGTAGGTAAGTGACAAAGATGATATAAAAGTAAGATAATATTGAAATAAAAATCAATTAACTCTAAATTAATAACAAATATGGGGTCCAATTCTAATGACAATGGGTTGGTCAATGAGAAGATGTATTCAATTCAAGTTGGTTGTAAGACATTTAAATTAAGTGGAGCATCACTTTTATCTGATTCACCATCTTATTTTACAAGATTCTTTTCTGATAAGTCAAATAGTGATAAAGTTTTATTCATTGATCGTTCACCTGAAGTATTTGAGAAAATTTATTTACATTTACAAGGTTATTATATCAATATAATTGATGAATATGAATTTGTTTATTTATTTTCAGATGCAGATTATTTTGATTTGCCTGGTTTGAAAACCTTACTTTTCAAAAATGATTTCTTTATAAGAGTTGGTAATAAATCATTTAGAATTTCGAGAGATTTGATCACTTCAGAGGGTAATTACCCAAATTATTTCAGTGTTACTTTTAATGCATTATTTATTGATCCACTGCATGCTGCAAGAAATTTTATTAGACCACCTCCATTAAAACCACCAGTATTATCAAATCATTCGGCAGATTTATTTGAAGAATTATTAAGTTATTTACAAGGTAAAAGTGTTATCATTGCCAATGAAAAACATAGAGAAGATCTCATGAGAGAATGTAGATATTATAGATTTTTAGCATTGGAACAAAAATTGATTAAGCATCGTATTAGATTTAACCCATTTAATTTACAAGAAGAGATCATAATAGATTTAAAAGATATCAAGAAGGATTGTTTTCAACTAAGATCATGGGAAGTCCAGCAGTGGGATCGAACTACTGAAATCCATTCCATCGTTCAATATTCAAGACCATATCTGGATAAGAACCAATTCAGAGATTTGATATTGCAAATTGAATATTCCCAATGCACTTTGCAATACAATAAAGTTGAATTTTCCGGCAATACAGCTGAAAAGATCAATAGTTTATTACAACAAGTGGCTACAAATGTTACCTATGATAAGAACAGTAGAGTACTATCAATCGATGCCGATACCAATGATGCTTATTCTGTGAAAGATGGAGAAAGATCGATGCCTGGCATCATCTCATCAAATCAAGGGATGGTCACCAAGGCGCAGTATAGAGTGAAGGTTAAAAATGGTGTACCATGGCTCGAGGCATTGAATTTTGAAGTGATATCTACACCCGCTCTTTCTAATAGACAAACAGCTTTTATATAATGATAAAATAAGTTACAAAAGCAACAAATCTTGACTTCTGTGGTAAAATAGTAATTTTCTCATAATTAAGTCCCTTATTGGCATTACCACCAAGAATAATTTAAAATATTTAAATAAAAAAAATTATCTACGCCTTCTTTTGTCATTCTGTTATACAGATTTACTTTAAATTTACAGATATATATATATATCTAATACCAATTTCTTTATAAACTATAACAATGCCATTAGGTTATTATTCATTTGATGATACAAATAATGCTCGTTGGGCATTTTTCGCTTTATTTATATTAGCTTTATTATTTTTATTATTTTATACACTCAGAGTTAATAAGACAAGATTAAGACATGGAGCTAAACCAATAGCTGGTACTGCATGGATAACGCCACCGTCATATTTCCAATCTCAGACTCAGTATAATGAGCCGTTGAATTCAACTTTTGTACCTCCGTATTCAGAGAATGCATTACCCAATGATGCAGGTTATTATGATGCTCATGGTAATTTTATTGCTAATCCAAGTTATCAACCACAAAAGCCACCGCAATTTGTTTCAGATGTCACTGGGCTGTCGTCGACAAGTCCAGAGTATAACCCTCCTGATGCTCCACCTCCTTTACATACGAGAAACACAGCTACTGGTAATACTTTAAATACCGAAACTGATGTTGATTATGGTTATAATAGAGATTTTACAAATAATAATAATAATATAGTAGATGAAGATGATGAATTACATAATTTCACAAGACCAACAGGACCACCTCCTGCACATTTGACCGATTCTAAACACTGATTAATTCATGTTAAAATCACGTTACCTTTATGAGACTTTTATGCATTCATTTACTTAAAAATTTAAAAAAAATTATTATTTTAATTCCAGCTGTTCATCGCATATTCTTTGATTGTTTTCATATATGTTATCTAGTGTAATTTGATTCTTTTGATTTTTAAAAGTTATCATTTTAATGATCTGTATTGTATAAGTACTTGTATACGCATCAAAATTTTAAACCCTAGATATGCGGCCATATCGCTTATTGTAGATAAATATCTATTGCCGACTCTAAAACACCGATACCATATAACCAATATATGGCAATAACATCTCATTACCAAAACCATTAGAGATTAAGTTAATTACAAAGCATAGTAAAATTATTAATAAATATCACCAACGTATTTCTTGCGTTAGGGGTTCTACACTTTTCAACCGGTACTAATTTGAAAAAACAAGTACATTACCAACTACATCAACTGACAGCTATACCAATGACATAGTGAGGCTCTCATGATCAATCCATCGACTGCTTAGCATACAGGGTAAATGAGAAGCAAAAAAAACTGCCACCCCCGGGAATCGAACCTGGGTCTCCTCGGCCACAACGAGGTGTACTGACCACTATACTAGGGTGGCTTCAAGGTAAGGTGTTTGGAGAAATTTAGATAATTTGATATCATGGTGGGATTGTGTTTGGAAATTTATTAGCTATTCATTATAATTCTTAGGAAATTGATGTGGTGGAGTAATGAGACTTTGGTGAATTGATTGCTAATTAATTGTACGCTTAATTGATTCATTTAGCGGGATAATGACTTATGTAATTAGGTAATCACTAGTTATTGAATTTCTTTGTTTTCTGAAAGGTTTCTATTAATGAAATCATTACCTTATTGAGAATGGTTCATTCTAATCTAGCTTAATTTGAAGAATTAGATGAGTTTAAATTTATAAATTTAGGGAAGTTCCTATATGTGAAATATCTTTTATAAAATATATATCTCAATTATCATCTGTTTTTCGGATTACCTTCTTTTTAATAGAAAATTATATATTATTCACTAATTACCATTTACTCAATGATACAATTCACTTAAAGCTAGAGCAGTATTGATTATTCAGTGTTTTATTCAATTTATGAATCAATTTACAAAAGCATTAGATTTTCAATTAACAGAGCAAATAATTAAATTATAATAATAATAATATCTTATTGATCTATATACTCAATTCATGCTTAATTATTAATTTAGAATTCTTATTTATTCTTCGTCTATTCATAAAAACTAGAAACCAACCCAGTTATCACATTTGATTATACAATTGATATAATTCAAGTTTTAATTTATGAATTCCATAGTGTGTAATGAAAATTCCTCGTTATGTACATGTTCAAGCATGGATAGTGTAGTGGTTAGCATGCTAGCCTTCCAAGCTGGCGACCCGGGTTCGAATCCCGGTCCTTGCATGCTTAACATTTTTTTTTTCAACCCCGTTTACTTTTTTTTTCATTGGGGGTAATAGGGGATGAATCTAATCAGTTTAGTGTTATTTGGTTATCAATATGGGTAATTCAATGGATAGACTAATAGAGATAGAGATAATTGTGTTAAAGATAATTTATTTACATAAAATAGATCAGTCTGACATGCAAATCGTTTTTTTTGAAACATCATATTAATTAAAATCATTTCAAAAATAAGGTATGTCTTTCATCATATCAATTAAATTAAAATAATAAGATTCAAAAATATATTCATACATCTGTATGAAAGTAAACTTTTAAATCATTATTAAAAAAATTATAATAAAAGATGCTTATCAGGATCCACGGCCTGTCAGGGCCGAGTTATCATCAAAGTCCAAACGTTAACAGTTGTAAGGACGCAGTTGACCGTCGTGAGTGTGGAATAATCATCATTAACATCTTGAATAAAATAAAATAAAGAAGAAAAGCTCCTTTAATTCAAATTCATTTTATAATTAAAAGAGCAATTCAATAATATAAAATAAAAAAAAATAAGAATCACAACAATTGTTATAAACTAGAAACATCAGACATGAATACAAAATTCTCTTCTTTGTTAATTAAAACTTGGACATATGCTTGTCTTTTTTTGTTTTGAATCATCTTTTGTTTGAATAACTTAATTGTTGGAATGATTAATGAAATAAAACAAAAGATAAAATTATATCCTTAAAATTTTATCTTTATAAAATATAAATATAAAAAGTAATAATCAAATTATGACAAATTAAAAGAATTTAGTCTCAGAAAGGCATGAATGGTATTTAAATAGATGTTGTCTTCAGCGTGAATCACGAAATCAGACTCGTCATCTAAAATGTATCATCTTCGAAGAAAAACTTATTGAACATAAATTTGTTATTAAAAGATAAAAGAATCAAGACACCATCTTTATCAAAATTAACTAATAATTCATAAAGATTGGATAAATGAAATAAATAAAATAAAACAAATTTTGGGATGATCAGTCACAGTGGGTTTCTGAGGCCCACAATAAATGCAATGTCACTCATACAGTTTTAATCAGTGCCCAGTGCAATGTCTCCTCATATAAATCCCATTAAAAATATATAAAAAAAAGGATAAAATGTTAAAAATGGAAAATATTGATTTGAAAACTTTCAAATTCAATATTTTCCATTTGATATCGATTTGTCAGAGGTGTGCAAAAACTTTTCAACAGTAATATGTTCTGCCAGTAATTCCAGCTTTGTTTTTGTAAAATCATCATTCAGATATCAAATTTTATAGAAATTTATATATACTTACCACAAAAAGGATTAAAATAACCAATAATAATAAGACCCAAAAATTGATTATATTTCAGAACTCTGAAATTAAACCCCATCTTTTCTCGTGATAAAGATAAAAATAGTAATAGAATAACATTCTCAACAAAATTCAGTTTTATTACATTTTCCGATCATTCATATCGTCACAAACTCTAGTTTGAAATTTTTAGTGTTGGTTCATCAGTATATTAAAAACATTATTCCGAAGAAGAAAAATATAATATAACAAAAAAAGAAATGGAAAAGCAGATTGGAATAACCAATTGTGGGTCTTATATCTTATATCTAATTACTCCATATTATTCATGTTCATATTCATTTAAACAATTAATGAGAGAAATTACAATTGTTAATAAATTTTCCTGTTCAAATAGAAAAAATTTTCTTTGACAAAGTAAAAGGAGTTACCCTGACTGTATATCTCAACCCCTTTTAAGATAGGGCTTGAATTATTACATTATTTGATATTGTTATAATTGGGATAGCATTGGGTTATTCTTTATATTGTATTAGTTATCAATTCAAATCTCTTACTCAATTCAATCCACTCTTGTTGTATAATATCATGTTGTAAAAGGGGTTCTTGTATCTAATTCATAGTATAATCTCTTCTTATCTGCCATTTCTTACTGACCCGTGCCTCTTGTGAGAAATAAACAAAAACGAGGAGACACTGGAAACAAGAAGAGGTATAGGGGTTGATAAAGCTAGATAGAAGAGATTTGATATAGACTCTCTGTGGTGTTGTGTTAAGAATCCCATTATAGATAATGACTGAACTCCCGACGCTTTACTCCGAGGTGGCATTGAAAAATGATCCAGCTTCAGATTTAGATGAGATTCATATTAGATTACCTATAGGTGATCAAATACTGGGGGACAGTTTAGAGACAGATCCTAAGTTGAAATTTGAGAATCTGTTAACTCAAATAGGTGGTGCTGTACCATTTGACAAATTAGTTGATCAAATCTCATATAGATTATTAAATGATTCTAAGACAATAGTGCTATCACCTTTATTGATAAATAATGGATTACAATTAAAGTTTCACAAATTGATTTTACAATTACCTGATACAGTATTAACAAATTGTCTTTCAGTGTTAAAATTGGATGATAATAGTTTCATCATTGATATCTTAACTGAACATGGTTTATTTATCACTTTAAGTTTCCAATTAGATGATTTTACAAATCATAAAATTTCACTGGAAAATTTCCCAGATTGGGGTAGATACGATATGCCATACTCCATTGAAACTAGAAACCCACATAGCATCTCTATATTGAGTGAAAAATTAACTATTGTACCTTTTATAGATGGTGGTTTACTCTTATTGAAAAGAAATTCAAAATTTGATCAAGTAGAGACAATAACGTTCACTGATTCATCTTATTTCGATAGTATTACAAAACTTTTCAGAAGATCTCCTGGTGATGAATTTATAGATAATAAAATCAGTGTTAGAACCACGATAAGCTCTGCATTATTGAATGACAATTATTTGATGACATTATCGATTAATAAGAAATTTAGAATATGGTCACTTTTAACTAACACTGTGGTATTTGAACAAGATTTAATCAATTCAGAATTGAATTTCAATTTACATCCATCAAATTTGATTAAGGTGATTGATTCATCTGCCAATGGAGATTTCAAATTCGCTACACTAATACCACTAAAACATGAAGAAATAATTGTATGGAATTTAAGTTTATCAAATGATCAATTCTTATTACAAGAAATTTGTAAATTAACACCACCGAAGATTGATGATATCAATTGGTCAACACAATTATTTGAAGTAATCACTAAAGCACCACTTCAAATAAGTGTATATTTACTTTTAAGATCAAATAACTTCCAAAAATTACTTATAGGTGATACAAATATAGGTACTGGTATGACTTCATGGACTAATTCAGACAATGTTGTCATTGATGAGAAACCTGAATTGAATAGCTCACTCCAATTTGCGGAATCGGTAAACGAATACTATTTGAGGAAAATTTTCAATGAATATAATGACTTGATCTTGCAGACAGTATGTGCCATTTTTGAAACTCATTTCAGCACTTTCAGCGATGAAAAGACAACATTGGAAAAGAGAATCTTATCACTGATTGAATATGATTTAGATGAAGAAGATTCAGAATATTTGAATCTGTTGAAAAATCAATGGACAAGATTTGATGGTTCTTGTAAAGAATTATTAAAAACATGTTTTGAACCAATTCAATTATTGCACTCTAAATCATTGGATATGCTGTACGTTATGAAATCATATGGTATCTCCGTTTTCCAAAAATCAACAACGATAAAATTAATATCACAAGACTCTCATTCTCATTTAAACGAAGTGCTCAGTGTACTGCACAAGACAGTCAGCTCTAAGAGTGTATCACAATTGTTGCTGTTACTGGCGAAATTCAAACTGGTCTTCACTGAAGATGTCATTGATGAGTTGAAATACAGTTTGGTAGATCTTGACGCTGATGATATTGAAGGTTCAATGACATCCCTTTTTGAAGAAAAATTGTCTGAGCATTTGACTGAGGACATTATCGAACAATTGTTGACAAGTCTCGGTGCTATACCTAATGTATTAACAGCAATGGAATTTTTCAGTGTCAATGATAATACTGGATTTGATTATAATTTCATCAGTAGTAAATTGTCATATTTTGGTTCATCTTTGTTGATGGAATCAATCAAGAATGACATCTCCGTATATGAGAATTGTACCATTGGATTGGCATTGATCATGTTAGTCATAGATAATAATTCTCAAGTTACGCAATTCTTTACAGGCTTGGTATCGAAACTCAAATCGTTGAAAGTGCTTTCCATCATCATGGATTTAGGATTTGATGATTTATTTTCCACAATCATATCGAAGCATTTCCACGTCAAGGGCTTTAAATTAATAGATCCGGACACCATAAATGAAATCTCGAAGGCCATTTTCCAATACGCTTTCAGTTCTGATTCGATGTTAATCAGTGCCGTAGTGGAGTTAATACACGCAGATAAAGTTGATCAGATAATTAAACATGGCATTTACAATTTCTTACAATCTGGTAATCCTGTTCATATCATGTTAAAAGGTTTGATCTATCTCAAATTATCAGAAGACGATAAAGCATATAAGATTTTAACAACAAATGCTGAAAAAATCACTACTTATAATTTATCCGTAAGAGAATCATCAGATCTTGAATTATTATCTACATCCAGTTTGGTCTTTGGCTCAACATTAATGAAATACTATATAACATTGACCGATTTATTCATGGAAAATGAACATATCAAGAATGCATACAGCTTAGCTAAATTAGCACTCAAATTTTATGATCCTATGGATGATGAAGATTCTAAAGATGGTGACACCATTAATTGGAATTTATTCCAATTGTCATTGAAATTATCTGATTACGATAGAACATTTGAAAGTATTCAAAGCTTGTCCCATACATTGAAATTGAAATCTATCAAGATTTTTGCTCTTCATCTCTTGGAAACCAAATCTATTAGTACTTTGCTCAATTACAATTTCCAAGAAAATATCAGCGTTGTTGACTCTATAATTTTAAAATTAGCTCAACAACAAGATTTCATTATAAATAGTTTGAATTATTATAAAATTCTTTATTCTTGGAGATTAAGTTTTGGTGATAAGAGAGGTGCACTGGAGGCAATTTATCAATTTATTGATAAATTTGAAAAATTTGTCAAGAGTCAAAAGAAACAAGGATTCATGGAAAATTCTATACAAATACAACCTTTATATTTGATAACTTTGAACGTCTTGAGAACTATTCAAGAAACAGACGATCAGTGGATTATCAAACATGTTAAGAACGGTGAAAATGTCGTTATGACATTTGATGATTTAGAAAAAGAGTATCGTCAAAAATTTTAAATTAAGATCTAATTACTAAATAATAATAGAATATTTTCTTATAAAATTTAATTAGAAATAAATAAAAAGTTTGTAGTTGATCAATTACTGCTCTAAATTCTCATCGATATCAACATCCTCATCTTCCTCATTACCAAACGTGGAAACTGGACTATCGACCAATCCTGAACTCTGATAAACGCGGTTACTTATCCCAACTGGCACTAACCCTGGAGAGAAACAATCTTTCAGTGATTCGGCATCACTATCACCGTTGATCAAGTCGTCTTCTAATGGTACGAGAGGACTCAATATTGGTGACGATACATTTCCCTTGCGTTTCTTGCGAAGTGGAGGATTACTAGATAATGCAACTTCATTCATGGATTGTAACGATTGCACTTGTGGTAATTGCAATGAAGAAGAGCTGGTTCCACTTGGTGGCTTAGCTGTGTTCGAAAATGGTAGTATCGAGGTGGAATTGTTAGAATTACTTGAACTTTCTAATGACGATGCTTTGGAACTTTCATATTCTTCTTGTGAAAGTACAGTTTCCTCTGTGGCTGTTGTAGAATCCTCATCTGTATCAGCCAGCTTCTTTTGCAGTTCGATCTTCTCTTCTTGCAGCTTCTTCAATTTTTCCTCATGCAGTTGACGAACTTTCACTATCCTCTCATGATCCATAGCTACTTGTTCCTTTTGCCTTTCTTGCTCAGCTACTATTATCTCTTTCAATTGATCGTTCCCAACGACACCAGATTCCTTACGTCTTCTATAGAATAACAAGTAGGCACTGCCTGCTATACTGTCTTCTGGATCTCTAGTGTGAACTCTACTATCATCGAAATAATACCAAAGACCATCAACGAAATTCTTAACAAAGGCAGTGTAGTGACCTCCACCTAAGCCTCCATAATGATTATCCACAGCGAACAAGTCATAAACGGAGCCATCACTTTCGTCTCCGACGACATAAGGTGCCACATCTAATCCGTTAATTGGGAAATCAACCACGGCATCAATCTTGTCACTTAACGTTCTTTGACTTTGAAATCTTTTCAAATGAACAGTTAAGATATCTGGTGTAGACCAAACTTCTAAAGTCTTCGTGGCATTTGTGTGTTTCTTACATGATGGACAGTACCATTGATCTTGATCACTGAGCACTTCAGGTTGTTCAAATAATTTCAAGCAGTCGTACAAAGTGATATTCTTAGCATCTTTACTCTCCTGTTGCTCTCTTTGTCTCTTTTCAATTAATTCGGTATTTGGGATCTCTCCAGGAGATTCCCAAGTTTCCTTCCCACCTTCTTCATCCATCCCTGTGAAGAACGCATCAAATGGCTCATTTTGCCATTCACAAACCAATGCCACTTTTTCACCAACTAAGAATGGAGGTCCACCGAAGATCTCTTCTGATTCTTTTGTCTCAGAGGACATAGTTTCCATGGCAGATTCATCTTTTTCTGGAGTACTTGATATGGTATCACTTCTACTTGGCGTCTCACTATCCATTAAAGACTTGATATGTATCTGCTCCATATCAAGATCTTCTTCATCAGCAGAATTGTCCATGTTGCTTAAGCTGTCGTTGAAACCATTGTATTCTTCTTCTATATTTGCGGTTGAGTTATCATTGCCTTGTCCTTCTGGAGAATCATCAAATGTGTTTCCCTTATAAGTGTAATACTTTCTTTTCCTTTCAGGTAATTTATCTAATAAAGAGTGCAAATTCTTGAAATTTCCATATGCCTTTGGCACCCATAATTCATCATCATCGTCAGAGTCGTCCGGTGTGTATGAGGACAGCGAGTAGTTGACTCTTGGCTTGGAATCGTTTGAACTATCAAGAAGTCTGATATTGAAAGCATAATCTCCAGGTATATCAGGATTCGCAAGAGATATATCTGACTCGTAACCATTATTCTCATCATCTTCATCGTCCTCCATTTGATCACTATCCTCCTGAGAGAGAACGGTCTCCAACAGCGGGAAGTCCTTTGCAGTATGAGGATTTTTCTGTTTAGACCGCACTTGTGTGAAATAATTATATGTTGATAATTGATCATACCTCTTTTCTAATTTTTCCCTTATAGTACCAAACGAGAGTCTATCTTCTTCAGAAAGAGTGATGAAAAATGGGATACCAAATGGTTTAACTTCAGATCTTGTGGGGCTAGCTAAAGTGTTAAAAACGGGGACAACTAAATCACCAGCACAATGTTTCAACTGGTAAAATATAATGATATCGTCCTTCTGTATCAAACTGTCTATAGGCATGTAATTGATATCTGGATCTTTGGATTCATAATTCTTGAAAAATTGAGAGTGGAACACTTCCATACAAATTAATTCAGAGACCGGTATTGATAATTTTTCACTCATGTAATTTTTCAAATCGGTGAAAGTGGCCATCTTGGGGATTTCCACTTCAAATGACTTGGGATACCCAATTTCAGGTAATATTAACACTTTGTGATACCAATATTTTTCACTAGGCAAGGGTAATGTCAATGCATTATAAGGGTCGAAAGTGATACTTATTTTCCTACATTCAGGACATATCAAAGTTGACTTGTACAAGCCGACAAATAAATCATTGATAATGGAATCATTTCTCAATTTATGTGTTTCCCAACTTTTCAGTGCCAATTCTCTTATTTGCAGCTCATCCGCGGATTCAGTATTTGTTAATTCTGGTTTCTCAGTGTATGGTTTTTTCACTATCCTATTCAAATCTTCATGAAGTCCATCCAACAAGTAACTTAAAAACTCCTGCGAATCCTGTTGATGATAAGATGAAAACATTGAGTTGAATCTACCTATAGTTTGTTTAAATTCTCTAGGGGCAAAAGTAGTTTGATGGGATCTCTTCAAATTGAAAAGATGATGGATTAACAGGGCAAAGATCTCAGCCATCTTCCCGTTATTCCCCAAGGGATTATCCCTATTCAATTCTTTCTTATAATAATCACTTAAAAAATAGTAATTCAATTCTGGTATATGCAATAGACATTGAAGAGCACTATTCATATAACAAGTGTTTCCCAAATTTTGAAGCCCAATACGGCCATCGCTTAGAGCCAACGGCTGAAGACTTTCATGTTCCATTGTCATCTCCAGGTTGGCAACTCAAATTCAATCGTTGGTTGTCCTTATCGATCTTAGACCACCAAACGCTAACAAATTGCTCTTCTTGTCAAGGAAATACTCATCTTTTCAGATCTTTGCATTTTCCACAAAGCGAAAGAAAAAAAATTAAAAATTTTTGCTTGCAATGAAAAAACTGTACAATTGGATAGATAGAGAGGTGATAGGCAGGAGATAGATATAATGGAAGCAAGTCAGGAGATCAATTTGAAACCAATTAAGTTTCCTCAGCTGATTCTTAATACTATAGCACCAGATATCTCATTGCAGAGACACTTGTCTTTGAATTTGAGACCTAGTTTGAGAGGATTTGATGAATTTCAAAATATACAATTTGAGATTGGAGATGGGCTCGCTAGAAGTGCAGAGAATTTGGATTCACCAATCTTAGGATCATCGGTGTTGAAATCTGGTCCTACCATAGTGATATGTACGATAAGTGGAGGAATAATAGAAACTGATGATGAAGAATTCCAAAGTGATTACACTTCTGTGTACCCTGTAGTTGAGATATCTAGGGGAAAGATCAGTGGGCCTCCTACAGATGAGGAGATGATTATTGGACAGAGAATACACGAGTTGATATTGAGATCCAAGATCATACCCACAAGTGCATTAAACATTGACGTGGGTTTCAAAATCGAGGAAGAAGGTGAATCCAAGATCATTTTCAATAGTGGTGACTCTTTGTTACAAGATTTGACTTCTAATAAGAAAAAACATTGCTTTGTGCTATATGCCAACATTCAAGTCTTCTCTAGAACTGGACCTTTATTTGATATATGTTACGGATCAGTGATAAGTGCATTGAGGAAAGTTAAATTACCAGCTATATACATCGATGAAAGCGTGACAGATTTGAGAATTAACACTAATAACAGAACCACAGTGACACAGGAGAACCACACGTTGATGTGTCATCCTTCCATGAACAGTGACCTTCTGGTCGAATCACAAAATTTGAATTGGTCAGTGACGTTTGGTGTGGTCAGTAAGAGAGATGAAGAAACAGAGACTGGTTATAATGTATTATTAGCCGATATCGAAGGCTATTCTGAAGAGTTTTGCACCACATCGAGAATTAATGTCGTTATGGACAAGAAGGGTACCGTTAAGGCATTAAATGTCGTTAATGGTAAATCAGATGTAGTCGTTCAAGATAAGGATATAAGTAAAGCTATAGCACTCGCAAGTGAGAGAGTTAAACATCTTTTAGCATGATAGGGGTCATATATAGTTTTATATAAAGAATTAAAGAAATTTTCAAGCTATTTTTGAACTTCAAGTTCCTTTAGCGCTGTTGGTAAATAATTGTACAGGTCTGGTGAATTAGCGCTTGGGTTAATCCAGCCGTAATATGGGTCTTTTTGGTCAATAAAATGGGCAAATGGGTAAGTAGGCAAGGTCTTCACCTTTGTGTCCTTATCGATCAACCCTAATTCCAATTGTCTCTCTATTAATTGGTCAAGATACTCGGTGATGTGTTCACGAACGGCAGGATAATGCTTGGCCTTGACGATATCCGGAGGACCATCCCAAATGACATTTTTAATGATCGAGGGAATCAAAGGTTCATCTTTCATCTCCTCTAGCGAGTAAAATAGTGGATGATTAGCGAAAACCACGGCTTTCGTCTTGGGTAATTTCCTGAGTGATTGCCTCTCGATTCTGACACAGAATTGCTCAGGTGGGATCCTAGAGTCTATCTTAGCGTCATGCTTCATTTCGTAAACGTCATTGGAACGTAATTTATGGTCCCATGTGATATGCCATGAAGCTCTCTCGAACAATTCATGTGGTGCAAATCTCTTAAGCCACCTTTCCATTGAAGGTTTCAATTTCCCCTCGTAGTATGGCACCGGTGTATGGATTTCATCTATGGATTTCCCCATTATTCCCTTGATACCGAATCCACCTCCTGGGAACGGTACTGCTGCCGCCATCAAATAATGAAGTCCATCATCTTTTTGCTGAACGATATAGAAATCTTCCTTTGCCAACATGGACGCATACACCAAAGGATGCTGTTTCAAAGGTAAGGAGAAATCAAGTACATCCCCATTCAATTGATTCTTAACAGTAATACCATTATCCTCTGTAGTAAAAAGTAATGGATACCGTTTAAGCATGTGATTCTTGACCATCTCCATCAATTCCAAACTAGCTTCCTCTGAGCCTTCGAGCCATTTGTAATGCAGATCACCATACTCACGCATAACTCTTTTCTTCTCACTCATGTGGTGTACATAGTACTTATCCATATCAAGCCAGTGATCAGGATCCATCTTGAACGTGCTCATCGTCTGATGGTAGGGCCACCTGAACGGTCTCCATGGCCTGTCATCGTACGTGGCCACTTGCTCTGGAGTGATGTACAACGGTTTTGGATCCGGTATAGGTTGTTCCTTATCGGTTCCACCGTATGCACTCTTTTTAGGCTTTCCCTGACTAGTTTTGCGGGTAAGAGTCAATTTCACCACTAGACCAACACCAATGGCAAAGGCCAGTGTCACGAGCAATAGCAATTGCGGCTGAACATTAAACAGAGCCTCAAGGTCAATACCTGTCATCTTTGACTAGAGTTATTGTTTGTCATCAGTGTAAGAAATCCAAACCTTGTCGGAATTGTGGTCTTTTTATGTCAGAGCTCAAAGCGCAAAGAGGAAATCTTTATCTTTCGGCGGCAGATCTCAGATCGATGCGCTTAGTTAGAGAGAGAAGTCCAAAGCGAGAGGTTGTGTCGTTTTATTGTTCAGAGCTCTGAAAGGGTATTTTATTAAGCTTATAAACTAAATCGTATGACTAATTTAATAATGATTGAACTTCATCAAAATAGGGAATAGCCTCAGCGGCACCTTTTCTTTGCACTGTGAGAGAACTAGCACCAGAGGCAAATTTCATCGCTTCAGCTATAGAGTTTCCTAAACTCAATTGGGATATAACTCCTCCTAAGAAGGTGTCACCGGCACCGGTAGTGTCAATGACTTTTTCCTTGGCGATTAAACGTGATTCAAAGAATTCTGACTTGTCTGAGGTGGCATAAAGTGCACCTTTAGAGCCTAGTGTTACCACACAGAGATTCAAATTCTCTGAGTTGATAGACAAAGCTAATTTTTGCAGTAATTTGGTGAACCCTGATACTTTATCTTTGGCAATTTGATCTTGGAAATTGGTGAGCTCATCTGGGGTGAGCATATTCTCTGAACACATCAATGCCTCTGTTTCATTGACTATTAATACATCGATTTTGGCGTAGACTTCTTTGTCGAAATTTCTAAAAGGTGAAGGGTTATAACATATGTTAACATGAGGCCTATTTTGACTTAGCCACTCAATAGTTTCTAAAGTGTTAGGTGTCTCATTCTCTAATATCACGAATTGCTTACCTGTAAATTCCGAGGGAAACAACTTCTTATAGTCTTCCTCAGATGGATGCAATTGACCATTGGCACCGGCAGTGATCAAGATTCTGTTTTCACCGTTTAAATCTTTCTCCACTATAATCACAGCAACACCAGTACTTTGCTTCTCAATTGTCTGGACAAATGTAGTATCAGCACCTTCTTGAGTAAGGTAATTGGTCAATATCGGTCCAAAGGCGTCATCACCAACGTTTCCGCACATTTGTACTTTCACCTTCGATGAATTCTTCGGTAACAATTTAGAAGTGGAGATGGCCTGGTTAAGACCCTTACCACCAAAATGGGTCTCAAATGAATCAGCAGACTTAGTTTCCCCAGCTTGCGCAATGGTACCCATATATGTGACCAAGTCATAGTTGATCGAGCCGATGATAGTGATTGTAGACTCAGACATCTTGATTATTTATATCAATTCAAGATCACAGTCTAGATGTATCTATGGTAATTTTTCAATGTTAAAGTATAGTGTAGTATATGACTTCCTATCTAGGTAAGTGTTACCTTTTGTGGTTCTATAGAGCTCTTCTCGCTCTTCCTTTTCCAAAAGTGTTAAAAGAGGTTGTTCTTTTAAAGAGAGATCAAGAGGATATTAATCAGTGGTAGCATCAACCAATTGTACTTTCTTCAAAGGATCTTCTAGTGTTAATAAGGAGGAGTCGGTACAATGGGTGAAAACACCGCTGGATCGGAGGTAGTTGCTCTAACTCAATTACATAATCTTTTAAATGTTCCATTTATAGATAGGAGTGATGATACCCAAGACTTGATACACGATTTGAATGGTATAAGTTTAAAAGATGTCAATTTAACTCAGAGAGAGTTGTTGAATTTATGTCGCTTGTCGATCAATTACATAGAATGGCTAGCGATTTTGTTTCGTCTAATGGAAGACTACTCTATAACATCGAACTACATTTCACTTCATGTGCATGATTCAATAGAATTCCGGGTCAATAAGAAATTACACAAGGCCTTTACCATTCAAACATGGTTACAAATTAATGACGATAATGAAATTACAATTGATGCCGATTGCTTTTGTCTTTTGAAAATTTCTAATTTCTTAAGATTAGAAGTAGAACAAAATAAGTTAGTGGTGGTATTGACAGACGAGATAAATAAAGAACATAAAGCTACATTTGATAGTTTCAATTTCGAATACGATACTCCATATCATGTTGTACTAACACACTCCGGGATATCGAGTCATCATGGCTCTAAATTTGACTTGTACATTGACAGTGAATTTATACAATCGGTGAGCATCAATTGTGATACCCATTCAGTTCCTAATTCAACCGAGGAAATTGAAGTTGTCTTATGCAATGACGGTTCAGTGAAGAGTAAAATCATCGATTTTGTCAATTTGATGATAATCAATGATGTTCAACCTTTGGAATGGATACTTTTGTCCTACCATTTATCACCTGAGTATTCGGGAAGTTATAGGGATAATGATTTAACAGAGGCATTGAGTTATAAATCCAAGAATATCTTTGAATTGAAGTTGAAAGAATTATACATGCATAGTACACTGAGCAAGCATAGGAATGGTGGATCCGAAGATTACAAATTTGAAGATTTCTCAAGACAAGAATTACTGAAATTTGAGCAAATCCATAGTGTCTTACTCAAGAGTGGTAAATTGAATCTCGCACAGGAGTCAATTGTTCTCCAATTCAATTCCAAGCATTCATTCACCAAGAAGGGGAAATTGGTAGTACCCTATGATGAAAATGAATATGCCCAAATCACCAATGTGCCATCACTTTGGAAGTCACTAGCTATCAAATCAGCATTCTATTCCATTGGTGGGATCACTGTAGCGTTCAAATTCATCGAATCCGCTTCATCGACTGAACATTTATGTCTTTCGATAAATTTCTTATTTGAAGTCATATCAAAGGATTGGAGAGATTTGAAAGAATTCGAAATGAGAAATGGTTATGATCTCCTAGCTACGCTTTTGAAAACAAAGAAGCAGTTGGTTGATTTGAAAGTACTAGATTTGATATTGAAATTCATTGGATATGATTACAATTCTCCAATTGATTCAATATTGATAAACCCATTTGCATACCGTTCTTTAATTTTGGATTTTGATATTTGGAAACTTGAAGGGGAGAATAATAGTATTGCAAACAAGGAGACTTTCAAATTCTTGTTATTCCAATTCACAGTTTTCTTCCAAGAAAGTAAATATAGTCTATATAACATCAACAAATTGGTCAAGATGAGAATCATCAAGAGGTTCATTCAAGCTATGAAATTTGAATCTTTTGGAAGAGTCATGCTTCCAGCTGTGCATAGCTCGTTGCTTATCTTGATCAAGGCTAATCCAAGTTCAGAAATTATGAAATCGTTGTCGTTGTATATAGTGTATGCTTTGAACAAGGACAAGCTGATTTCATTCACTACACAGGAGCAAGAACCATTACAACGTCTGTGTGGGTTATGTGCACTTGATGTGCTCGTATCCTATATATGTGATTCGTCATTGGTGAACACAAGTTTAGCATCAGCTTCTGGTTCAAGTGGTGTCAATGTCGACCTCTTTTACAGGAAGTTGGCAAAGACTATATCTGTGAGGTGGGTGCTTTTACTTCTAGATGATCCTAATCCTAAAGTAGTGAAACTTGCCTTGAGGCTTTTGATAAGAATGCTCTCAATAGCCGGTCTCAAGTATTATAATAATTTCATGAACCATTACGGCTTGGATATACTCACGAACCTTTTAACGCACTGGTGGGATGATAACGAGATAATTGTCATTCTCTTCAGTGGAGCTTTTGGTATATCTCAAATACCAGATTTAGGATCAGATTTATCTCATTTTGCTGGAAGATTATCCAAGAGAGGTTCGAGATTGACTATTGTCATGCCTGATTTCTTATACCTTATCAATAACTTACTTTTGCATGGAATTGAGGCGTTGCAAGATCTGTACGATAGAGAAGACAAGAAGCTGGATAGCTATGAATACGATGAAATTGCATTCAACTTGGCCTCGTCTTTGAATTCATTTATCGATTGTGTGGAGATCACACATGAGAAAGTGCCATCTTTAGCTGTGTTTTACTCTAAAGATGTGAAATGGATAAGTGGTTACTTACATATTATTAGCAAGTTAGAACTGCTACAACCTGATGTTGCAACGTCAGAAGTGCTCTCGACAAAGACTACACTAATTGACAAGTTCTCAAATTTCATCATTGAGTTGCTTTTCAAAGAGTCGGTCGGGCTGACTACTTTTGAACAATTCAATTCCAAATTTTCTGATAAGCAGGTCGAGATGGTCATCATGAAATACTTGATATATCCTGCCGTTGTAAATCATCTCATAAATTTTAAAGACATGCTTCCAGAATTACTTAATTCTCAAGATTGGTTGAAACATAATATTTTGAAATTCGTTGAAAGTTTTGGGGATGCAGCAGCAAAGATCCAATATGAAGGAGACTTGTATTTGAATTTCACAAAAGTGTTGGGAATTATTTTTGAAATACTCCAACTGAAAAAATCAGAAGCAGATAGCCTTCAAAAGCTTCGGCGCTTGGCTGTTAATAGCTTCGTGAGAGAATACCAGGGACTGGATGATGTAGCCTATTTGACAAGACTCACAAAGGATTTATTGTTCAGACAAGAGTTGTTCTTCCATACAAGTTCAATGAAGCCGCTGTTGCTTGCTGAAATTATCGGTGATATATACAGAACATGTGAAAAATTCCAAGATGTGGAACTTCAATCAATGTCTGTTAATGCATTAAGGATGATCTTATTATACCGCCAAGATGATTTGGATAGAGTAGCTGATCTGATTTCCACAAAGGACAAATCGGTAGTGAGAGAGTTCTTCGATCAGCTTTTGTCCTCTAGTGACCAAGATGTCATTGAGAGAATGAAAGATCCTTCTTTGCTGAAGATATTTGAGCAAAATATTCCCGAATTATCAGCCACCAATTCTGCCAAAGAACTTGCAAGCATAAATAATTCTATACAAGTGATCAAGGAACCTGATTCTGTTGCTAGTTTCCAAGATGACAATTGTAGATGGAAAATCACTGTTACATCTGCTGAATCTACAAAATTTTTCCGTCATATTCAAGATTATGATGATAATTTACAATTTTATATCAGCGTTTACAATAAGATGAGACAAGAATCTACCAGGCTTTTGTTTGGAGAACTGCTGTTGAATATGAAATGGGTTGTTGATTCTATCGAATGCAGTAATCGTATGAGAAGAAGAATTGTGCCTGAGCCGTCGATGACACTGTTCCGTGATTTCATGGTTGAACAACAACCTTTGCCAGTGAAAGACGACTCATCCAAAAAAGATACTAAAAAGCAAAGTATCATGTCATCCCTGACATTATCATCAAGTATTGCATCAATTGATCTTGAAGAGAGTTTTGAAATGATTGAAGATCCATTAGAGTCAGAAGCTATTCAAGAAGACAAGAACCGTAAAGTATTGAGAAGCTTGTACGTTGGCGATACCATTGTTGATTTGTGGAACATTAGTCAAATTCTTGGTCTTGAATCTGTGGAATCCATTTTGATCTTAGGAAATTCACATTTATATATCGTAGAGAATTATTTCCATTCATCTAGTGGTGAAATTATGGATATCAATGATGCCCCAGAAAGTGAGAGAGATCCTTATATGCAATTAATCGTTGGACCCAAACATAAACCACAACGTGATAATAGAAACAAGACCACAAAGACATGGGGTTTGGAGAAATTAACTTCAGTTTCCAAGAGACAATTCTTATTGAGAGATGTCGCTCTTGAATTTTTCTTCAATGATGGAAGTAGCTTTTTGGTCACTTGTATGAACCAGAAGATTAGAGACAAGATATATTCTAGGTTATCACATCTTGCTACTTGGAAAGGTGTAGATCCAGATTTATCCCAGGCATTGAAATTATCCACTTCGTCCTTACTGAACGGGAACGGAGCTCCTAAAATTTTTGGTTTCAATTTCTCTAATGCATTTGCTAATCATTCAATAAATTCATTAACTACAACAAAGAAATGGCAAAGAGGTGAGATTTCAAATTTTTATTATTTGATCATTATCAACACACTTGCTGGACGAACTTTCAATGATTTGACACAATATCCCGTTTTCCCATGGGTTATTGCCGATTACACAAGTGAAGAATTGGATTTACATGACCCTAAAGTTTATCGTGATTTAACTAAGCCAATGGGTGGACAAGGTTCACAAAGAGAACAAACATTTATTGAAAGATACGAAGCGTTGGCAAGTTTGAATGATCCAGATGCTCCCCCATTCCATTATGGTACTCATTATTCTTCAGCGATGATTGTGACACATTTCTTGATCAGACTTGAACCTTATGTTCAATCATATTTGCTTTTACAAGGTGGTAAATTTGATCATGCTGATAGATTATTTTACTCAATTGCCAAAGCGTGGAACTCTGCAGCTCATGAAAATACCACAGACGTTAGAGAATTAATTCCTGAATTTTTCTATTTGCCTGAATTCCTTGAAAACTCGAATGGATTTGACCTTGGAAGCTTACAAGATGGTGAAACTATCGGAGATGTCATCTTACCACCTTGGGCCAAAGGGGATCCAAAAATTTTCATACAGAAAAACAGAGAAGCATTGGAGAGTCCATATGTGTCATCTCATTTACACGAATGGATCGATTTGGTATTCGGTTACAAGCAATCAGGACGTGCAGCTATTGAATCTACGAATGTTTTCCACCATTTAAGTTATAATGGTGCTATTGATCTTGATAAGATTGAAGATCAAATCGAGAGAAGGGCAATAACTGGTATTATTCATAATTTTGGTCAAACTCCACTTCAAGTTTTCAATAAACCGCATCCACCAAGGGAAGATTTGAAATATCCTAAATTAGATGTTGGCTCGATTAGTTCGAAACCTGTTTCCATATTGGAAGCCAAATGTAAATTCAAAGTCAACACTATTGAACTCAGCTCTAAAGGTCAAATTTGGAAAGGACGTCCAAGTATTTTCTCTAATGAAGATAACGTTTGTGTCAGGTCATCTGATAGTATTGGATCATTATTCATTAATGGTAAGATATATGAAAATTTACATGACTCTCAAATCAATGTATTGGTGCCATTTGGTCAAAAGATGTTTTTAAGTGGTGCCAATGATGGTACTATCCATGTTTGGAAATACGTTATCAGATTTGCCAATAACGGTAACGGTAATGTCACAGTGGGAAGAAGAGAAACGATGAGTACTTTCTTGGAATTGAAACATGACGCTTTAGAATTTCAAGCCATTTTGAGAGGACATTTAGCAGCGATTGTTGATATTAAGATTGCTCGGTCTTTTAATTCCGCTTCAAGTTTAGATAAAGACGGGGTGATACTTCTTTGGGACCTCGTTAGACTCAGCTTAGTGAGAGAAATCCCAACTGAATCTATCGGTGGCACTGTGACACATATAGCTATCGCTAATGATACTGGTAATATTATTATTTCATCTAGTGATAAATTGACTATATTGACAATCAATGGAGAAATCATCTACAGTGGTGACTTAATCCCAGATGGTGATGATAAGATCGAAGTTAATAGTATTGATTTTGCTCAATCTAATTGGACTCTGCCCAAACATGGATCTACACTGTTTCATGAGTATTGGCAAAAGAGTAGGGTATTTGTTGTTGGAAGTGTAGACAAAGTCAGCATATTTGAATTGATTGCACAGGATGGAGTTTGGAAACTTAATAAGATGGCTTCTTTCGAAATCGAACAAGATGAAGGCAATGGTGGTAGAAAAATTACCGCTGTCAGGTTGATGCTCAGTACTGAATTAGATCAATTTGGTAGGAAAACAGGTAAGGGCACACTTCTCTGTGGAGATGATACTGGGAAAGTGATTTTATGGCAATGATGATATAGAATTTTATAATTGAAGAAGTTTACTTTTGTACTCGGTCTATTGTAGCATTATAGTAAATCAACAATACTGATTTGTTGTTTCCATTTATTAGAAACCACATGACTGTAAAGAGTTTTTTTTCACTTTTAAGAAATGCCTTTATGGCCAAGTTGGTAAGGCACCTCACTAGTAATGAGGAGATCATCAGTTCGAATCTGATTGAAGGCATTATTTTTTAATTTTTATTTTTTTAATACTCTAACATACCTATATGAAACAGCCTTATGAGCTTCATACTTATTTACCTCGGTCGATATGGTTGACTTCAGTCCATTATTGTAGTATTACGATATTGTATAAAGCCCTTTCATTCTTTTATCTCATCGATTTTTTTATAAAAAAAAATACAAAAATCTTAACTACGAGAAGGATTTACTTTTTATTATATATAAAATTAAATACCACAAGGAGTATTGATATAGAAGGATTATAGATATAGATCAATCAAGATGGGGAGTGTGTTCTTAACCCATTTGAAAACAGGATGGTAAGTTTTATTGAATATTGCTTTATCTTATAGTTTTATAAATACTAACTATTTTCACGCTAGGCATGTTGATCAAGCTATACTTGCAGAAGATGAAAGATTAGTAGTTATAAGATTCGGTAGAGATTACGATAAAGACTGCATGTTAATGGATGAATTATTATATGGAGTTGCTGAGAAAGTTAAGAATTTTGCTGTGATATATCTTGTGGATATTGATCAAGTACCTGATTTTAATCAAGTGAGTTGACTATATTTTATTTTTACGATGACTGCAATACTAACATGATTATAGATGTATGAATTATATGATCCCATGACGATAATGTTCTTCTTTCGAAATAAACATATGGTGAGTATTTATATCATTTTAAGTTATAATTCCCAATACTAACTAAATTTAGATGTGCGATTTTGGAACAGGTAATAATAATAAGCTAAATTTTGTGCTAAGTGATAAACAAGAGTTAATTGATATCTTGGAGACTATTTATGGAGGTGCAAGAAAGGGTAAAGGTTTAGTTGTTAGTCCAAAAGATTACAGTACGATAAATAAGAGGAAAGGTAATGATATATAATGAATGTGAATTAGATTTGAACTTTATGGTATTGTAACTCATTATATGATCTTATTCTATAATCTCTCAATAATACATAGATCTTGTAAGATGTAGTGTGAACAATAATCGGAGATTGCGAAAAATAAAAGCGAAAACAGTGAACGAAATTTTTCTCCAGTAACAGGTCAAGTATTGATAAAATGACATTTGATGATAATAAAGGTTTAGAAATTGCCTTGGAACAGGCAAGAATTAGTGAGTTATATTTGAATATCTGTATATGCTATTCAATTTACTAATGCGTATCATATAGGTTACAAAGAAGGTGGGATCCCTATTGGTAAGTAGATCTAACTATGGTGAAATTTTTTTAAATCATTACTAACTTCTGTGTCAGGTGCCGCTATGATCAATGAAGAAGGTGTTCTTCTTGGTTCCGGTCACAACGAGAGAATCCAAAAGGGCTCCGCTGTCTTACATGGTGAAATGTCATGTTTAGAAAACGCTGGTAGATTACCAGGTAAGGCATACAAGAACTGTACCGTAAGTGAGCTAATTTCTCAAAAAAGGTTAATTTATATTTACTAACAGATACAGATGTACACTACTTTGAGTCCATGTGATATGTGTACCGGTGCTATGTTGATGTACGGTATCAAGAGAGTTGTGATGGGTGAGAATGAGACTTATGTAGGTGGTGAAGATTACTTAAAATCTAGAGGTGTTGAAGTTATCAATATGAAAAATAAAGAATGTAAAGAGTTAATGGATAAATTCATTTTGGAAAAACCAAATGAATGGAATGAAGATATCGGAGAGTAAATAAGTTTATAGATAACTCTTGTAGTATCTCATCATAACGTATAATCTCATCAGTTAGCCGACGGGCGCGCTGTAAAATATTTCCACTGATAAGAATTGAAAAATCCAACAGCGGTATTTAAGTGATATTATCAGATACTATAATAACTCACACGAAGATGTTCTCAAGGATTGCGAGACCCATGAGAGGGTTAAGACAATACTCGACAAAGAGACAAATTTCCAAGAATTTTACACCTTTTATTCTCTTATCAGTAACCGCTGGTACTATAGGCTGGTATGCCTCACAACGGTACAGTCAACAAAATTTGAAATCTACAACACCGTTATCGGATCTCCCGAGACCACAGTACGGGTCATTGAAAGATGTGGAGCTCGCCATTGCGGAGATTAGGAAGTTCATTGACGAAGACAGGTTATCTACATTGGAATCTGACTTGTTAGACCATTCAGATAATTCATCAAATTTTCATAAACCTAATGACGACGAGAGACCTTATTTAGTGACATATCCTAAATCCACTGAGGAAGTGCAGAAAATAGTCAAGATCTGTTATAAATACAAGATCCCAATGATGCCCATTGCAGGTAAGACTTCAATTGAAGGTCACATGATCCCAACTAAGAGAGGTATAGCTATTGATATCAGTTTAATGGATCAAATTATTGAATTTCATGAACAAGATTTAGATATCGTTGTTGGACCGGGGATCAATGCTTGTGAATTGAACGAGTACTTGTCACCATATAATTTAATTTTCGGTCCCGATGCATGTACTGGTGCCTTGGTGGGTGGTATGTGTGCTACTAACGCTTCGGGTCCATTAGCGTGTCGATACGGTGCTGTGAAGGATAACGTTATCGGATTGAAAGTGGTGTTGGCAGATGGAACGATAGTGAATACTAAGAATAGACCTAGAAAATCATCTGCTGGTTATAATTTAACTAATATGTTCATTGGATCTGAAGGTACTTTGGGCATCATTGTCGAGGCTACATTGAGATTAAATGTCAAACTGGAAAATGAGACCGTTGCCATGATTAATTTTGATACTTTGAACGATGCTACTAACGCCGTGATTGATATCTTCAGAAAAGGTATACAATTAAATTCTTGTGAATTATTAGATTCAAGACAAATGAAAGTTATTAAAGAGATGAACGTGACGAAGAGGAAATATACAGATAAGAATTTATTATTATTTAAATTTGGTGGATCTAAGAATCAATTGAAAGACACCGTATCAGCAGTGAGGAAGATTTGTCAACAGAATGGAGGCTCTAATTATGAAGTCGCCTACTCAGAGGAAGACAAGCGTGATATTTGGGATGTACGTAAATCTCAATTATGGATTTCAATTGATTGGGCTAAGAAACAAAGAGCAGATATGAAATTTTGCCCCACAGATAGTGCAGTGCCAGTGAGTAAATTAACTGAGGCTATCGAGGAGACGGTGAAGGATATAGAAGATCACGGATTGTTAACCACGGTGGTGGCACATCTGGCCGATGGGAATTTCCACGCCTTGGTGATTTTCCCACCTGAAAAATTACATGTCGCTAAGGAAGTGATTAATAGAATGGCACAGAGACTGATCAAGTATGGTGGTACTTGTAGTGGTGAACACGGTGTCGGTATCGGTAAGAGAGAATTCTTAGTCGAAGAATTAGGACAAGACTCTATTGATTTAATGAGGAAATTAAAGATGAGTTTAGATCCATACAGATTATTTAATCCCGATAAGATTTTCCAAATTGATCCAGAAGAAAACAGAATTGATAAGCTATAAATAACATTATAAATATATTTATCTAATTTAACTTGTAGATTCAGCAGCAGTTTCAACAATTTTTCTCACTGGAGGTGGGAATATTACATCCATATAACAAGTAACTAACCCAATTAATGAAAAGATGATTTGGAAAGCCAGTGGTTGCAGCGTGGATGACGAGTTAGTCTCTGCTGGCTTATTCTTAGGTTCATTCAACCATGTTTGTACCGCTACAAATAATGCAGCCCATGCAATACCTTTATTTCTTAAAAACATTGCTGCCATTGGCATACTTTGAGACATGATATTCGAAGTGCTGGTTCTTGGTGCCACTGGAACGTGTCTGTATCTGACAACAGCGTCTTCTCTGATCTTACTTGATGGAGCCATTATATATATCTCTTATATCTATATCTTGAATATATCTTATCTTTAATTAAATTCGTTGATTAAATTTCGCCTTCAGAAAAAAATTACAAATTCATTTTACTTTATAAAGGAGAAGTTGGATACACACGATGGATGCTATTGCTGATAAGAATTTTCTGGCAGTGGACGAGTTGGGGAAAGGTGCTGCGTTAGTGGATGAGTTGCCCTCCTTGCTCACGGTGATTATAGATATCTACCCTTTGAAATGGTTTGAATTGAAACAAGAGATTGACATTAAGGAGATCACAAGTGCTATTTGTATAATGTTGAATTCTCATTTACTGTTGAATGGTGCGAACAAAGTCGCCGTGTTACTGGCAAATGATTTGAACGATGGTGCGAAGTTCTTATACCCTACCAATGTCGAAAGAGAGCTACCTCAGACGAGATTTAACTCTAATATGTACAGACAATTCAAGATGCTCGATGAAGTGATAGTTGATCAGTTAAATGAATTACTCAACGCCAGAGCACCAGAGTTAGGTGACTCGAAATTGAAAAACACAATGTCTTCACTGTTCTCGATGGCTTTGAGTTACATAAATAAGATGTCTAATAGACTGGATGAACTGATCAAATCACGTATCCTAGTGATCTCATTGAGTGACGATAGCACATTACCTTATATTTCAACGATGAATTGCATATTTGCAGCACAGAAGATGAGAGTACCGATAGATGTTGTCAAGTTTGGCTCTAAATCCGTTTTCTTACAACAAGCTAGTGATTCCACTAGTGGTGTCTACCAGTTAATACAGAAACCGAAAGGGTTAGTCCAGTACTTGGCGAGTGCATTTTTCATTGACCCTTCGTTAAGACAAGTGCTTGTGCTACCCACAGACTCTAAGATCGATTTCAGAGCGTCGTGTTTCATCACGAACAAGATTATCAATATCGGGTACGTGTGTAGTGTTTGTCTATGTATATTAAGCATAGTACCACCCAACACTAAATGTCCAGTTTGTGACTCAAAATTCGATGAACTGGTGGTGAGGAAGTTGAGACAGAAGCCGTCGTTGGCTCATAAGAAGAGGAAACCTTTAAGTCATTAATATAGCATATAATTTACAAGTCATTAATAAATATATCAATTTGATAAAAAATATCAAATCTTTTTCTGTATGTAAATTAATTAATCATGTCAAAGAGATCATACCAAGACCTAGAAGACTCTGCACCTGTAGACCCGATATTCGGCCAGCATAAGCTGTTCCAAGTGCCCGAGATCCCAGAGGGTCGGTTACGCGAGTTGGTAGGTAATGTCGATAGAGTCAGTAGTGTCGAGGAGTATTTGAACATGGTTAGGTACGAGCTGGAGACAACACCTATTGGGATTCCTGTGGATGCTATTGACGATGAAGCTGAAGTGCGAGTGGATAAAGTGGATGACATCACTGAGATAACAGTGGACCATTTCACAGATGGATTCGTCAAGTGGCGAGACGATATCGTTATCGAGTACGATAAATTACGAACTAAATACGCTTCAATAAATCAGTCAGTGGTGTTCCAGTACCCTGACTCCATTCTGGACTGGAAATTGCTAGTAGTGAATAACTCACCACAGGTCCCAATTTTGAATAAATTACAATTATCACAAAAATTTAAATTGATTTCGTTGTATCAGAGATGGAGTTCTAAACAGATCAACGATAATTTCATTAAATGGATATTTGTCATGCTCGTTTTGATCCCTGATGTGGTGTCCTATACTGAGTTATCTATCTTGAGATCGTTTGCCAAGAAATTGATTAAATTGGTGCCGATAGTAGAGGATGAAAGTACTAAGGTATGCTACTTGTGGTGTTTAATTATAGTTATTGAAAGATATCACCAGAGAGATTTAATAACAGGACTTTTACAACTTAGCGATATAGTTAGATGACTTGCATTGAATAAATATATTATTTAATTGATTCATTATATTTCTACTTAACTACTGCGATCAATGGACTTTACAAATGCAGTTGAAATATCAGTTTTCGATGAGGTGTACGATCTCATATTTACACAGTTACACATATCGATCATAATATATAATGACTTGCACTTAATAAATATACGATTATTTAATTGATTTATTATATTTCAACCTTTTCTCTAAAGCGTAATCAAATGACTTTATCAACCCAGCAGTGAGAATCCCCTTACAACTCTGGATCAACGCCGGGGTGAATATGATCTCTTGTAACGTCTTATTCAAGTTGAAATTCAACTGTGGATCCTGTGAGATCTTTGTAATGAATTCAGATTTCTTTTGCGAGATGGGCAAGTATTCGTAATCGGATTGTGACACTTCAGATAAGTCGGTGATTTGTTGTAAGTCGTTGAACGACAATGACGAGTGGTCCTTCACTGGTGGTTGTAAGACTTGTTGTGAGATCGGGTCGTGGGATAATTCTGTGTTGTATACGGATGCGTATTTACTGAATAATTTTGATCTGAAATTTCTTGGTAATTCCAGGAGTAATTCAGATTTCAGTTCAGTGGATAAATCTATTTGTAAATTGAAATTAGATTCTTGCTGCTTATCGATTATAATCGAGTTATTGAAATATGTTTCTAATAATGGTAAATACATTTTCCTAAAATTTTCAAATTGATTCGACACGATATTACCAACTTTATTTAAATTTTCACCACCAACTTTCATTCTTGGATCTCCATTGTATGATAACGATGTGATCATCTCGTATAATTGATACTCGGTAATTTTCGTATTATCCAATAATAATAAACTCAATTTAATAGCATTAACTAAATTTAAGTTTTGTAATAATGCAATATTAGCAGAATTTCTTAATATCAACGTAGGTTTATGTAATCTTCCACTCAAGTACATTGTATCCCAGTTAATTAAATCACTAATAAGATTATCCATTGAAGAGACACCGTATTTGATTAAATTTTGCTTATTGGTACCTAAACCTTTAACATATGGATTGAAATACACACCGGCACCTAATTCTTGAACCAGGGATATTGTACTCGAGCCAAAACTTCTTAAGAAACTATAGTGATCTCTAAATTGTGATAAATTCAACGAATGCCAATGATTTGGATATGTTACAACGAAATTTAAATCAATTTGTGTTGGTTTGTCATTCGTTCCTTGCGAGAATACACCTGAACCGTACCCGAATGAATAACGAATGGGTGCATTAAATTCCCATAATATAGATTTTAATTCTTTATCCTTTGGTGAATCGATAATTTGATTTTCACCAAATTTATATGGTAATTGTTTAAAATTATTTAAATTTGATAAATTTCTTAAATAATATTTGAAATTAATTGGTATTCTCGCTTTAAAATTTGACAAATTTTTATCAATCTCTGATAAATCGATTTGTGAGTCATTTGATAAGTTATTCAGCGATTTAATTGATCTCTTGTGTGGTAATTTATTTTTGTGAAATATCTCATCTAATATAATTGGATCTAATTCTTTTAATTCTGATGGAGTGGAAGACTTGAATCTCCTTAGTATATTAATAGATCTCTTATTCTGTCTAAACGCTATCATCCTGTATTCTATATTATAATATATATCATATAAAATACCATATATATAATAATAATACCAATTACAGTATAAATATCATCATCATCATCATCATCTGTCTTTGATTCTGCTCGCCTCCTTCCGCTTACGTAATCTGTGTAGTGACACGTAATAAGTGTTATGTTCTGTCAAAGATGACATAATGTTCTAGATCTTATCTACATAGCCATTATATGTTGTGTTGTATTTGATATCATAATAGATATTGTAATGAGATATAGATAGCATATAGATAGGATATTGATAGATTACATAAAGATTATAAATTATAGTATATAAGTGTATTTATAGTATAGAGCCTCATGTAATAGATATAGTTTGTGAGATCACCATGTAATTGCCTTTATGGCCAAGTTGGTAAGGCACCTCACTAGTAATGAGGAGATCATCAGTTCGAATCTGATTGAAGGCATTATTTTTTTAAAAATTTATTTCTAATAAAGCTATATCAACAGACTCTATATGTTCTCTATATGATCTATAACCATTCACCAAGTGTATTCTTGTATTGTAGTAGATGTAGTTTATATTTTTATATCTGTATAACATTTCCTTTCTCTTTTCTTATATAAGAATCTTTTTCATACTCTATAATGTTTTATACTTCGATATAATTATATTTATACTATATATATACAAACTTTTATACAGATATCTATATACAGAGTGACTTGTATAGATATATAGATCTATAAAAGTACAGAAGTCTTAGATGACACTATTCAATATCATATATATCATATATATCATATATATAGAGGTAGTATAAATTGATATCACACACACTACCATCCAATGCTGGTTTTCAAAAACTTTTTCTTCAATTAACAAAATATCAACTTTTAAAATTTAAATAAACAATATTTCAAAGTCAAATGATATTGATAATTTAATCTAAATAAGAGATGACAATATCTAATGATGAATTAAATTATCTCATTTGGAGGTATTTACAAGAACAAGGACTTGAAATTTCTCTGTTTGCATTAAAAGATGAAACAAAAATTGATAGATTTGATTTGAAATATAATGATAAGATACCATTAGGTTGTTTAATTAATTTAATTCAAAAAGGGATATTATATTGTGAAGAAGATGAATTAGTTGATCTGAGTGGTATAATTAATTCACAAATGTCAAATAAGTTTAATTTATTTGATGCTCTAGAAAAGGATAAATTAAATAATCCAACTACAAATTTAAAATTATCAAATTCACCAATATTAAAACCGAAAATTTTAATTAATAATACAGATTCAAATGATGTCAAAGAAGTATCACCAACATTATCCGACTCGTCTTTCACCTCGGTATTAATAAACTCATTCAGTTACCCTAAATCACAATCTGTGAGTTGGAATCCTCTTAGTAGCGCAGTGCTAGCATGGGGGCAACGTGATAATACTTCAATTATACTGGTACTAGACGAGTCACAAGATAAAGTGAAACTGGTATCTACATTGAAATTAGAACACCCATATCTTGCCTCGGACAATGCTGAAAATGATATAACACTGCTAAAATGGTCATTAAAAGGAGACATGTTATTAACAGCATCAGAAATGGGTGAATTAAGGTTATGGACCACAGATGGGAAATTGAAAAATGTGATGATGTTACATAACTCGGCAATAATTACTATAAAATGGTTACTGGATTTAATATTAACCAAGGATCAAAGAAGAACTATAGTTTGGGACTCAAAGACAGGATTGGCACTTTTACATCTAGAAGACACTCAGGGAGGAATTGATTGTTGTTTCATTGATGAATCCAAGATAGCAGTGCCTGGCCAGGATTACTCTGTATCTATTTACGATTTCACCTCGACATCGAATACTCCAATATCTAATTTACACGGTCACACCGATAATATATCATTCATGGATTACTCCACGACTTTGAAACTACTTGTCACGGTGTCGGATGATTTAACTATACGTATATGGAAAGGAGACTCCATCAACCCTGCACAGATAATATGGGCGCATTCACAATTAATCACATCTTGTAATTGGTTACCACTGACGCAGTTCGCGATAGAGAATATCGAGATGTTGATAAGTACTTCACTAGACGGCACCATACGTATCTGGAACATATTCACTGGGGATTTATTATTCGTCGGCTCTAACTCAATATCGATATTACAAGCCGAATTGTCCCCCGACAATCACTGGCTCGCTACTGGGGACGTAGACGGTATAGTGACGATATGGGACGTCTCCATCACGACACTAAATCAAGTGTATAAGCGCACAGTCAGTAGCGGCACAATAGTGGGGAATTTGAAAAATAAATCACAGTATCAACCAGATGAAGAAATTGATGGCAATTTCATAAGTTGTATAAGTTGGAGTGAAGATTCAAAGAAGATTGCAGTTAGTTATAGTGAGATAGATAGTGTTGTTCTTTATATTTGAATTTTATATAAAATTGGAGTTTTTTTAATTGCTGCTATTGAATTTCTATTAGATTTAGATTTTTTTAATGTATATTTATCATTTGTATTATATTTTCATGAATAAAATATTATTTCAATTTAATTTAAATTTAAAATAATTTACAAATTATAATTATATAATAATACACATTCAAGTATCTAAAAAATATACATTAATTAAAGAATTGAAAGGGGGAAAGAAAATAAAAATCACTTCATTTTTCATCTTTTGTTGTGAACCCAGTCTTATTGACTTCTGTAGCAACTTCAGCTAATGCCGCTAACGAGAATAATCCTCCCGAAGGCAGTGGCAGTTGCTGTTGTGGTTGCTGTGTTGGTTGTGGTGGTGGTTGTGAATACGTTGATGCAGTTGGATTTAATAAATTACCCAAGAGGTTAGGTTTCGATTGTGGTGGTAATTGCTGTGTTGGTTCACTGTTTAATAAACTCATTATCGATGTCCTTGATGGAGGTGGTAACTGCTGTGGATGTGATTCTGTTTCAGAGGAGGGGTTTAAGACGTTAGCGTATCTTCTCTCATTTTGATCTCTTGATGCACCAAAAGTTGGTGGTGGTTGGAAATGGGATGGTGTTGGTAAATTTGACATCTCAGACATACCATTAGTGATATCTCTTAAGCTTGGTAATTTCATAGGTTGTTGTGATGGTGGTGGTGGTGGTTGTTGTGATTGTTGTTGAGATTGAGATTGATATGCTGGGAAAATTTCTAATTGTGGTTGCATAGGTTGATATTGTTGTATCATACGCATTTGCAATGGGTCACCACCGTTAGTGGTACCGTTTCTCTTCAGATCGGCTTCTCTCGCGATGGCAGCCCAATTATTCACAGCATTCGCATTCTTACTATAATAATTCCTAACCATTGTTGTTGTCTTTGTTTGAATCTTTCTTGCAATTAAATGCCATTGAGTACCACACTCGGCAAGTATACTGGGGAACTTATTGGCATCGTTAATACTCCAATACGATGTGATATGTGGTGGTTTCTTATCTTTCTTCGAGATTTTCAATAACGAATTAGGTGGTGAATCAACATCCTGTGAATGATCAGATTTAACTATACTTTGTTGTTGATCAATCTCGGAATCCATACTACTCTCCTGTTGACTTCTATCCATCGAGGTGGAGTGGTTTTCAGGCACGACTTGAGCCAGTGTGGCATAAGATTTTAATAACTCTAATTGATGAGCAGCATCATCTTGATTCTCATTTTCAACAACTTCATCTTCCATTTTCAAATCATCAACAACTTTGACTTTCTTCTTAGAGCTACGTTGTTTCTTAAGTTTTGGTCTCTCTAAATCATCATTCAATTTCTTATTTACAGCGTCGAGAGTGACACTTGTTGGTTCCACCACATCTCTTTTCCTCTTTGATGAATCATCCTCAGTAACTTCGCTTTCATGGGTTTCCAATTCCAATTTCTTCGTATCATCCGACCTTGAATCAGATACAGATAAATCACCATCAGTGTTATCCAAAGTTGACGAAACAGGTGTTGAAACAGTTGGTGTGTTATTATTTTGTGTTCCTGTCCTTGATTTATTTACTTGCTTACCTTTAGATCTCGCAGAACCTGATTTACGCCCAAGTCTCTTATTCTTTGCAGCGACAAGTTGTTTATAATTAGTATGTCTCTTGGTCCTGTAATAATGAAGTACACATTCTTCTGGACTTCTCCTGCTTTCCATAATTGACGAAATCTTACCGAATCTCTTAGGGAACGAAGCATATGCTTCACAAAACAGTTCATGCTCCAGTTTAGAGAAATTATCAATCTTATCTGAAACTAATCTAGAATGCCATTCTTTCAAATCTGTAATCAAATTATTAGTCGATATGAATTTGAAAGCATCTCTCGTGACAGGATCAAGAATCATATCCGGTATCACAGCAGCCGCTTTTCTAGCTCTGAACAATGGATCGTTTTCTTCCTCTTCTTTCATCCTTTGTAAAATCTCGGCAAATTCTGCTTCACTATTGACAATACCGGTATTTCTCAC
Source organism: Nakazawaea wickerhamii (assembly GCA_030567635.1). NCBI lineage: Eukaryota > Fungi > Ascomycota > Pichiomycetes > Alaninales > Pachysolenaceae > Nakazawaea > Nakazawaea wickerhamii. Next base: position 395,757 of record JAJLSR010000007.1, read on the forward strand.
TCTACGACTTGATGAACTATTTGGTGGTAGGAAGTCGTCCTGTGTAGTCTTGGAATCCAAAGACTCATCCAGATGGGAAACACTCTCGGTTGAGTCTTCGCTGTTATGAATGGCATTGAGTTGTTCTTCCATAAACTTAACACGTTTTTGCCAACTTATATTTCTATCATAAAATTCAACACATAATTTCTTACCTTTTAGATGAACATATTTCTTTATGTGGGAAAGTTGATGTAATAATTTTGGTTTTATTGCCTGTTCATGAATTAATATATTGGTTTGGAAAAACAGGTATCTATTGAAATCAGTTAATGGTGATTCTCGAAGATACGGTAATTGGCTTCTGACAACATGCTTGGAATTTGATTTCAAGTCCCAAACTTTTGCCTCGATTCTATTCAATGGGAAAATATCACCTTCAACAGACTTGGGTAAATAGTTTTCACTCAATTCATTACTCATCTTAACCATTTCTTCATCTTCATCAATATCATCTCTCATACTTGAAATTAATGATGGTTTTAGCTTGATAGGTTCTTCAATAACGCTGATTTTCAGTTCAGTGACTTCAGGTTCTTCAACTTTTTCTTGAGTATCTATAGTGACTTCTAAGGATAATGGCAGTTTCAGAGGATCGTACTGGTCAGACGAGACAGATGACGTTCTCTCTGGTTCTTCCAGTTTTACCTCAGTTTTTATTTCCTCTTCTTCTTCCACTGGTTTATCCACATCCATCAGATCTTCTGGTACATTTGTTTCAACTTCCTTTTCGATAGTAGGCACTTCATTGGGTATTTCTTGTTCTACTTTTTCATCGATTTTCGGGAGTTCCAGTATTTTGTCTTCCTCCAGAGGTGATAGCTCCACGGAGGCCACAGTGGCTACTGCCTTGGTTTCTTTAATTTCCGTATCATCTTTGGACTCTATAGCATGAATATCTTCCTCTTTGTGTTCTTCTTTCACTTTGGATACCTCTTGAGATGTATGTTCTTCATTATTTGGTGATGCCGAAGAAGACTCTTTCAATTTATCAGTCTTTGGTTTAATGGACCCATATATCAAATCATCTTCTTCCAGCCATGGTGCTCTTCTCTTATGCTCTATAGAACTCTTTCTTTGATATCCTCTATACCTACTATCATATCCACTATGTTCCCTGTTACTATTATAACCATAGAATCTATTCGACCTATAAGGTTCTCTGCTATCGTATCCACTTGACGAATACGACGGTACTCTAGAATTGATCAAATCTCCCGACCTCTTACCTTTAGCAATGGGTGGTGAAGTAGATTTAACAGAATCATCCAGTGAAGATCTATACCTTTGGAATGGTGCTTGGGAGTTGGCCGTGGGTACTCCTGAGCTGGAATTTGAGCGATGGAAATGTTCTTGCCCCGCTGGGGTCTCTGTGGTGTTGATGGATGATGATGAACTTGACCTATATGGTCCATTATTATATCTCTTATTATAACCGTATCCGGATTGATATTTGGAGTCGTAACCTTGATACCGACTGTAATTCCCATTATAGGAACTACCAGACAGTGATCGACTCTTTCCGTAAGACGATGAACGTTGTTCACCAAATCTTCGGCTTGAATGTATGTTATTATTACTATTATTATTATTATTGTTGTTATTATTAGCACCACTGGTGTTATTATTATAAGTATCGTTATTTGCCGACCCTGAGCTCGTGCCATCACTCGAGCCGTATCGACTATACCGCCAGGGCTCATTGAACTTCCTCCTATCTTCAGAAGAGGGAGGTCCTTTCCTTTCAGACATTGTAAATGGCAAGATATATCAAGCTCTATCGTCTCCTCTATCTCTTCAGTCTAATATACAATCAAATCCTTTTCCAATAATGATCATGAAGCAAGACACTTTTATATAAAGACAGATTATGACACACAGACGATACACTTTAATTTATTAGTTTGGTAATAATTAGATTCTCTTGTTCCTTATATTTTAAAAACTGGATTTTCTTATTTTCTCTGTTGTTTGACTCTTTTTTAACAATTTTTCTCAAAAAATTAAAAAATTTATTCTACAACCAGAAGCAGTATAAATTTCCATATACGGAAGTCTACATGTGGCTGGCTCTTACATGTTACAAGATGATGATTATAGAAATATACTGTCGAACCAGCGACATATTGTGTATTAAAAGATATGGTTATGCCTTGTTATAGAACTGATTGACGAATTTCAATACTCCTCCGTCGTCTTCGTCGTCGTCGTCATCGTCTTCAGTGGATTTTCTGTTCCCTTTACTCTTATCGACACCGGTATCCATCAATTGACTTTCAAAACTCTCTTCCATTATCAAACTATTTCTCAAATTGGAAGGCCTCATTTTCTTACCTGCCAGTCTTGATACTCGGAAACTGCTATTACTTATACCATCGTTGTTATTGTTATTATTATTGTGATTATTATTATTGTTATTGTTATTATTATTGTTATTATCAGTGAAGATAGATGACTCAAAATGGTCCATATTCTCATCATTATTGATATTGTCAATGAAATAGAGATACGATTTCATCATCTTGTCATCGTTTGACTGATAATAATCTGATCTTAATTTATCTCTTTTCTCGAAATTGAACATGGCAAAATAACAAACATAACCTAATTCATCAACATGAATGGTGAACTCTCTAAAGAAATCAATGATCTTTGTCGCACTTTGTGGTAATGAGTAAAATAAAATCACTGGTAAGAAAACTAAACTTAATAACTCTTTCAATATGATAACAATTTTCAAATCATAAAATTTAGCAAATTCATATTTAACATCTTCTGAATGTAATTTCCCCTCCCATTCCTTTGGTAAATAATGAGTGAACTTGTACAATTTACGTAAATTTTGTTCTGGATCAAATACGATATTTTCATCATGTATGGAGTTTTGACAAAGTGTATAAATGGCACCTAATGTACTCATATAAAACAATACACTTCTCTTGTGAGTGATTTCAAAATTTAAGAAATTTTCTGGATCTAAGATAGTTAATATAACTAAAATAGTTAATAATGAACCTGAAATGAATGAAAAAAATTTCAAAATGATATCAATTTTCTTACGTGGGAATTGATTTATATAATTCGAAGCCAATTGATTAGAAAGGTTTAATCTCTTTTTGAATAAATGTTGTAATTCATTAAATTCACGGAACTTCCATAATGCCAATGGCGTGTATTCTCTATTGTTGATTAAATTTGGATTATCCTTAAATTCGTAGAAAAATTTCAAGAAATAGTATAATATGAAATATGTGACAACGAATGGTGACAATAAGATATTCAAGATCCCTGCGAGGATGAATCTATTTTTCAATTCCTTTGAGAGTTGTAATCTGTTCTGCTCTTTCAAGAATTTCTTTTGTAATTGACCAGTCTTGGAATCAAATACAAAATCAAAAATACACAAATTCAAATTCCATTCCAATGTCTTGGTTAAGAAACTGTAATTTCTCTTAGTGACAAATGGGACAGAGAGATTCAAGACATTTTTATTGAATAATGCAATCATGTAATTTTCTCTTCTCATGATTCTATTAGCTATATCATGAGCGTTAAGTCTCTTCTTTGATTTTAAATCATTATTGATAACACCGAAATTCTCTGAAATGATCGCAGTGGTGTTTTGATCTCTTAAGACCATTATCTTCTTCACTATTGAGTTCCAACTTATGGTTTGTAATTCATCATCGTTAATATTTAACAAATAATTATAAAAATTCTTAATCTCTTTCAATTTAGGTAAATCTTTCATCAAAAATGATTGAACCCTTAAGGCGATGAAAATCAATATCACAAATATTAAGAATTTCTGGTTTCCTGGAATATGTGCATAACATTGATCCACTTTGACTTCAGAAAATGTTGTCGGATTAGAATTCAACAAGATATCAAAATTTATGCAATTGCCCATGAATACAGATAATACCAATATGAAAACTAAAGTCAGCACATCACAGATATTCTCCACCAATATACATTGAAACCCCTTCCCGATATAATATCTGTACACGTCAGATAAGAAGATATCTAAATTTGTGATATTAGCCCAAACCCATAATGATCTCTCGAGTGGAGTCAAGATACCCAATTTATTTCGGAGCAGTTTTTCCTGTTGTCTCTGTCTATTATCGACTTTCAAAGCCATTGTAGTCGGAAGTATATTGCCATTACTACTACTATTATTATTATGGAGCTCATTGTTAGTGAATCTATTAAATGTCTTACTTGCCAACTCCTTTGCCCTTTGTGAGAAATCTGGAAGATGTTCATTCCTCTTCTTACCACCTTCAGGAAGCTGGGAGAATATTATCCCGTGTGGCTTACCATTAGGTGTCACTGCGGTATTTGTATTGGCATTATTGTGATGTTCAACCATTAAACTCTCTGGAATCAACTCATCTTCCTCATCGTCATCATCATCCATATACCCATCTGCGGATTGATTCGACTCATCATCGTCTCCATCAGTGGAATTAGATGTCCTGTTACTACCATTGAAAAACTCATCATCTGAATGCAAATTATGTTCATTAAATAATGACAATTCCGTTTCATGATCATCGGTGAAAAGAGGTGTATTGGTAGGGAACGACGAGTTCATCCCAAATACCCTGGAAAGAAACGTGTTATTGTTATTGGACCCACCATTACCTCCTCCTACACCATTTCTATTACTCTCACTACGACCACCTTTCGAGTCTGCCATAGTCACTTCTTCTCTTCTGTGTATCACAAGTTAAAACAGGCGCCTTCACATTCTTAATCTTTGTCTTGCTTCGCGAGATAACACTAGGATTGCCATATTAAGTAAGTATTGCCACATATGGTTCACAATACTATTTCTTTCTGAATGTTAAGAATTTTTTTCATCTCTTGTACTGTGATGAGATATGAAGAGATGAACGTGATATTGGACAATTTGATAGACGTGGGGTTGATATCGGGGACATTATCATTATTTATTGCCCACTGGGTGCCCAAGTTGCAGAATTTTTTCAAATACGGTAAAGCAATTGATCAAGAGAGCGTTAAGCGTGACAAATTATACAGACTAGTGAATATCACAGTGCCCAAGAGTTGGTTTAACCATTTCTATGTTCTCTCATTACTTGAATCTGTGGTGTGTTTGTGGTGTGTAGGTGTGGATTTTGGGAACAAATATAGTTTTGTGTTGGTACTCAATTTCATACAAGCAGTGAGAAGATGTTATGAATGTTTCTACATCAGTGTCAAATCAAAAGCGAGAATTCATATCTTACATTACCTTGTTGGTATTGGGTTTTACTTCGTTGTGAATGTTAATAATTACTTGAAGAACTCATATATCACACAAAAGACGCCAAATGACTTGCCAGTACTGGTAATTTTATTCGTTATACTGTCAATAGATCAAAATTGGAATCATCGCTATTTAGCATCATTACCCAAGTACAATCAACCTACAAAAGGAATGTTCCAGTACTCATCTAGTGCTCATTACTTTGATGAGATCTTAATCTACACTGCTCATGTCATGATACTCAGAAACCGTACCAGTGTATGTCTTTGTGGATGGGTAGTTGTTAGTTTAACTATAAGTGCAGGGGCTACATATGATTACTATGCTAGTCAAAGATGTCAATTGAGCTATAAGATAATACCATTTATATATTAACTAATGCTTATTCTTACGTTGTTTCTTTTCTCTTTCGTATTCATTCTTCTCTGCACCTTCCACTGTACTGATAGAATTAACAATACTTGCCATCTTACTATGATATTCTTTATACAGTTCTTTCTTTTCCTTAATAATTTGTCTTGCTTCAAATTTACTATCTTTTCTAATATCTTTCAATGCCAATTTTCTTTCCTTCTTCAATTCTGCTTTCAATTTGTTGATTTCTTGTCTTTGTGGATCGAAATCGTATGATTTCTTAGTTGGGTTGAAATTATCTTCATATTTAGGTACATTCGATGCAATCGCCAATGGCTTATGATCTTGTAATTTCAATGGATTATGTGTAGCGTTTGAAATCAATTTAACTGACTTGTCCAATACTTCGGAAAGTTGAGGCACATGGGCTGCGTATTTGATCAAATGTCTTAATATAGTGACAAATGGTGTGAAAATTTCAACAAATGCAGGTTCATTTTTGTATAATTGTAATAAATTTTCAACAAGTGAAACTAATTTCAAGATTAATTTTGATTTGATTGCCAAGGTTGGCTTGATATGGTCAATTTGTGATAATTGTAATTTAGTATCCTCTGGTACAATCAATTTATCCTTTGTTTGCATATTGAATTGAGCTTTGAAATTCTTAGAACTTAAAGTCAGCAACTTGGTGATATCCAATTTAGTTGGTTCAGGAATGAGACATAAGAAAGATTTCTCGACAAATGCAATTAACTCTGGAATGAATCTCTTAGATAGACGTTGATATTTCAATAACAATTCAGCTAAATATATCCCCTTAACTAAATTACTGAAATTATCTTGAATTCTTAAAATTTCTAAAGACTCAGCAATCAAGATCAAAGTTGGTGTCACTATCAAATGATACAAATCCGAGGTGGAATAAAAACTCCCCACTATAGAATAGAAAATCAAGTCTGAGATCTTTGGCTCGTACTGAACAGATTCATTGACTTCATCTTGTATTTGAGAGATCTTAGCTTTGAAAGTCTCGTATAATGCTTCATTATATTTCTCGGTCGTTACTCTCATTTGAGTGATACATTTCTCAATCACCACGACAAATTCTGCTTTATCATACGACAGCTGGTTCTCAGATAAGAATAAGATGTGATCCAATAGCACTTTACTAAATTGAGCTAATTTCTCTTTATTACCCATAGCTAATCTTGGTTGATACTTATCCAAGATCTTATCGATGACTTTGTTAGTTTCCTTGAATTGATAATTTGTCAACAACTCGTTGAATTGCTCTTCAGTTTCAGGACATGGAATATGTTCCACCTTTGATGACAGACTCTTTATCACCTTATTACCAATCTTGATAACATTTTCACCTCTTGCAACTGGTTCTTGTTCAGATTCTGATCCAGTTTCTTCAGTTGATGACAGATCTGGAGCATCATCATCATCCTTAATGGTGAACCCCTCGGCTTCATCACCACTATCTTCACCAGCCCAGAAATCATCATCTAAATCATCAGCCACTGCTCTCTTATCATCTTCAGTGTCAAGACCTTGCATTCTTCTCAATCTATCCAGTTCCAATTTCTTCATCTTCTCGGCTCTTTCCAGCTCTAACTCCTCAGTGGTCTTGGTTCTATCAGCTGGTACAGATCTTCTATCAAATGCTAACTCTTTGATCTTTGCATCATAAGCGATATCCACATCAGATTTAGGTACCACAGCATTAGTTGATGGTTGCTTAATGTTTTGTAATTCTTGCATCACGTCATCAAATTCTTCATCTAATTCAAGTATCTCATCTTCTACTTGTTGTTGTTCCTTTTGACGTTGTTGCTTATAGAATTTAGATTTCGCAATGACTTCTTTCATCACTTCGGCTTTAGTTTTCTTTCTCTGAGGTTGCTCTTCCTCCATGTCACCATCTGACAAATCATGTTTCAAATCTAAATCATCATCTAATGATAAAGATTGTCCATAATGAGTAAGTTCCATACCTCCATCTTCATCATCTTCATCATCGTCTAAATTGAAAAGTGAACTCTTCTTAGATGAAAGTTGTCTTTCTCTAGTGAAACGCTCCAACATTTTTTCTTCAGGGTTTAAATGAGGATTATTTTCACCAAATCTACGATCAACAACTCCACCAACTCTATTTTTTGTTCTCTTAGTCTCTTGATAAGCTTTCATACGTTGTTCTTCACCAATCTGTTTAGATATCCCTGGCTTACCAACGACTTTCTTGCTTTTCTTCTCCTGGTTGAAATCTCTTTTCACTCTATCCATCTTCAATTCAAAAGGATTAAAATCTTCTCTAATCTTTTGAATCACTTTCTGCTTGTCATCTCTTCTAGTCTCTGAGGGAGTCTTGCTCTTCTTACCCTTTTTCTTAGTGTTAGTCTGACCAGTAAGTCCTGCAGCTTTCAAAGAAGCCTTCAACAGCTTCAACTGAGATCCTGCCATGGTGTAATGTTCGTAAATGATCAGTGTAATACCTCTTCTTTACAGTGTAGAATTTTTTACAAAAAATTTTTTATTTTTTTTTTAAATTTTTATTCTTTGTTAAGAGAAGAGAAGAGATTGTTAGTAGGAGATGAGGGATATGATATAACATGAAGAGTGGGAGTTGTAATATTGAACTATATAAGGACTTATGATAGATATTGGTTAGAAATTGCTAGATAAAGCTCAAAATTCGTAAAATTGCTAGTTCACTGCTAATAATATAGGTATAGTAGTGCACAGATCTCTCTTTAGTAAAAATTGAAAAATTCACATCTTTAAAGAGTTAACCAAAACAAGTCCATACAATTGAGATGAGTAGAAGAGTAGTTATCACTGGTCTTGGGCTCGTCACACCATTGGGGTCCGGTGTGAAACTGTCCTGGAAGAATCTCATAGCTGGCAAATCAGGTTTAGTCTCTACTACATTACTCCCAGATCATGAACTGTATGCGGAGATACCATCTAAAGTGGTGGGGAAAGTACCTGAACCTGGGATACCAAATGTGAATGAATTGCAATTAGAAGATGACGAGTTATTTGATACTGCTAATTTCATGCTGCCAGGGGAGGCTAGGAAAGTACCCAAGTTTGCTCAATACGCCTTGTGTGCTACGAAGGAAGCGTTAAATGATGCCCAGTGGCTTCCTGCCGAGTATGAAGATCGTATTAACACTGGTGTTTGCATAGGTAGTGGGATAGGTAGTATCGAAGACGCCTATACCAATTCAGTGAATTTCCATGAGAGAGGTTATAGGAAAGTGCAACCATTATTTGTACCGAGATTGTTATCGAATATGGCAGCAGGTAACGTTGCTATCAAGTATGGATTACAAGGTCCGTCACATGCCGTGGCCACGGCGTGTGCCACTGGGGCACACGCGATTGGTGACTCAATGAGATTCATCAGAGACGGATATTGTGATGTTATGGTTGCTGGTGCCACTGAAGCGGCTTTACATCCTATATCATTAGCCGGTTTCGCGAGACTGAAATCTGTTGTGACTTCATATAACGACACACCAACTCGGGCATCGCGTCCCTTTGACAAGGACAGAAATGGGTTTGTATTACTGGAAGGCTGTGGGATATTGATCTTAGAAGAATTGCAACATCTGTTATCGAGAGGAGTGACAAAGATATACGGAGAAGTTATCGGTTACGGTCTCAGTGGAGACGGGTATCATATCACCTCACCATCACCTAACGGTGACGGTGCAAGAAGATCTATGGAATTATCATTAAAGACAGCCAATTTATTACCGAAACAAGTCGACTACCTCAATGCCCACGCAACATCCACGTTATTAGGTGACGCTGCAGAGAATACCGCCATCAACACGATATTCGGCAGCAACAACTCTCAATTAGCCATTTCGTCTTCTAAATCAGCCATTGGGCACCTGCTCGGTGCCGCCGGTGCTATCGAAAGTATATTCAGTGTCCTAGCAATGCATCACGGTATCGTGCCTGCAACGTTGAATTTAGATGACTTGGGTGGTGCATCATCAGACGATAAAGCGTTGTACAACACTTTCAATTACGTAGCCCACAAAGCACAAGTAAAACCACTAGATGTAGTGATGAACAACAGCTTCGGATTCGGTGGCACCAACGCCACTGTCGTGTTCAAGAAGTTGAATTGTATATAATTTAATGTTAACGATAAGGAAGCCAAAGAAAAAATTGTAAACATAATCTCATCTTCAAGTTTTAACAAACAACAAACTAAGTAACAGAGTAAAGAGTAGTAAAGAGTATCAATCGTTTAAGAACCAATCTTTGAGTGTCAGGAATCATCAGTGATACACATTCAATTAACATCTCAAGCAATGTCTTCTGGTGGTGACAAGACCAGCATTCCCAAGACGTGAGTATAATTCTTAGAGCCCGATGAGGGTTGTATGTATGAGATTAAATACTAATAAATAACAATACTTCAGTCATATCCCAACAGTGACAGCAATTAGAGGAGATGATATCTGGACAAAAGTGAAATCTAAAGCATCAGAATCGGCTCTGATGGCAGCTTCATCGTTGCTGCCTAATGGATATCACTACACTAAAAACACGCTGCTGATTCAGGGGCCAAATGATACCATGTCATCAGATAAATCATTATATCCTGAAGGTGTCACGAGTTACCCGATAAAGGAGTTTGGTCCTGATGGTGAAGTTATCATTGCGTATGAGCATCACGTGGAAATTTGGGATTGGCGTCCTTCTCTGTATGATGTATCTCGTAGTGGGGTAACGGACGATAAGATGTTATATTTGATATCAAGTACTGGTTCATTCGATGGATATATTGAGTTGGTGGCACCGTTATCGTTTTGTCGTGTGTTTCACACATACAGACTCTTAATTGGGTATAAGAAGGGTGATGATCATATTTTCCTTTCAGTGGTGTTAGATCGAAAGAATAAGATGGAAAATATGAAAAGATCAGAAATTCTCCTACAATCTTCCCTGAAAGATTCAGCTCCTTATCATTGCAAAGTGGCTTCGACAGAGTTTTGTTTGATATCTAATACTGGAGAGATGTGTTTGTTCCCTAAATTTTATACTTCACCAGTACCTACTTTAAAAATTAGTTGTAAGGTAATTAACAATACACCAGTTTGTGATATACAGGGAAATTGGATGATCTATAATCCTAGTCAACAGGATCCTTTTTATAAGGAGATTGTAATGGATTCTGAAAAATATCCTTTAACCCCTTTAGATTTACCAAGACCTGGTCCTTTATTGAATAGAGTATTAAAGAACTTATCAAGTACAGCAATTGATAGTATTTTCAAAATTGCAGAGATTTCTCATTCAAAGATTAAAGGTTATATGAATCTGAGTAATGTTGAAGATGATCCAGCAAAGACAAGAAATTTAAGAGATGCAATAACGAAAATCTTGAATGCTTTAAATGAAACTTCATCAAGACAATACTTAATATTAATGGATTTAAGACTGAAAAAGCCAATGTTCGTTTTCTCTCCACCTGGAGGTTGTTCAATGGTATCTCTTTCACCAGCAGACATGTTATTAAGTTCTGTAACTTTAAGAGGAGATGATATTTTTATCTGGGATTTTACTAAATTTAATAGAGAAATATCACTTATTGAAAAATTTAGACGTGGCAAGACCCCTGGAGTTGTTGATCAAATCATTTGGGGTGATAGAGAAGAATATGTTGGTGTATTGAGTAGATTAAATGGGAGTTTACATTGGTTTCAAAATAATTTACTGAATGATTATCAAGAAAATGAAAATTGGACAATATCATCATTTGGTTTAAAGAAATTAAAATTATTTAAGAATGAGATCTTAGCATTTGATAATAAAAATAATTTGAAAATAGTTCAAACCAATGGTATTTGTAATTCAATGTTCATTTTACCACAAAAGCCATTACCAAAAAGTGAAATGCCAGAATATTTAATTAATGTAGACGACACTAAACGTCAATCATCAGATACCATTGTTAAAAAGACAACAGATAACTCAAAAGTAGAATTGGACTATACTAGACCATACGATTTTTATTACAAAAATAGAAAAGTTGAATTTTATACATGGGATTCTACTGATCTTAATGATTCATCTACAAAGATAAATAATAAAGATTTAACCAAAATTGATTTCGGTAGGGCTAGTGGTGTTGCAATATTTCATGATGAAAAAGATGCCATTAATATCTTGTTGAACGAGTAATGGCATCCCTTATTTATATTTTTATATACTTCTTTATATGGATTTTTGTCTTGTATAATTTTAATTTAATTTAATTATGATCCGTGCTTAGCAGAGTGAAAGTGGTTAAGAAAAAAAAAACGCTTCAGCTTTGTTGAATTGATCTTGTCAACAGTTGTAATATCAATGAATTGAACAGATCAAGATGCGTAGAACTAGACTTCAGAATAGAATCACTTTGTTCGTGGCGATCAGTTTAGTGGTGGTGATGTTGATCTCGAAGAAACACGACGCTAAAGGAACATGGGAAACGATTAAGGAGACTTTTAGAGATGATGAATTTCTCGATTATGAGCAGATGAAACCTATTGATTTAACAGAAAAGATCGGTAGTGCTGATATAGATTTATCAAAGATATTCGTCCCAGCGGATGGTAAGAAACTGAACGTGAATTTTGTTCCTAAATACGTGAAGGCCAATGCTACTTTTTACACTATAGTGAGAAACAATGAAATATACGATTTATTCAAGACAGTGCAATCTGTCGAGGCAAGGTTTAATCATAAATTCCATTACGATTGGGTCTTCATATCGGCAAAGAGAATCAATTCTGTCTCTAAAGACATCCTCTCAAATTTAGTCACTGGAGACTCACTTTTTTATAAAGTACCCAAAGATCAATGGGGGTTCCCACAAGGTTTGGATAGAGCCAAGCTGGCAAGACTGAGACGTAATTATCGATTGAACAGTATCGTTACCGGCGTGACGGATTTGATGAGATTCAAACATAGATTTCAAGCTGGGTTTATCCAGGATAGTGCTCCGTTATCACAATATCGTTACTATATGAGAATTGACCCCGATGTGGAGTTCCAATGTGATATCGAAGAAGATTTCTTCCAAATTATGGAATCACAGGATAAGAAGTTCGGCTTCGTACGTACTGGCAAAGAGAATGGTAAAGCCGTTGAGAGTCTTTGGAATAGCGTACAGGGGTTTTTCGAAGAAAACCCACTGTTACAACCAAAGAACAACTTGAGACAATTCTTCTTGGATGATAATGAATATAATGGTTGTTACCTCTCGAATGATTTAGAAATTGTCGATTTGAATTTCTTAAGAAGTGATGGTTATAGATCATTATTTGAACATTTAGATTCGTTATATGGATGGTTTTATGAACGTTGGACCGATTATCACATGCATTCAATACTGTCATTTCTCATGCTTGACAAGAGTGAAGTGAAATTTTTCAATACTTGTCATAGTTTAGGTAAATATAAGAGTTGTGCTGTGACTGAGAAAAGGTATTTGAATAATAAGTGTACTTGTGATCCAAATAAGGATACGACATTTGATGGAGATAATCAATGTATATCGAAATTGATATCGTTGTTATCGAGTGATGAAAATGTGAAGGATGTTAAATCATTTCAAAAGATTCAACAGGCATTGTTGGAGCCTCCTCAGGAGCAAAGTGAGGAGGAATCAGAGAAGATTGATTCGTTGTATGATAAAGAGGAGAGGCCCGAACAGAATGATGAAAATCTGGACGGACTGGATGAGACTCAACATGAGGGACTGGATGAACATGAACTGGAAGAGAATCTGGATGAAACTACACAAGATGAACAAGGACTGGACACTGTACAAGAGGGATCAAAAAATGACGTAAATGAATTAAAATAAAATATTTATGTAAATAATTAAGTATATAGCAAGACTATTCCACTTAATAAATATTTCAAATATAAATTACAATTACAGATAATTAAGATAAAATGATGATATTAAATCCTAAAATATGCAAAAATAAAATAAAATAAAATTAAATTAAAAAATAAAATAAAATAAAACAATAAGTTTTTGGAAAGTCATTATAAGCATATGCAAATTATAATATGTTAATTGAAAATGATAATGAAAACTATGAATGAAAATGTCTTGAAAAGCATATTAATTAATTAAACGGATGCAATTTATTTTAACTCAAATGATAAAAAAATATATGTGATTTCAATTTTAAATTAATCAATAATTCAAATTGTAATTGAATTCCAAATGGGTTACTTCAATTTCAAACTGCTCATTAATTCCCTAGCGACTTCATCTTCCTCCCTCTCATCATGTTCAATAGTGATATTTGTTATTTTCTGCAAAGGTGAAACCGACTCTTTCACCTGTGCAGGCTCCTCCTTTACTGGCTTAATGCCACTCTTAATCATCGCTTGTATATTGTTATATTTCCTAATATACTTGAGATGTCTATCGTACCTAACGGTTAATTCACGTCCTTGAAATTGTACACCGTCTAACTCTTTGATACATTGTAAAGCCCATTCAGGTTCAGTGAATAAGGCAATGGCGAAACCCTTGCTGAATCCATTGAATTGTTGTGGGATCTCGACTTTCATTAACCCTGGGATTTTGGATGCTATAAATTCTCTTAATTCTCTCCAATGAGTAGTGAAAGGGATATTACCAATGAATAAACGACAATTACTAACATGTTGATTCTCCGAAAACTCGGTATGATTTTCTTCATCTAATAATTCCTCTATGTTTTCTGTATCGTTAAGATCATCTTCATCGTCGTCACTGACATCTAATATTGGTGCATACTTATTAGTGGATCTCATTCTGTTTGTTGGACGATACCTCGATTGTTGCTGTGGTTGTCTATTGGCAAAATTCCAAGATGGCAGGTTATGATTCACAGGTAATGATCTGGTTCTCACGTGGCCTCTAGGGTAGAAGAATTGTGGTGGTTGTTGATAAGGAGGGTTATAATATTGACTTGGAGGTTGATGAGTGTACGCCATTGGGTGTGGTGGTGGACTTGTGGAAGGTTGAGATATTGGTGGGTTTAAAGGAGGTGGCGATGGGATATAGTGGAGATTCAGTGACGAATTGGTTGGTGATAATATAGGGATATTTGGAGGTGATTGTAAAGGAGGTGGAGAGTATTGATATCTGACTTGATTATAATTTGGTTGAAAATATTGGAATTGGTATGGGTTAGGGATCGTGGAAGGAGGTGGTGGTGGTAATGGTGGAGCTGGATATGGCATTGACGACGATGATGATTGAGGTGGGCTCAACTCAGTGCTACTCGAATCATCGATCAGTTCTTCATACTGGGCCATTGGCACCAGATATGGTATTTGTTGTGGTATTGGTGGTAATGTCGGTGACCCCATTGGCAGTGGTGTGGGCAGCATCGTTGTGGAAGAAGAATATGACCTTTGATGTGTAGGGACAGGATAGTATTGGATATTAGAAGGCACAGGGGATGGCGTTGTAGTGGGGCCAAAACTCGTTGACAATACATTCCCTTCATACTGATGACCATTAAGAGCGTTATGCAAGCGTACTGCGATCTCATAACCTGATATTCTCACTGTAGCAGTCTTATAAAAACCTTGTTGTTGTTTGTAAAAATGGATGGAATTAATAGATGATCTATAATATACGCCACCTATAATTGGGATGATATAGTCTTGTAATTGCCTTGTTGATATTGTCTTTGACAAGTTATAAATGTTGACTGAATATATTGGTGTTTGTTGTGTGTTAGGGTTAATGGGATAACCATAGGGATAATGATATTGCGGTACAAGATAAGGGATCAGAGTCATGGGAGCGAAATCATCAGATTCTTCCATTGAATCGGAGCTAATGACAGTGGAATCCGACGAGTCCAGATCTGTGACATTACTCGACACAGTGGCAGTGGCTTTCAATGTTGTTGAAGGTGTCTGATGGTGTGGTACCACTTCAGTGATACTCAGAGTTGTGGATGCCATGATCTGATTATGTTAGCAAGGAAAAAATATAAAAAAAGGAACAAAGATATAATAAAAAAAGACAAAAGATAGATTGGTAGATGTGGAATGAAATGGGTGAAAGGGTGGAAAGGAATAATTAAATGACAATGGATAGATGGATATGTTAATGATAGAAAAAAATCTATCTGATCTATCCTTTAAAGATAGATTATAATGAATTTAATAAATTTAAAATGGGGTTTTTGTTTTATTTTTAAAAAATTGTTTTCATTTGCTTTGTTTTTGTTTTGTTTTGGATTTTCCTGATTTCGTCTTTCACTTTTATTAATAAAATGACATGAACAGATAAGGCAATAAGACAGATAAGATATATTTAGATTACAAGGGTATGATCTATATGTATATGTAGTATACGAAATATACTCTATTTGATTCTATACACTATATCCGATATCCTATACAATACACTCCCGTAATCTCTTACTCACTCACAGAGATAAGTTTTATTCTAATTTTTCCGCCGTCTTTAGTCCTGTCAAATTTCAACAAGAACTACAATTCCATTACATGTCATCGTAACACTCTATATATATATATAAATATCTGAGGGGAATATAATAACATATAATGATATCTTAATCTTAATATTGATCTTTAATGTAGACCGGTTAAATTCAATTAACCTTGCCAAGATGTTCCTGGATAAAGTCACTTAGTTGTTATCGTATTAACAACTGAAAAAGCCACTTAATTGATTTATTATATAACTGATTATCTATTTATATATATATATATATAATGCAAATCTCATGTCATTAATGATATTCGATGAGTATATTACATATTGAATCGATACTTTATTCTTGTCTAATTGAATAATAATATTTATTAAATCATGAAATAAATCATGATCATTTACTTAATTAAAGTAGTCATGACAACTTTAAAGGAGTTGATTTTTTATAATATTTATTACAAATAATCATTGTTAAATCAAATTGAGCTAAACAATAAAAATCATCGAATCATAATATTTTATTAATTAACAAACGCGGATAATGTATTGACCGCGTCTCTCCATATCAATTGATATATAATTAATGAGTAATTAAACTTTATATTGAAATATTGTTAATATTTGATATAAGTAACTCAACTTGAATCTAACTAGTGGAAGATCTACAGTAGTTGATAATTTAGAAATTTCATTATTTATCATTTAAATTTCGTAATAAATAGGGATATTAGAATTATATGACCTAACCGAATATTTGATTTATCGGTTTAGAATTATACATATATTATTATTTAATTGGCTAAATTATCTCGATCATCTATAACTTATAAGAGACATCATTACTCATATATAATATATCTTTCAATATGAACATTGGGTAAAGGAGTAACTTTTATAACCAATAAGCTCATACAAAATATAAAGACAACAAACGAAAACTGAGTACATTGAGAAGCTCGTATGGCGCAGTGGTAGCGCAGTAGATTGCAAATCTATTGGTCCTTAGTTCAAATCTGAGTGCGAGCTCTCTTTTTTTTGCTCATATTTTATATGATAATTCTGTCTAATATAGCAGCTGATATAACGGCTACTATATAGGCTTCAATCTGGACTGGGTTTAATGGTTTTGATTTATTTTTATTTCGTTTGCCGATGTGAAATGTTTAGATTATCCTATCTTGTGACTGAATAGTAATACTCTATCACCCCAACCAAAATGACTTATCTAGAGGGTCATTACACTGCTTTCTTCTGTATATTGATGGATATAGTATGATCAATACTTATTGCCAATTCATCATATAACAATTAATGAATATATCTAATCTATAAGATGATGATCAATTACAATAAAGGGATAAAAACCAATCTCTGATCATCCCTGCACTACCTTTTTATGGTTTTTTTTTTTTTTTTTTTGCTTTTTAGGACACACTTAGTTTTTGTTTTTGTTTCCGAGTATATCGTTTCCAATTAATCATTTAAATACCAATTAAAGATAAATTCCTAAACTAATAATTGAATCAATTATTACTTAATGGAATTATCTTATCATCTTATATTTCCAATTTCAATTTCTCATTTTGTAAATTATTCAATTTAAACTTTGCCACATTTATTATTATTATTTTTTTTTTTCAAAATTGCAAGTTAACAACAGGATATAAAAGATGTATCAAAATAATGGTGAAAAGAAGACACCATATTCAAAGAATAAGATATCTTCGATAATAACGCAGTTCGACAGTAGCTCTACACCAGTCAAGGAAACAAAAGAAGAGACTCCAACTTCAAATTTAAGTTTACTATTTGAAGTTATCAAGGAATTTAATGCAAGATTAGGTGATGAATTAGATTTAAAAGTAGGACAAAGAGTGCAAGTGATAAGTGATGATAGCGAATATAATGATGGTTGGTACATGGGTAAGAATTTAGAAACTGGTAAAGTTGGTCTTTACCCTAAATCTTTTACTCAAGTAGTACCAATGAGTGCTAATGGTGCGTCAAGTCTATTGTCTAGACCATCATTATTAAGATCACGTTCAAGAAGATTGAACAGCCCAACCACGTCACTGCAGAACAGTCCCATCACTCCATCGACACAGCAATTCACTCCGCAACCACCTCAGACGTCGAGTCTTGGTCAATT
This sequence comes from Nakazawaea wickerhamii, assembly GCA_030567635.1. Taxonomy (NCBI): domain Eukaryota; kingdom Fungi; phylum Ascomycota; class Pichiomycetes; order Alaninales; family Pachysolenaceae; genus Nakazawaea; species Nakazawaea wickerhamii. Next base: position 414,078 of record JAJLSR010000007.1, read on the forward strand.
TAATGATAGTAGTTATGTTGACTCTTCAACCGAGTCATTGACAACGAGGACACCTACGGGAGGCAATAGAAATAATTCCAACACGAGACACTCATCAATTCATAATACTACGATAAAGGATATCGATAATGCACTTGCAGAGTTATCATCAGTGAACACCGAAGACTTCCCAGCAGACGTGTCCAAATGGACTCCCGGACAAGTGTCATCGTATTTCTCATCTATAGGTGTAGATATGGATACAGCTGGGAAGTTCGCTAGACATAAGATCACCGGAGCCATATTGTTAGAATTGGAATTATCTCATTTAAAGGAGTTAGATATTTCGAGTTTTGGTACAAGATTTGAAGTATTTAAAGCTATTGAGGCATTGAAATTAGAATCTAAGAATAATGAATCTGTTACTAGCTTGGTGCCTGAATCTGGTCGTCCTTCATTGATGCCTCCTCCATCGGTGAATAGAGGTCTCGCTAGCACTGCGCCTTTAAATGGGTTACAAAGACAAGAATCTCCCTCGATTGATGAAATGTCCGAACAGAAAGATATCAGCCATATAACAACACCTAATATCGTACAAGAGCCACAACTTTCAAATATGTCAACGCCAACTATGCCAGAGACGCAACAAAGGTCAAGACAAACTCCAAGAAGTGCCAACCAATTCAAGAGACAATCTTTCATTTATAATAAGCAACAACCTGTCGTGGAACCATTTTCACCTCCACTGCAAAGAAGTACTTCAAAATTAGTTGAGAATTTATCTTCTTCGTCATCGAATAACAGTGTACAGCAACATCATTTCGATGATCAACAGTTCATGTCTCCACGTAAGGCGCCAACACCGGCAGAGTCATCTACAAATTCGTTCACCTATAGATTCGGATCAGGTTCAACGTCGAATCTCAATTCAGATAATGGCTTGTCTACACAGTTATCCCGTTTATCCACTTTACCTGAAGGTGATAGACGTGAGAGTAACACGAGTAGACCTACATCATCGATATACCATTCAAGATCAAGTTCCATCCCATTAGTGACGATGACTTCACCAACTAAAACCCATAAACACTCCAGTAGTGTGTCACATAATCATAAGGATAAGCTGGCACAACTGCACAAGCGTCATTCCTCCGTGTTTTCATTCATCAGTGGTGGTGGCACGATAAATACTGGAAATGATCCATATAAGCTGCCAAGTCCTAAGAGTCCTAACAAGAGGAACTCACTTCTCGGTGTATTGAGTAGTCCTTCGAAGATATCATTAATGAAAAGAGATAACAACATCAGTGAAGCCTCTGATGGTGACTTGACAAGATTTTCACCTTCGGGTAGTAGACAAGGCAGCAGACACGGAAGCAAGCATGGAACACCAAGAAAGAGTCCCGTCAAGGAGAAATTCAATTCGCTGACCAATAGGAGATCCGTGAGTGCTCAAGTGACGAGTCCTAAACAAGACTTGCAACCACAAAAGAGAGCCACATCGGAGTCATCGAGAATGAAAACTTTGAGAAACGCCTCGAGTAATCATGTCCAGACTTTGACTGGTAGATCCAAATCGAAGACTTCACTGTTCAAAGAAGGGTTACAACAGATCACAGCTGAGAAAGCCATGAAGACCGCAGACCAGCATGGTTGGATGTATAAGAAGGGAAGTTTGAATTTCAAAAAGAGATATTTTGTCCTTCATGGTACGAGATTATCGTATTATCTGTCACTTAAGGACCCTGGTGAAAGAGGGTTGATCGATATACAGGCACATAAAGTGTTGCCTACCGATGCCAACGATATTAAATCGATGTTACTGTCGTCGACATCATCTGCAGGTCGTTACTCATTCAAATTGATACCTCCAGCGCCGGGTTCTAAGAAGGGTTTAACTTTCACACAACCAAAAGTTCATTTCTTCGCTGTGCAGACTAAGGAGGAGATGAGACAATGGATGGCACTGTTAATGAAGGCTACTATTGATTTAGACGATTCCGTGCCAGTAGTGAGTTCATACACCTCAGCTACCATTTCATTAAAGCAACTGCAACTGATGCAACTGATATCATCGGAGCGTGCTATGCAGTTCAGCAAGAACGGGTTCCCAGGTGATGATAACATCTCTTCTTCGTCAGACACCAATAATACCAGTTACGAGACACCAAAGTTGCAACAACAATCAAGATTATCATCGAGGTATACAAGCAGAGATGTCTCCTCTGACTATGAAGAAAACTCTCAAACTCTAACCACCGCCACAGATGAAGACTACGACTCCGGAGGATTCGACTCACCATATTTGTTACTGTCTGGTTTATTATCACCAAGATCACCAAGATCTAACCACAGTGAAGATCTCAACAGCAGCACTAGTCACGGCTTAAGTCATAGTGGTAGCTTGATTAAACCACAGAGAACAAGAACGTTCGGTACTAATCCAGTACCTATGATCACGAATTTAGAAAATGGGACTACATCAAATAGTTCACCTGCTGCCATTGCAGCTGCTAATGAAGCATTAAGAAAAAGGTGATTTCAAAATTAATATGGAAATTATTATGGGAATTATATATAATTTATACCATTGTGCTTTGGGTTTTTGTTTATCATATTTTGCTTAATTTTGTATTATTATTTTATTATTAGCTCAATATCAATATAAAAGAATTAAATATTTGAATTTATTTTATCTGATGTAGTTTCTATAGTATCTTTCTAGATAACTAGTAAAAAAAAAATAAAAAAAAATAACGTCACAGACAGGATTCGAACCTGCGCATGCAGAGCACAACGCCTTAGCAGGGCGTCGCCTTAACCACTCGGCCACTGGGACATTACAGTATTGGTAAATTTCTTTTTTAGAACCCATATTTGAGAAATTCATAGATTGTTAGTTATTCAAATCATTACCAATATGAACAAGATATTAATAAATAAGTATCCCAATTAATCTAATTGATCATTTTATTTTATCTAATAGAAAAAAAATTATTAGTATAATTGATTCACAAAGAGTGTCCAGTGACACATAGATAAATCGGAATCCGTATTAAACAATCAAACAAAGTTTGCCAACATCACAATATCCTATCCAATTATATCACTTGACTGATCTAAGAGCGTTGCCAAAAGATTTAAACAAAGGGATAGCGGGGAACTGTATCATTGCTTATTTGATAGTGAGCGGAATATCAATTACGGCACTGAGGGGAATCTTATCGGATACACTAACCCCTTGCTTGGAGTGTGAAACCCGTGATCAGTTGGGGTATGGGTAGTGAGTTATGAGACTACCAGCTGTAGCAGTACTCTATATCTGAATGTAATTTGGAGCATACCGGTGTATTATTTTATATACTGATCATGTATCCGGGACATTGATAACAATTATCCATGAAAAAGGCGTAAAGGGGAAATAAAAAAGCATTGATAGTATCTATAATCACCGATTGTATTAAAGATAAATTGAGTATATTATATCAAATATCTTTCTCTATTGATCTACAATTATCAAAGATAACTCTTACTTGTTCAATACGTGATAATTCATATAGATTATCTTATTATAGTATCTCAATTACCGTTACCCGATATCATTTAAATCCATTATCCACTGAGTGATTTTTTTTTTCTTTCTTTTCTATACAATTATCAAAATACAATTTATATGACACAACGGTCATAAAAGGTATAATAGGCAAATTCAGCATTATAGTAGCAAGGTTAAAAAATATTTTAATTAGACGGCTGAATCTTAATAAAAAGGTAAAATAGTCCTGTTTATTCCATTTTAACATTATAATAGATCAAAATTTATTTATTTCAAATATTTTTATTATAAAGCGGCAAAAGTTTTGCATTTTAATTTATAAACTATTTATATATATACATGATTGATAAAGTGCCTAGTTAATTAAATATCACTTCAATAATTAAAAATGAATCAAATTGAAGAAATACCAATAGAAATAAATGAATCAAAATTTGAAAAAATAAAAGAGAACTTGTTAAATCATTATGATAGATTTATATTACCTAGATTAGGTATAGTATTTGCACTTTTGTCACAATTTTTTGGTTCAATAATGGTACTTTCATCAAAATTATTAGAAGTTAATGCCGATTTTCCTAAACCATTAAACCCATTAGAGACAATCTTGGTGAGAATGATAATGACGGGGATAGTGACATTAATTTACTCAAAATATACAAATTCCAAAGATTTCCCCTTTGGCCCTAAGAATCTTCGTTGGTTATTAATACTGAGAGCATTCACCGGTTTCACCGGTATTTACTGTCTTTATTTCGCATTACAATATATAAGTATGAGTACAAATCAAATCATCGGTTTCCTTACTCCTGTATTAACTTTAATACTAGCATATTTCATACTTGGTGAAAAATATACAATTTATGAAGGTATTGGTGGTATTTTCTCCATTATCGGGGTATTACTTGTCGTGCAACCGACATTTTTATTTCCTAACGCTGCAGAAAGTGATAACTCAGGTGTAGAATCTGCCGATCCTAAGTTGAGAGCTCTCGGTGTCACAGTGTCGTTAGTTGGTTGTATGTCAGGTGCCGGTTCCAGTATCATCTTAAGACTTATAGGTAAGAGATGTGATCCTGTCATTTCAGTACAATGTTTCAGTTTCGGGTCAGGGATATTGGCAATAATTGGGTTTTTAGTATTACCCGGTGCCGAGTTCCAAATGTTAACCAATTTCAAGCAATGGTTCTTATTTTTCATGCTTGGTGTATCTGGATTTCTCACACAATTCTGTTGGACATGTGGTATTGCACGTGAAAAAGCAGGAAGGTTAGTGTTATTAACTTATTTCGGTATGATTTATACCATATTTTGGGAAATTGTCATCTGGAGTCATTTGCCCAGTTTATTAACATGGTGTGGATTCTTGATTATCGTACTGAGTACATGTACAATTATTTATCTAAAACCAGTGGAAGTCGAATTCGAGCTGGTGCCAGATCGCTTGTCAGGTGACTTGGTAGACGATGAGGAGAGACTGAAATTTGAATTAGAAATGAGAGATTTCATAATTGATGATGACGATGATGATGTGGAGACTTCAGCTTCAAGTCTGAATTCTGTTAGATCAAAATTAACACGTTAAATTTTTATATAGTTTTGGGTAGTTTATTATTTTATATATTATATTATACTTGTAGCATCACCCTTGTTCAATTCAACCACTTCAGTTATGAATAAGGTAGTTTTTGTGTGGTTTTATCATTACATTAACCCCTATTGGTGGTATTACCACTTCCCTTCACATTGGCCTCCTTAAACTCATCCCACGATCTCTGCTTATACGTCTCCAGATCCACTTCTGCCTCGTTCTCCTCGTCCATCGGTTTCTCATCCGTTGCACTGCTCACCATACCACCATTCTCCAACTCTTGCTCTAAAAACTCCTCGACGGTCATAGAGGGTAATACTTGACCAGTACCGAATACTTTACCCAGCACTTGATTCCTATCTGACACAATCGTGAACGGCCTCAAGATCTTCCCGGTCTTAGATAAGAGAGGTGTCGTGAGCGTTTCTAATTTATCGGTGAATAAGTAGTTGTTCTGCAGTGATGGCAGTTCAGGTTGTCTATCATCGTTAATTTCTTGTATTTGTGGTTGTTGTGGGAAATTCTTGAGTAATTCTAGTTCCATCGTCACTGATTCTATACTAGCGAATGCCTTGATCGAGTTTAATTTCAATTGATCTAGGTATATTTCTCTCACTACTTCGTCATCTAAGTTATCTAAATTCGTCATGGGGTCAGATAATATCTTTAATTTATTTAGTAACTCTTGTTCATTTTTGAAATTTTGTATCTTCTCCTCTCGTCTCTTCACTGGATCTTCAGGTCTTAACTCTGATAATTTCGGGTTGAACGAGTTAGTGAATTGGTCAATCCTTTGTAATTGCTGCTTGGATAATATTTGGTAATTTTCTAAATTATGAAGAAATTGTAAATATAAATTCTTTGATAATTTTAATTTGTTCGACCTGTCTTGGATGTTTGCAGAGCCACTGTTTTCATAATATCTTCCAAGATAATAATCAATATTCAAATATTGAATCTCCTTAGTTTGTAACTCATCTAAATCTTCATTATTACTAAATAATGATAATTTTTGTATTTGATTTTTCAAATCTGTTAATAATATACCTATACCTGAAGATAATTCTTGAAATTCTTTGGAATCTTTACGTAAAGGTGAAGATTCTAGTTTTGTTGACTCTGTGATAGCCTCTTGAAATCGTTGTGATAATGGTTTATAATCGGACATTTCTCACTGATTCATAGATTTACAATGTTACGCTTTAGTTTTTTTTTTTCATAGCAATGAGATATATTAAATGATGATGCAAATAAAAGTTACATATAAATAAAAGATATAATATAATATAATATAATTCAACTGTCAATAGTAGTGGCATGGTGAGATTCAATATCGATTTACACTGATTCGTTAAAAGCATCAGTAATTGGCTTATCAATTAACAGAGCATGACATAATATGAATCCACCACTTGAACATAATAACCAAATTATTGTTGAAAAAGGTGAACTTATTAATAATATAGGTATACCAATACAAAATAATATTGTGAATAATTGTGATGTTGTTAATTTAATGAATCTTAAATTCAAATCATTACCATTTAATTTTGTAATTAATAATGAACCAATTGACATAAAACATAGATCAAATAATAGGAACAAATTGGTGAATAAAGTATATGCACTCAACACTATAAAGATAACCCAATAGTTACTATTGAAATAATTTAAATTAAAATTAATTCTATTTTGTAATTCAAATATAGTTGACGGTTTTGATACTCTTTTGAAATCGAAAAAATCATTCAACGTTCTTAATTTATTATATTTGGATTTTATTATCGAGATGTTATCTGATCCAGTCAAGCTATCGAAATTGAACTGGGTGCCAAGTGATGAAAATTGTGCTGGTACAAATGATGTCATCTTGTTTAATTATGATGATGGTAACTTGATAAATTGATTAAATTCGCGTTTTTTTTTAAAAAAATGATTTGTCGCTGGTGCACGACTTGTGAGATATCTATGTGAATTATCTATATGAGATACAAGAGAGATATCTATAAGAGATCTATAAGACTCAATCGATATGAGAATAGTCGATATGTAACTCTATCAGTTTATATGTATTCATTGCTCTAAATGATTTATATGTAACTTTACTACTCCATCTATGGATAATCTATAAGTACTACATATTTCAATTGACCAGATGTATATGGAATTATCTATATGGGACATAAGAGTAATCTATAAGATTCTATTGATCTATGTAACTAATATGCAATTAGTTATCACCGTTGGAAAAGCTAATGACAGCCCATTTACCACTAGCACACCATAACTCTCCTACATCGTTCCCCAAACTCTTCCAATACTCAGACAACTCTTTATCCTTCCCCAGCGGTAACCCTAAACAGACATCGGCCTTACACGTTCTCAAAGCCAAAATCTTCAATCCGTTGGAACGTAAGGGTCCAATACCGTCAACGAACGGAGTATCACGTGGCCATTGTCTGTCACCGGCAAGTTTCCTGTAATTTAAATCACCCTTAACGATAACGAGATCTGATGGTTTCAAAAGAGAGTACACCTCGGCGCCACCAAATTTCGTCTCCTGTGGTGTGATGTTCCAGTAATCTAAATCTTCTGTCCAAAATTCGTGTTCGACTAATTTCAATTGACCATTTGTATAGTAATGAGTTAATTTCTTAACGAAGTAGTCGATATCGTCACGATTATCGGGGAACCATTCAAGGTTAGATAGATCGTCAATTAAGATTTGGAAATCCTTAATCATCGTATCACTAACCATCCACGGTCTAGTCTTACAATGGAAGTAAATCTCATTGGCTAACCCGGTATCTAATAAGAAAAGACTCAATATTAAATCGGTGTAATTCTCAAAACCGGCATTATCCAAGATGAAATCGACACGGTTATCGCTTTTAGATTGCAAATGCGACCACAGTTGTGGTAAATCGTTAGTTAAGATATTTTTTTCAGACTTCTTTCTCGCTTCAGCACCTTGTAATGATTTGATATCGTCTAATGTCGCATTAGCCAATAACGATAAATCAGTCGCATTGCCCCAAAGTGAGATCTCGATGAACTCTGTGAACAACAATTTCAATGTTTCAGTATCTAATTCAGTCAATTTCAGTTTATTCAATTCTTTATATCTGATAGCTAACTCGGTGACACCTAATTTTGATGATTTGAAAGTTTGTCTCTTTGCATTCTCAAAGATATCAAATTTTGCCCACTGTGATCGTTTGATGAATGAATAATTAATCTTTCTGTATAAGTAACACTCTAAGAACAACCAAGGGCCTTGTAACCAAGTGACAGGGTGACCTATCTTGGTTAAAGTCTCATCGTAGGAGTCTAAACCTGGGACGGAGTGGTCATTGAACAAAGTGATCTCAGCGTCGTTAGTTAAATCGGTTTTCAAATTGATCAAATCTGTCTTGATTAATTCGCCTTGTAATTGAGTTTCCTTATCTGAATTGGCTTGTATCGCATCAGTCAAGTCGTCAATGGCATTTTGAATCAATTTAGGCCAACGCTCTTGACATGTTGACCATGCAAATGACGTCTTGTCACTATTATATGCAACTTTTGGTAATGACATGTTGTTCTAATTTGTAGATATTTGAATTTGGAAAATATTTTTCACCATATAGAATATATAGCGTATGAAGTGTACAGAGTGTACAGAGTGTACAGAGTGTATAGAATATAGAATATAGAATATAGAGGTATATATAGTTAAAGAGTGAGGGGATGAGAAAAGAGTGATCTATACTCCGAGGTATACTATACTCTATGGGGTGTATACTGGTATACTAGTATAGTACTGTAGTACTATAGTAGTACAAGAGTATAAGAGAGAATATCCCGGGATGGAGCATAGAGATCATCCGTTAAGAGAAGATACATCTCATGTTGTGATCCATATGAACCGGATAAAATCATCTGTGTGTGCATGTATATATTTAATCATTTAATGGATGTAACATGTGGTGTACATAACATCAGACCACCATCTGTTGTCTTCCACTCTTCGCTCTACACTCTTTCTACAGTAGCAGTAGTAGCAGTAGCAGTAGTGGAATGTGCAGAGTTACAGTAGTACAGAGCAGAATGAGCAGAGGTTACCCGGGGAAGAAAACTTGTGTTGCGCACCGCGTGGTTTCTCTTTCTCTCTCACGTTGGTTTCAGTCTCTGGGCAGCAAATATAAAGACTCTCTTATCCTATTCTTCCTTCCATTCTTCTTCTTATATATATCATTATCATATAAATATCATATAAATATATTATATTATCATATTATATTATATAAGAGATAAATACAAAATACAAGTACAAAATGGGAGCTCAAGACGTTTTAACAAGAAAATCAGGTGTCATTGTAGGTGATGACGTTAGAAAATTATTCGACTACGCTCAAGCTCATGGTTTCGCTATACCAGCAATTAACGTTACTTCGTCGTCGACTGTTGTCGCTGCTTTAGAAGCTGCAAGAGACAACAATTCTCCAATCATCTTGCAAACCTCGAACGGTGGTGCCGCCTATTTCGCTGGTAAAGGTGTCCTGAACAAGAACCAAGAAGCCTCAATTGCAGGTGCCGTCGCTGCTGCTCACTATATTAGATCTGTTGCCCCAATTTATGGTATCCCAGTCGTCTTACATTCAGATCATTGTGCCCAAAAATTGTTACCTTGGTATGACGGTATGTTAGCTGCAGATGAAGCTTATTTCAAAGAACATGGGGAACCTTTATTCTCCTCTCATATGTTAGATTTGTCCGAAGAAACAGATAAGGAAAATATTGATACTTGTGTCAAATATTTCACAAGACAAGCCAAGATGAATCAATGGTTGGAAATGGAAATCGGTATCACTGGTGGTGAAGAAGATGGTGTTAACAATGAACATGTCGATAAAGATGCATTATACACTTCACCAGAAACTGTTTACGCCGTTTACGATGCTTTAAGTAAGATTTCACCAAATTTCTCTATTGCTGCTGCTTTCGGTAACGTACATGGTGTCTACAAGCCAGGTAATGTCGTATTAAGACCAAGTATCTTGGGTGATCATCAAAATTATGCAAAGAAACAATTGAATACATCAAATCCATTCCCATTATATTTGGTTTTCCACGGTGGTTCCGGTTCCACCCAGGAGGAATTCGACACTGCTATCAAGAATGGTGTTGTTAAAGTCAATTTAGATACAGATTGTCAATTTGCTTATTTGGAAGGTATTAGGGATTACTGCCTCGCAAAGAAAGATTACATCATGACTCAAGTTGGTAATCCAGATGGTGCAGACAAACCAAACAAGAAATATTTTGATCCAAGAGTTTGGGTTAGAGAAGGTGAAAAGACAATGTCAAAGAGAATTACAACCGCATTGGATATCTTTCATACTAAGAATCAATTATAGGTTTTGTTAATTTGTTAATTTGTTAATTAATTGAATGATCTTATGAATAAATCATATAATTGTATATTTAAATATATGACTTTATAAATTAAATTATTAAGACCGAGCAAGACCGATAGGTCTTGTGAGTTTATTATATTAGTTCTTATACCCTGTGCCGTACCTGATACCCATACCGAATATGCCAATCTCATAACTCGTACCTCAATCTCCTTTTCATACCCTATTTGATAATCGTCTACCCCATATTGTATAATCCAATCTCAATCTCACATCTCAATACCAATCTGAAAATTCAATAGCATACGTCATACCCCATATAATACATCCTACTACACTCTAACACCTCATACATCCTACAAAACACCAAACACACCAATTTTCTCCTCGAACTATCTTACTATCTCAATTGAATAACCACTTTCATGAATCATACAAAATACTCATACATTATAAAAAATTCACTTCTTTCATAAGACCGATTAAATTACACCGATATATCTATTTATATCACCTATAACATACTTTATACATTGTACTTTACACTTAAATACTCTATCACTCTTATATCCTATACAGCTACACTCTTATACCTTCCTCTGTCTCATACTCTTCTAGTATCCTCTCTCATAATATATAGATAGTATCTACCATTGCTACCGTATTCCCCCATCATACACGACCTTTTGAGTGAAATTTTTTATCGACAAAAATCAATTTTTCCAATAATTGTTGAATAAAAATTAATTTATAAGTATTAAATATAAGAGTATTTATAAAAAAGTATATATATAAAAGAGTCAATTCATTTGAAAATGTCGGACTCTGTAAAGCCAAAACAAAAAAGTGGATCGTATCGTAATCAGTCCAGAAGATATAATAATGCTAATAATAATGATAATATAATAGGTAATAATCATAAGATATCACAAGAAATTAAAAATAAAATTGTTTCATTGATTGAAATGTTCCCAGATTGGTCACAAGATGATTTATTAATTGTATTACAAGAGAATAACGATAAAGACTTAAATGAAATAATCGAAATGATTATTCAAGGTAAAGTTCATAAGTGGGAAAGTGACGCCACTAAGAAGGAGAAAAAAATTAAGAAAGATGAAATAGAATTACCATTACCAACACAATTACAATCAACACATCATAAGCAAAGAAAAAATGATTCAAAACCAAAGAATGTTAAACTGAAAAAGGTATTACCAAAAGAAACAGCAACAAAAGATACAACAAATATAACAAATACAACATCAACATCATCATCATCAGGTAAATTATCATGGGCTTCTGCATTATCCTCAAAACCATCACTGAAACCACTGGAACCAGTTATTGAAGAACCAGTTGTAGAAATTACCGAGGAGACAATTGTAGTAGAGACGATCCCAAAACCAGAACCAGAACCAGAAGTGGAAACTAAAGTGGAAACCCCAATTATCAAAGAGTCAAAACCACCAGTGAAACAAACATGGGCCGCGATGGCAGCTCCAAAGAAGAAGAAGCCTGTTGCTCCAGTGCAAGAACCTAAGAAAACCGATATTGAAGTCGAGATTGTTGAAGAATATAAAGTGGAAACTCCAATTGAAAATGAAATTATTGAAACTAAGAAAGATGAAATCTTGTCAAATGATGATGAAAAATTAGATGAAGAAATTAATTTTAAGAAATTAAACAAAGATGAACAAGTTGTATTACCTTCATCTGCATCACAAATTGGTTCCGTTGGTGGTATTGCATTTGGTTCTTTGTCATTAGAAGATAAAGAACAAACACTGGCTCAACCACTGTCACTGCCTCTGCCTCTGCAACAACCTCAACAAACTCAACAACCACAACAACAATATCAACAACAACAAAGAGGTTATTATAATCAAAATCAAAATCGTCAATATAATCAACAATATCAACAACAAAATAATCAACAATCACAATTCCAATATCCACAACAACAACAACAACAACAACCAACATCTTCATCAACTACTTCATCATCAGCTGTTCCACAACAGCAACAAAATTTACAACAGCAACAAAAATTATATCAAGAATATTATGCAGGTTATCCAGGTTACACTAATGGAGGTTATCCAGATTATTCAGCAGCTAATTCCGTTTATCAAAATAGTTATTTACAAAGTCCAAGAAATCAAGATACAACATCAACACAACAACAACAACAATATGATCCACAACAATATTTACAACAACAACAACAACTGCAACAACAACTGCAACAACAACTGCAACAACTGCAACTGCAACAACAACAACAACAACCAATTCCAGGATCAGGTTCTACACCATCTGCATTACCAATTAATGCTAATGGTGTAGGTAATGGTAACGTGGTCGGAACACCAAGTGGAGTACTGGACTTATCATCACCTGCTTCATCAGGTACTAACAATCCACAAGCCGCAGCACAAGCCGCAGCAGCACAATACCAACAATACCAAATGGGAATTTATAATCCATATTACTATTATTACCCACAACTGCAACAACAGCCACCAAATTTCTATAACCAGTACCAACCACCTGTATCCCAGGGATACCAAAACCAAGTCAAACAGTATTTCTCCAACCAGCCTCCACCACCACCTCCACCTCCAGCAGGTCAACAACAGCAGGGTAATGGTGCACAAACTGGAACTTCATCTGGAAATGTCGCTGATAACGAGTCAAGTAATTCATCACTGCAACAAAATCAAAATCCTCCTTTACAACAACAACAATTTTACGGTCAACCACCTTATGCTAATTATGGTAATGCATATGGTAATGGTAACGATAACGTAAGAGGCGGTTGGTATTAATTTATATAGTGTTATATAATTGATCAATATTATTTGAATTGATTCTTGATAATTTATTGTAATTACCCATCTACATGTACTCAATATATTTACTTCTCTATTCATTATCATATGCTGCATCAAATCCTATCCTATATCCTGTATTATATGTGCATTGTTACCGATATCGTATCTGATCCACTTGTTCTACACGTACTGATATTACAGTTTTAAACGTATATCTGTATATGATCCCTTGTATCTAATTTCTAGTATCTTGTATCTTGTATATCTTGAGTTTTTCATCCCCTGTTCTTACCCCCTTATTTCTATCCTTTTATAATATCTACGAGGGATAGCAAACCCGTAATAGTGTCCTATCCTATAAGAGATATCTCTATCCAAGTTCTAGATTTTTTATCCTACATTATATGTATCTTGTATTTCACCCCAATGTATCTAGTATTTTGTATCCTGTATCCCATCATTTATACCTTATATACTATTTGTGATCCCAATTAGTAAGTGGATAACACTAGTCAATGTTATACTGTTATAACATCAATGTTCTACTATTATAACACCTATAATGATATATATCTATACATCTATATCATTTAGAAATAGATCTTGTATATTGTATATTGTATCTATCTCATGTATATGTCTTAGATATTTACCCCTTGTGTCTTTATCTTGTATCTTGTATCTCTTATGTGTATTTCTCTATATCATATCCGTATATATGATCCTTTATCTATATATATATATATATATATATAATAGGATAGTGTCACACTATCCTATACCCATACTGTATCTATACCACAACTATACCATATCTATACCATATCTCTATATCAATATCATATCGTATCCCTTGTCTTATATATCTATAATGTACAGTATCGTGTATAATATATCAATACCCAAATGGGCAACTGGTATAACCCCACTCTCGCTATATCCGGGTAACTTGCAGTGGAACAAACGATTGCGCTGTAAGAAATAGAGGCACAATTCCTCATATTTAATATTGTATCAATTTACTTTGTAGTTTTATTAAGATAATACTAATTACTATTACTTTAATATACATAGTATAATAAATACATACATAGTAAGTTACTTTAACCATACTAAAAGTTGAATTAATTTTTTTAATTTATTCTTAATTTACAATTATACTTATTGTTGTACATACTTTATACATCTATATCTATTTGAATATATCTATCTAGATATCTACAGAGATATATATATTGATGTTATAATATATCATGATACATCGTGATATGTTATCATACACATCTAGATATAATGTATTGAGTGTAAAGGGGTAATAAGGATAATTTAGTACAATTAAATAAATATCATGATTAGAGATAAATTACAGTATATTCAAATTACAAATCTATATACAATTGCTCAATTTCAAAAATGTCCAACAATTATCAATTAATTTAAATTAAATTAATTAATTTATTATTATTATTAAATTTGTTAATTTAATTGATTATCTGGTAGTGTGTCCCGTGCCAAAAACACGAAACACGAATTTTCAAATTTTTTTAATTTTTGTTTATTTTGTTTTATCTCTGTTTTATTATAAAAGAATTATATTCTACTATAATTATATATTTAATATTTTACTAACTATTAAATAAAGTTATCATTAAAAATGGCTGAAAGAAGACAAAAAACTGCAAGAAGAAAGAAGGGTGCGTATACTATATGATATATCTATATCTAATTGACTTCAATACTAATACATATATATATATATATATATAGATCCAAATGCTCCAAAGAGATCATTATCTGCTTATATGTTCTTTGCTAATGAACAAAGAGACGTTGTTAGAGCTGAGAATCCAGGTATCGCTTTTGGTCAAGTTGGTAAATTATTAGGTGAAAGATGGAAACTGCTTACTGAAGATCAAAAGAAGCCATACGAAGTTAAAGCTGAAGCCGATAAGAAAAGATACGAATTAGAAAAAGCTGAATATTTAAAGACTCAAGCTTAATCTAATATCTTCTAATCTATATTACTTTTAAAATTATTTTTATTATGTTTTGTTAATTTGTTATATTTCTTTATTTGCTTAAAATTCTTTAACTACTTGGTTATCGATATTATCAATTTGGTCATTTAACCTATGATAATTTCCCAAATATTGGATTATATTATTGTTGTATATTAGCTTATTATATTTCACTTTTTTAATTATTTCAATTTTCTTTTATCTCATTTCGTAATTCATTATTTCTATACTTTATACTACATGATATTATATGATATCACTCAATTCTATAATGTCATATGAGACCAGATAATACCACAATATCAACTCCGTATACTATGATACCAATTCCGCTTCTATATCATACCCATCTTGTATTTTATAACGCCGCTTCTATCATATGATATCACCTTCTTATGTCATACAATATCATAAAATTTCACTTTGTCCATACAACATTACCAGTACTACTTATCATATAATATCACATATTATCATACAACATCCCCTCTACTTCTATCACACACACTCAACTTCTAATAATACCACTCAGCTGCTATCATATCTATCATATATATCAATTTCATAAAATTATTTGGTATATCTATCATACAGATGTAAATTCAGTGGTTGAAAATTTAACAGTTGAGCATTTTTACCCATAATTAAATTCAGTTGCATAAATTTTAAAACACATCTATCAATACATGTTGATTCACCTTTATTTAAATCACTCTCACCGTACTCATGTGGTATACATTTGGATCTACACTTCAGCAATAATCTATATATTAATTAGTATTTAGAAATCGTGTTGAATTAATGTACTACGCACGTGTTGAATGTAGTGTTCATTGCATCTAATTGAATCCTTGCCATTTCTATCTTCTGCTCATTGACTTCATCATACCCATTCACATTTTGCAGACTTAAAAATAATGACATCTTGTGTGGTATTCTCTATAGTTAGTTGTTCAATGAGAGAAAAGTTGTTGAAGAAAAAGTTTTTATAAAAATTAATTCTACCTTAAATATATATCAGAATCTATAATATCAATATCTATCTATATCTATCTATATTCTATAATATCAATGTTTTAATCGGTAAGTAGATCATATAAGATAACATATACAGTATTAACAATAATCAAGTTCAAAATTCACTGGTTTAAAGAATATTAAAGTGATGAATTCATCACAGATGAATCAAAATTTATCAACAAAATTAACAAAATTAACAAAAGATGAATTAAATCAAAGAGACCTTTTTGGTAATACGATATTACATTTAATTTGTAAAACTGATAGACATGATTTCTTGAAGATATTATTAAAAAATTCTAATTTAGAATTATCAATTTGTGATAAGGAGAATGGTTGGAATTGCTTACATTTAACTATATTTAATAATAATTTTATAATGACAAATTGTATATTACAATTCGCTCAACAGGGGAATAAATTAGAACTGCTTTTGAAACAAAAGGATAGAGAAGGATTTACTCCAATGGATTTATTAAGTGATAAATTAGATCCGCAAAGAGTTTTGTTCCCATTGGAGTCAATAGGGAAGACAGTACCAAAGACAATACCAAAACACAAGAGGAAATTAGACAAGTCGTTGAAACATAAGATTAAGGAGATAAATGTTGTACTGGAGCCACAAGCACAGGTACAGCGAGAATTAGTGGTAGATGAAATAATAAGGTTAAATCATGATGATAATTACATCCCGGTGAATTTAACCACGTCAGTACAGGATACCAGAATACTAAACAGATTATCAACCCCGAAAATCAAAACCTTGCACATGTCAACGCGTCATGCAGTGATTGTAACTGATACAGGTAACGTATTCGTGTGTGGTTCGGCGTCAAATGGTAGGTTAGGCCTAGGCAGTGTCAAATCGAACAGACTGGAATTCACACCTATATTACCGGACACACCAGTGTCACTTGTCGGGGTAAGTGATGATTTCAACATCATGTTGACGATGGAGAACAAATTATATTCATTCGGATCAAATCAAATGGGTTGTTTAGGGATAAGTGATTCCGACGATAATAATTTTTCATCCATACCGAGACAAATTTTTTTAAAGAGTAATCTCTCGACGTATAGATTCATCGGGTTGTGTTGCTCGAAAGTGCATTGTGTCCTCTATACGAAGTCACTGCTTTTCTTCTGGGGGTTAAACACTGGTCAAATGGGGTTCAAGACCGTTGGTGTGCCATTACTGAAACTGGGTAAAATAGAAGGCTTCATTCAAAGCCAATTACGCAAAATCGAGTTCCAATACGATCCGATATCTCAGGTAGTCTGTAACGATTACGCCACGTTGATCTTAACGACGCTGGGTGATATGCATCTTTACATGAACGGGTTCCACACTCGATTCCAACCACCGATGTACAATAAACCCATTGATGAATTATACAGTTTCAAACCGCGTAAACACACCGAGAAGATCCATATAGTGAAGATGATCTGTCGAGATGACAAAGTGCTGTTGCTTTACGACGATGGGAACATCATGCAATTCGAATTGATGTACGGTTCCGTAATGACGAGTGGTGAATTTTTGAGTAATTTAAAATTCGTCACCTTGTGGAGGGCGTCGAAGTATCATTTACATTGCACGGACTTCGATCTAGGTTCTGACGGGTCGATCATTATTTGCGTAAGATGTGGTGATGTGTATAAGAGGGTAACGAGGTTGCAACAGAAAAAGAAGAAAATGTTTAAATTTGATAAATTGAAAAATATCAATAACGTTTGTAAAGTCGTTGCTGATGGTGCATTCAAGAATTTTATATTCGGAAGGAAACAGTTGAAGGAGGTGCCATTGAAAATTGCCAAGGATGATTTTTATCTTGATATTGCGAGATTTTCTCTCTTGAATGAAGAGTCAAAGAGGGTGACATCGTATCTCACCACGGATGATATTTCGAAAGATGATAAATTGCAACTAGGTAAAGTATTCAATATGAGTAATGAAGTATCAAAAGCTCGTGTATTGACCGCACAAGAGTGGCTCGAGACAGCGATAAGTAATTACCCTGAGATAGAGTACCATATCAAGTCACTGGACGGAAGAATGATCCCAATCCATCAACGACTCATCTGTGAACGAGGCAATTTCCATAACTTGTTCAATAACAGTTGGCAAAGTGAGAAGATTCAATTGCGTGAGAAGGTTATAGATATCCAATATGACACCAGGGCGATCTTGGTGTTGTTGCATTACTTATACACGAACAAGCTCATATCGTGGTCAGGGCTTTATTTGAATAAAGACGAGAAATTCGTACAGAGTGAAGTGGAGAATTTAATGGATGAATTAAAGATTTTTCACATTAGAGGACAACTAGAATTTCAAGATTTTACTTATTTATTAAATAAAGATTTGAATTCCGATACCGTGATTGCACTCTCTGATGGTGAATACCGTTGTTACTCGTGGATATTGAGGTATACCAGTTTGTATTTCGATAAATTGTTCCAATGGCATGAAAGTGATGGCGTTTACAGGATAGATTTAAGTGATGTCTCTAAGGAGATGTTTTCGCCGATCGTTAAGTATTTGCATGGTGTCAACGCATTTGAAGTGTTTGACTCATTGGATATAGATAATATTGATGAATTTATTAATTATCTGTTATCGGTAATTGAAGTTGCTGATAAATTATTACTTTTCAAATTCAAAGATTACATTCAGAGTTATATTGTGAAATTTGTCAATTTGTCCAATGTTGTCATATTGTTAAGACATGCTTTTGAATTGAATTGTGATAAATTATTCGAGTATTGTCTTTATGTCATCTACGATAATATCTCATTTTTGTTGTTCGATTTGGAATTTAATAAATTGATTAATGAAAGTAGTCATATGTTATTAAAGAAATTAAATTATTCATTTAAATTCTTTAATAAATTAAGTCTCACGAATAATCAATACGTTAACACATTTATTGAAAATAATTCTGAAATGTTACTCAAGTCATTTGTATTCGATTTAGAGAAATTCAATAAGATCTTTATGGATGATCAAAATTGGGAACCCGTATTCGAATTTGAACAAAAATTAAGAAACCCCTCGGTGTCACAAAGGAAATCATCGATGAGTGCCCTGATATCTAAACCACCATCACCTGTATATACCCCATCGACATCACAGATTCAATTACCAATTTCACCATCCAGGTCCTCGTCATTTGCCATTGACGATGACGATGATGATACTTCTAATGGAGAATTCATTGAAGTTGTCGGCAAGAGAAGAAAATCCTCAGCAGCGGCAATGACAAGAAGATCATCATCATCGGTGAATAATAACGTCGTACCTAGTGCTATCATCATGGAATCCAAATCAAGACAAAATTCATATGATTCCACCATGGAGAGGAAAAATTCTATGGATTCGATAAAGAAACCAACTCCATTGGCGATGGAACAATTCCCATCGTTATATGAAGCGGAAGTCGCGACACCGAGACCGAAGATCAAGATGCCTGTGATTAAGAAACCTTCCAAACGTGAAAGATTTAAACTGTTACAAGAGCAACAAGCCTCGAGTGTCAATTCCTCTGGTTCATCATCTACGTCACTGACTCCTACTGTGTGGAACAAGCTGACTTTGAAACTGAAACTGCCCACCCCAACGAAGGAAGCACCTTCATTAATGCATATAATGATGGAACAAGAAGAGTCACTGGCACCGAAACAGCAACCAGTTAGAAGTCTAGAAGATATTCAACTGGAAGAAGAGTTCATCAGATGGTTTAATGAAGAGACATTAAGATTACAAAAAGAACAAAAGAAGCAACGTAAATGGGAACAAAATTTAAAACTGTCAAATAAGTCAAATAATAATCAAAATTCTGGTAAAGCTGTATATTATTAATATGAAATCATGTATTTATGTAACAATTGTAGAAGTAAATATAGTAATCAGATCAACAAAGTTACTACTCATCATCGAATTCCGTGACAGGATACCAGCCGTACTCAGCCAAATCAACACCTCTGGAGCCATCACTATACTCCACCACCGACACTCCCTCATCCTCCAATTTCTTCACCTGTCTCTCAATTCCACCCTCTCTTGGAGAAATAACGCCTTTGTAATTGACTACACGCCACCAGGGCACCTCTGGGCGATCAACGGTATTTAACTGTTTCAAAGACACTCCGACTTGTCTTGAATTCTGAGGCCTGAAGATCAATTTCAGAATATGGCCATAACTAGTGACTTTCCCCACTGGTATGAGACACGTTTGCTGGTAGACAGCCTCATGGAATGCCAATACTTCTTCATTCTGTCTCATTTGTATCTGTAAAGTGATTTGGTGAATTTGTTAACAGACGCGCCGTTTTCACAAATTGGCAAAAAAATGGCAAAAAATTGCAGTTACTACTACAAAATATTGGAATTGATATTCGAATTTGTATATTATTAATAAAGGTTTGGGTGTAATGGTATGTATGGTGTGGAGAGAGTGATGTTTGGTTATTGGAATACTGACAAATTATATAGGTTGAGCCAAAGGAGAGTCTGAAAGACCGTAAGAAGAGATACATCTTATCGACAGATGTCAAGACTGAGAGATTGAAAGATGGTTATAAAGATGCAACACGTCGTTTTAAATTTTTATTAAATTTAACTGAACTATTTAGTCATTTCATTAATATATCAATTGCAAAGAATCCTCAACTTTTGAAAATAGTTAGATCTATTGAACTGGAAAAGAAAAATCTGGAATCAAATAAGAAGAAACTGGGTAGACGTCGTAAGACTGAAAAAGAGGAAGATCTGGAATTGATCCATGATGAGGAATTCGAAGAAGACACCACGGTGTTGGAAGAGTCGCCTTCGTATATCAATGGTACTTTGAGAGACTACCAGATTCAAGGTTTGAATTGGCTTATATCTTTACATAAAAATTCTTTATCTGGTATATTAGCAGATGAAATGGGGTTGGGTAAGACTTTACAAACTATATCATTCTTGGGGTTCTTGAGGTATTATGAGAAAATCGATGGTCCACATATCGTGATCGTGCCTAAATCCACTTTGGATAATTGGAGAAGAGAATTCGCTAAATGGACACCAGATGTCAATGTATTGGTTTTACAAGGTACTAAAGATGAAAGAAACACTTTGATCAAGGATGTCTTGTTAGAACTGAAATTCGATGTCTGTATAACGAGTTTCGAAATGGTTATCAGAGAAAAGCTGAAATTCGCAAAGGTTAAATGGCAATATATCATAGTTGATGAACTGCATAGAATCAAGAATGAAGAAAGTTCATTATCACAAATCATAAGATTATTTTACTCAAAGAATAGATTGTTGATCACAGGTACACCTTTACAAAACAACTTACATGAGTTATGGTCGTTATTGAATTTCCTTTTGCCTGACGTGTTTGGTGATTCTGATACATTTGATG
The DNA here is from genome assembly GCA_030567635.1 of Nakazawaea wickerhamii. Taxonomy (NCBI): domain Eukaryota; kingdom Fungi; phylum Ascomycota; class Pichiomycetes; order Alaninales; family Pachysolenaceae; genus Nakazawaea; species Nakazawaea wickerhamii. Next base: position 435,889 of record JAJLSR010000007.1, read on the forward strand.
AATGGTTTGAAAATCAAAATTCTGATCAAGATTTAGTTGTTCAACAATTACATAAAGTGTTATCACCTTTCTTGTTACGTCGTATCAAAGCCGATGTCGAGAAATCTCTTTTGCCCAAGAAGGAAATCAATTTGTATGTCGGTATGACCGATATGCAAGTCAAATGGTATAAGAATTTATTAGAAAAGGATATTGATGCCGTGAATGGTGTTGTCGGGAAGAGAGAAGGTAAGACGAGATTATTAAATATCGTTATGCAATTGAGAAAATGTTGTAATCACCCCTACCTTTTCGAAGGTGCCGAACCTGGGCCACCGTACACTACGGATGAACATTTAGTGTTCAATGCTGGTAAGATGATAATATTGGATAAATTATTGAAAAGATTAAAAGCACAAGGTTCTAGAGTGTTGATCTTTTCACAAATGAGTAGATTGTTAGATATTCTTGAAGATTATTGTTTCTTTAGAGATTATCAGTATTGTCGTATCGATGGTTCCACATCACATGAGGATCGTATTCTGGCCATCGACGACTATAACGCTGAAAACAGTGAGAAATTCATCTTCCTTTTGACGACGAGAGCAGGTGGTTTAGGTATTAATTTAACAAGTGCCGATGTCGTTGTGCTATATGACTCAGATTGGAATCCACAAGCTGATTTGCAAGCTATGGATAGAGCTCATAGAATTGGACAGAAAAAACAAGTTTACGTTTATCGTTTCGTCACTGAGAATGCCATTGAGGAGAAAGTGTTGGATAGAGCTGCACAGAAATTGAGATTAGATCAATTGGTTATTCAACAAGGCAGCAGACTGCAACAGAATAAGAGTCAAGGTATTGGTAACAGTAAGGATGATTTGATAGATATGATCCAACACGGTGCCAAGGAAGTTTTCGAAAGTGGTAAGAGCACGATGGTCGATGACGATATCGATGCCATCTTGAAGAAAGGTGAAGAGAAGACAAAGAGTTTGAATCAAAAATTCTCTAAATTAGGCTTAGATGATTTACAAAATTTCTCCAGTGAACAGGCATCACTGTATGAATGGAATGGAGAAAATTTCGCAAAGAAACAACATGATAAAGTATTAAATTGGATTAATCCAAGTAAAAGAGAGAGAAAAGAGCAGACTTATAGTGTTGATAATTATTACAAGGATGTCTTACAACAACCAAAGAACGCTCCAGTGCCAAGATTACCTAGACCTCCAAAGCATTATAACGTTTATGATCATCAATTTTACCCACCGGGTTTGCAAGAGCTTTTGGAAAGAGAGCAATTGTCTCATAAGAAGAGAATCAACTATAAAGTGTCACTCTCTGAGTTTGGTGATTCTGATGAAGATTTGTTAGAGAGTGATGACGAGACCGAGCTGAGAGAGGTAAAGAGGTCAAGGGAGCAGGCTAAGATTGACTCAGTAGAAGATCTCAGTGAGGAAGAAATGAAATTGAAAGATGAGTATTTGGCCCAAGGTTTCGGGGATTGGAATAGAAGAGAATTCGGACATTTCATCCAACTTTGTTCCAGATACGGTCGTGATAATTATAAGCTGATTGCAAAGGATATGAAATCTAAGACTGCGAAAGAGGTGGAGAAATATTCGAAAGTATTTTGGGAACGTTATAAAGAGATAGAAGGTTATGAGAGGTATATTCAACAAATTGAATCTGGTGAAGAGAAAATCGCTAAAGTCAAGTACCAGCAAGATTTGCTTAAGAAGAAGATCGCATACTATGAAGATCCAATAAGACAACTCATGTTGAAGTATCCACCTAATAATTCCAAGAGAATTTATACAGATTTAGAAGACAGATTCTTGCTTTTACAACTGCACAAGTACGGATTGCAAACGGAGAATCTTTTCAAAATCATTAAGCAGGATATCAACGACAACGAGAATTTCAAATTTGATTGGTTTATCAATTCACGTAGTCCATTGGAATTGAATAGACGTTGTCAAACTTTATTATTAGGTATCACTAGAGAATTTGAAGGTGCCAATTACAAGAAAAGAAAAATCAACAGGAAGCAACAGAGCAACACGCCAACCAAAGAAGACGGTGGTGATGACGATGAAGAAGACGATGAATTGGATCTGGATGATGATGAGAATGTAGTAGCTGTATAAGAAAGATATACTTTCCCCCGTGTCAATAACCGTAGTTAACCAAGTATGTAAATGGCAGACTGAGTAAGCAAATTAAACGCTGTTGATTTGTCAAAGGAAAAACCAAGTTGTGGAGTTTTACAACATACAAGTGATTTATATTATCATCTATTGGAATCATTAAAATTGATGCCATCTAGTGATTCATCAACCTTATAGAAACATTTGATCTCTACTTATTTATTTATTTATTTTTTAACTTATTTATTCTTATTTATTCTTATTTATTTATTTATTTATTTGATATCTTAGGGTCTAAGGATGTTATCTTCACGGACAATTTTAGCTAAGGCAGCTAAATTGTCTTGCTTGAAAAGAGGTTTGGCCACTGTTAAGCCACCGGCCCCTGCACTGACACTTGTCAATGTCACAGTTGACGGAGTGAAAGTACAAATTGAGAAGAATTCATCTATTATCCAGGCTTGTGATTTAGCAGGTGTCACCGTTCCAAGGTACTGTTATCACGATAAATTGGCAATTGCAGGTAATTGTCGTATGTGCTTAGTTGATGTCGAGAAGGCTCCTAAGATTATCGCGTCATGTGCTTACCCTGTTCAAGAAGGTATGGTTGTTCATACCGATTCAGAGAGAATCAAGAACGCCAGGGAAAGCGTTACTGAAATGTTATTACAAAATCATCCATTAGATTGTCCTATTTGTGATCAAGGTGGTGAATGTGATTTACAAGATCAATCAATGAGATACGGTAGAGATCGTGGAAGATTTCAAGAAGTTGCCGGTAAGAGGGCTGTGGAGAATAAAGCTATTGGACCATTGGTAAAGACTTCAATGAATCGTTGTATTCATTGTACCAGGTGTGTTAGATTCATGAACGATGTCGCCGGTGCCCCAGAGTTTGGTACTTCTGGTCGTGGTAATGATTTGCAAATTGGTACTTATATTGAGAGAAATCTTAATTCCGAAATGTCTGGTAATATTATTGATTTATGTCCAGTTGGTGCTTTAACATCGAAACCTTATGCTTTCAGAGCAAGACCTTGGGAATTGAAAAGAACTGAATCTATTGATGTTCATGATGCTCTTGGTTCTAATATAAGAGTTGACGCTAGAGGTATTGAAATCATGAGAGTATTACCTTTGGGTAATGATGATATCAATGAAGAATGGATCTCTGATAAGACTAGATTTGCCTGTGATGGATTAAAGACACAAAGATTAACTACACCATTAATTAGAACTGGTGAAACTTTTATTCCAGCCACTTGGGATGAACTGTTATCGACAATCGCTAGTGGTTTGAAAAAAAGTGGCCTGAAAGGTGATGAAATTAAAGGTATATCAGGTGCATTGGCAGATTTAGAATCAATGGTTCTGTTGAAAGATTTGATCAATAAATTAGGTTCAGAAAACTTGACTACAGATGTAAAGACCAATGATATCCCACCTGTTCATGGATCAGATATTAGATCTAATTATATTTTCAATACCACAATTGATGGAATAGAAATTGCAGATCAAATCTTATTAGTTGGAACAAATCCAAGACACGAAGCCGCTGTTTTGAATTCAAGAATTAGAAAAGTTTGGTTAAGATCACCATTAGAGATTCATCATGTTGGTGAAAAGTTCGAATCAACTTTTGAAATGAATCATGTTGGTGAAAATCTGTCTGCTTTATCTAAGGCATTAAGTGGTGAGGTTGGTAAGAAATTAGCTAGTGCCAAATATCCATTAATTATTGTTGGTTCAGGTGTTATTGAACATCCAGATTCTAAAGTTATTTATGATACAGTTAGTAAATTTATTTCAAATAATAAGAATTTCAATACTACAGAATGGAATGGATTGAATCTTTTACATCGTGAAGCTTCAAGAGTCGGTGCCTTGGATATTGGATTTGTCACTCAATCATTAGAAGTTTCCAACACGAAGCCAAAATTCATTTATTTGTTAAATGCAGATGAAATTGGAGGTAAAGATATTCCAAGAGATGCATTTGTCGTATACCAAGGTCATCATGGTGATATGGGTGCATCATTTGCCGATGTCATCTTACCTGGATCAGCATACACCGAGAAGGCAGCCACGTTCGTTAACACAGAAGGTAGAGTGCAAATCACTAGAGCTGCAGCTAATGCTCCAGGTTCTGCAAGAGAAGACTGGACAATTATTAGAGCTCTTTCAGAGTATATGGGTGTTGATTTACCATATGATGATATGTTCATGCTTAGAGCAAGATTGAATGAAATTTCACCTCATTTATTAAGACATGATATTATTGAACCAGTGAGTGAAGAATTTGTTCAATTAGGTTTAAAGGCATTGAAATTGTCATCACCAGTCAAAGCTGTTGACTCTGCTTTGAAAAATCCAATTGATAATTTCTATTTCACTGATGTTATATCAAGATCATCACCAACGATGGCAAGATGTATATCTGCATTTGGACCAAAATTGGAAAAGATTAAAAGAGATGGTGACATGTCAATGGCATTTGCTTGAACTCCATTTTTCTAAATTATTTATTTTATTTATTTAATTACTTATTTATTTACCAAACTTATTTTCCTAAATTATTTATTACATGATTTATTATATAAATTACATAAACATGTAGCTTTTATCATAATGGTAATTCATCAATAACTCCAAACTCTTTCAACAAGGAGGAATGCTCTAATAAATACTGTGCTGCACTTTGTCCAGCTAATTTACCACTCTTATGAATACAATACACAAATGGTATACTATTAATACTTAACATTACTTTAACTTTACCATCTTTTAATTTCTCAGTATCGTACTCCGGGTGTAATTTCCTCTTAGTGAGTAATCCGTAAAGGCGACCTTTGGATTGTATATCGATTGAGTGCTCTTTGAATTGTGGTACACAGATGGGTAAATCTGATAAATCTTCAGATGAAGAAGTAGGATCTGTTTGAGGTAGTGGTGGTAGCCCAGTATCAGATACCGTAGTCGTGGTGTCCATGGATGGTGATGGTGAAAGTGCTGGTAACTCAGCATCGTCTGGGCGCCGTATAACACTTACTGATCTAGGCATTTGTCTTCTTAATAATGAAAATTTTTCCATTAATGATTTATTCTCTAACAGTACCATTGCCAGTCTTAAACCTGCTTCTTTAATATTCTGGCCTTCACCTCTTCCTAATTCTTCATCTTTCATAAGACATGTCACTATAAATGGTAGCACCATCCCGTCTCCGCTTTGCACTGTCACGTACCTTGGTGCCATTGCGGCACAACCTATCAAGGAATATAATTCCAGCTTGGCGTTCTTATTTAATGGTTTCACTTCAGCCAGATCTTTCTCTAATCTGAATTTCGTCAATACCGGGTCAGCCAAGTTTTGTAACCAATCACTAATTTCTTGCATTCCGACACCGTCACTGACTAATCCACCAACGTAGGCTTCAAATACATCGGCATAAACTTTCATCTTACCTGAATTAAAAGCTGAATCACTTATATTTTTCCTCAATTCTTTATCGAAATCGTATAATTTTGACCAATTGGTAAGTGTCTGATTATTAACGAGCTCAATTCTCAATCTTGATAATTCACCTTCATTATAATCAGGAAATGCTTTAAAAATAATCAATGTAACTAAATTGTTTAATATGGAATCACCAAGGAATTCCAATCTTTCATTATGACTGTCCAATAATTGTTGATTCGAGAGATATCTCTTGTCATTGACAACAGATTTATGCATAAATACTTTTGATAATATAATTGGATTTTTAATCTTTGGTAAGGCAGGTGGATATGGCTTTTCGTGGTATATGGCTTTACTTTCATTGGTTATCAAATCCAAATTCGACCCACTTGTGAACTTGATATTATAACTGCCCAATTCCAATGACTTACTATCATCCAGATTCAATATATAATCAAATAATGGGAAATTTCCCTCATTATACAATTTCTTCAATTTAGAAGCCATCTTAACACTATTAGTCCTCGAAAGGGCTATAAATACTTCCTTCTTCAACGTGTCTTCCATATCCGTCGTGGCCATTGCAGCCATCAACTGATCGTAATCAGGAGCGTCATTGATGATTTTCAATATAGAATTTCTCAAAGTAGTCATAGCATGCTCTATCCCCAAGACATTTGTCAATTTAATATCCAAGTCGTTCTCCAGCTCGTTTAAAGTATCTGCCGAGGCATCATACTCTTCCACGTCGTTCTTGTTCCTCTTGGACTGGGGCTCTTCCTGCAACACAACAGGAGTTTTCCTTTTCCCCATATTCATCCTTTATGCTCTCTTGTTCTATCTGATAGAGCTCATCTTAACAAAGATCAAATTTTTATTTTTTTAAAAGAAAAAATTATGCATTATGACTGCCTAATAGGGTAATTTTATACAGATTAAAATCTAAACTTTTCATCTTCTTCATCATCATCCGGGAGTGTATTGGTAGTTGGAGGCGGTGGTGTCTCTGTTGTTGTTCCCGGGATGTTGTATCTGTTGTCGTTGGTTTGTTCTAGCACTTGGTACAACGGTCTATTGACTTCATCCAGGTCCTGCTTATTTTCATCCAATACTTTACCTGGCAGAGAACCAAATTCAGTGATAGGTATTGCCAGTACAGGTAATGCCTTATCTTCATCTGAATCATGTTGAGCATACTGCACTTCATCATCTTCCTCTTCTTCTTCCTCTTCTTCTTCATCGTCATCTTCTAATTCAGAATCAGGTTCCAATGCAGCCCAATGAGATTTATCAATCATATCCAGTTGTGAATCAATTTCAACCATGTCTGCATTCAAACCAGGAACTCTCAAGTTTGGATAACTAGGCGGTAACCCGTACTTCTTCATATTCGGTACCCATGGCGGTATTGACCCATACGGTAACCCTAATGCTTGATATAATTTATTACTTATAATACCAGGTTTAAAATTTTCAAAATTAAATTTTGATTGAAACTCTTTACCTTCATAATAAATATCACCATAACCGTACAACTTGGGTTTTGTTTGTTGTTTGAAGAAAGCACTGTGTAATAACGCGTAATCTAAATCTAATTTCCCCATTTGTGGTTGTACTCTATGTCTCATTTTCTCCTTTAAAGTTTGATCATCATCATCTCTTAATGTGTCTCTCATATCGGCAATACCAGTATCCGCTATGAATTTCGGTAATTGGAAGGGTACTCGCTCTATGGCTCTCTTATTAGATAAATACTCACGTTTGGAAGTCCAATGTGATGGTACCGGTACAGCATTTTTCAAGTTTTTCAAATATATTAAAAACCGTGGGTCTGGTGCATCGGCATCAAACCACTCAACGAGTTCAGGTCTTTGTGATTCCGCTTTTAGCACCGCTAATGGGATCTTGTCTCGTATTCTCTGTTGTCTCTTACTAAGTTTCTTACTATCCTTCTTACCATTATCATCTTCATCTTCATCTTCAGATATTAACTCTTGACCACGATTATCTTCTTCTTCATCGTTATAGAAAATTTTTTCTTCTTCTTCAATGGATGGTTCCTCCTGCTTATCTTGAAATCTTTGGAAAACTGCTTTAAATTGCAGAAATGCAGGGTCATTCTCATCAATCTCTATACTTGTTATCGAAGCCGCCACAGATGGTTCACTATCTTTATCTTGCTCTTGCTCTGTCTCTACTGGCTTTATGGGCACATCCAGTTGCTTAATCAGTTCCGCTAGTTTCAGCTGCTTATTTTTCTTGGCCTTCAGCCTCCTCAACTGATTCTTACTGATTTTACCCATGTCTATTCCAACAAGTTTCTGGTTATTTAATTGAATTTTTAAATTTTTAAAATTTTCATTTTTCTACAAAAGATAACAATTAAGAATTTATCATCATATTCATTACTTATTGGGTTTTTATCTATATATGGAAACTATGTTAGCTCAAATTCATGCCTCTGATTCAGTCTTCTTATCCTCTGTAGACTGGGTGATTTTTTGTTCTAAATGTACAATTCTCTTCATAATATTATCAACTATGTACTTATGTTAGTAAGATTTCAATTAGATACCTCTTTATAGTATAACTCACTCTTCCCATTAATGTCCCTATCTGATTTATCTGATTTATCCATCTACACCATGTCAGTATTATAATATATTGTATATACATATAGTATAATGCACTTACCAATTCCTTTAATTGGCTTTCTAAAGAAGAAGCTAATTCAAAAATTGAAGTCTTTGACTCTGCAATAGCACTTGAATGTTGATTAGAATCCTTCAACGGCTCAATAAGATCGCTCTCCTCACTGCCTGCCATCGCCAAATACTCAACTGACTGGTCACTTCACTTGATCTCTTGATCACTAAAACAAGTTTTTGGCGTTTAAAGAAAAAAATTATAACAATGTCAAAATCAACGTTAAATCTAGGGATAACCCAAGGTTCATTATCTTCTAGCACACTCTCTGTCAACACATTCATTTATATATATATAACGATGAAGAGGACGCTTCTATCCAGAATAAGATTGCCCATTGGTGTCCGTTTTAGAAGTGGTCTCATATTACAAAAATTCAGAACTTTACAATCGTATCTCGAGTACACCAGGGGGAAACATCTTTCAACGATATCACCTCATTTCGTCGGCACACTATACGAGCTCACCACGCTCCAATTTCTCGAGAAGTTTTTGGGTGTGAAGAGGCTTATCCATTCTGGAGGTGCCTCGGATAATGGGGTAGATCTTCGAGGCACTTGGAAATTGAGTAGATTCCATCCGGTAATCATAAAGGATTATGGTTTATTAAGGGTTAACACTACCGGAAACAGATTAAAACCTATAGTGTCGAAGAAAGAGGATAAAGTACAAGTACTAGTGCAATGTAAACTGTACCAGAGTAAAATTGGTTCTGCAAAGATTAGAGAATTATCAGGTAGTTTTAAATTTAATGTAAGACTGGGTGAAAAAAATAAGACGATATTATTAATTGTGACACCTGCGACATTGACTACGAAACTGTTACTGCAATTGGATAGTAGTGATTTCGCAGTGATATTGATAAATTTAACTTTGTTAAGACTTATCAGTAAGAAACTAAACGCTTATGAGATTGAAAATTATAAAGGTGGTGAATTGAGAGGCTTTTACATGAATCCGTATTGTCAAGTATTATTGAAAGATTTGACATTGGAAAATGAATTAAAGAAATTGATGTCTAAGGATCAATGACAGACATATATAGACACACTCATTGCATGATATCATACCCATTGTGGGCACCCCCATATTCATCATCAATTAGACAATTTGAATTTTAAGAAATTTGGTGAAAAAAAAAAGATTTTATAAAGAAATATTTAATGTGTATAAAAATTTATTAGAGGTTATAAGATGAGTAATGAGATATCTCTATCTGTAGAGGAGACGAATAAGTTGAGGATCTCTTTGGGTTTGAAACCTATTGAGTTAGAACCTGTGAAAAAGCTGGAACTGGTAGTGATAGACAAGCCAGTGGAAGTTGATATGAAGTCATCTCATGTGGTGGAACCTGAAGTTAATATATTTGACGATGCCAAATTGGATGATACAGACGACTGGCTTAAGAATTTAGCTAATAAGGCCAAAACAAAAGAGATGGTGCCCACTGAGCCAGTAGTGGAGCTGGATGAAGATGTCAGTGCTGATATAAAGATAGGTCATTCTCTGGAAGAATTAACCGATTTGAAAGAAGGTACTGTATTTGTATTGAAAGACAAGTCTATACTTGACGATGAAGATGACGATGAGTTAGTCGCTGAGGATATCATACAGAAACAAGATTTGAAAGAAGATTTGAAAAATAAGTATGCAAAGGATAAGAGGAAATTTAAAGGATATTATGGTGATGAGGATGAAGTGGCGAACACTGAGGCTAAAGAAGAAATTTCACTTCATAATAAAAAGAGATTGGTGTTTAGTGATGATGAAGATACACTGGAGCTGAAGACTGACTATCAAGATGCCAAACCTGTTAAGATGAAGAAATTGAAGAAAAAAATGGGTAATCATAGATCCAAACCAATTGATGAGTCAGAGAGGAAATTAGAGTATGTGCCCTTGACTAAAGATGATGACGAAGATGATGACGATGAGTTACAATCGATATTGGCTGCACTGCGTAGAAAGAATATTCAAAAGAAGAGAAGATTGAATCCTGAGGAGTTTGTCACGAGAGTGGAAAGTGAAGTTAAGAGTGAGAGTGCTGGTGGATTGGTGGTTGATGAGTTGTCTGAGTTTTTAAGTGCTATAAAGAAAGAGGATATTAAACAGGAGGAGAATGAGGAAGAGCGCATCCCAGAACCAGTCAAGGAGGTCGAACAGGTCAAAGCAGAGGTCAAAGAGGAAGTTGATGCAGTACAAATACCTGAAACCGTAGAGGAGCCACTGAAACCAATCGAAGAAGATGTCAGTACCGGATTAGGTTCTACATTAAAATTATTACAAAAGAGAGCTATATTAAACAAACAAGATTCTCAATCCAAAGAAATCAAGCAAACTCAAAGAGAATTATTAAGACAACGAGAATTGATTGAATTTGAAAGACAAAAATTATCGAAAACAGATGTGGAACTGCTTAGAAGACTCGACTGGCAAGAACAAGAATTATTAAGAAATTACAACCCCACTGTCAACATCAAATACCACGATGCTAACGGTACCGCTCTCACTACAAAAGAAGCTTATAAGCAAATGTCACATCAATTCCATGGTAAGGCTCCATCTAACAATAAATCAACAAAGAGAAAATCTTAAATAGTTTCCCAAAATGGCAAAATGTAAATAAAGATAATTTAAATCGCAAAAAGAGAAAAAAAATCTCAATTTCAATTCAATTCTTTATGATAATTTAAAGAATTTTATAATAAGCCTTCTGTAGAAAGTGATAGAGACAATCTTTTCATTAAGTATTGAAGGATTCTATTACGATATATCATATCTGTATTTAAATATTTATAATACAAAAAAAAAATTCAAATTGCATTCATCATTATAGAGATAAGATAAAATTATGGCGTATAGTGTGATAAATCCAAGTCAGGGTTTCAATCAGCATAGCAAGTTACTTTCGCCCAAGTTGAACGTGGTCACTAAGGACTGGACGAAAGATGATCTCACGATACATTCGAATTTCTCAGATAGTACCGCTACGATAATGGCAAGACAAAAGGATAGATTCTTGCCCACGATACTGAAGACCACTGCGAAGATCAGTTCTCAAATTGAGTTTGAAGAGTTACCCTTGCCCTCGGAGTCACCCTCTGTGCATTTGAACGCTCAGAATAATATCATTTATAAAGAAAGTGTAGCAAGTGCTTGTGGGATAGATTTAAATTCAAGGATAATGAATTTTCAACAACAAAGATTAGAGAGAACAATATCATCAGCGTCATCGAATAACTCTACAACGTCGATTCAGAAACTAATAGATGTCAAATCAAGATCAAGGAGAATGCCGACGACACTGGAAAAAGTCTTAGATGCTCCATCATTTTCAGATGATTTTTATCTTAATTTATTATCATGGTCCCCTAATCAGTTATTAGCCATCGCATTAGACGATACAGTGTACGTTTGGAATTCAATTACCGGTGCTGTGGATTCATTGCCACAGACAGATCAATTAATCACTTCAGTTAGTTGGTCTGTAGATGGTCTTTATTTGTCAATTGGTAGACAAGATGGTGCTATTGAGATTTGGGATATGGAATCAATGTCTAAATTGAGAACAATGAAAGGTGCCGATTCTAGAATTGGGGTACATAAATGGAATGAACATATTGTCACATCTGGGACAAGATCGGGGAAATTATATCATCATGATGTTAGAATTTCAAATCATATAACTGCCACTTTAGAAAATCATCTTGCTGAAGTTTGTGGTTTAGAATGGAGATCTGATGGTTTAAAACTTTGCTCTGGTGGTAATGATAATTTAGTCAATATTTGGGATTCAAGAAGTACAACACCTCAATTTACACAAAATGCACATACAGCACTGGTTAAAGCTATATCATGGTGTCCTACTCAAAATTCATTACTTGCCACAGGTGGCGGTTCAGCAGATAGACATATTCATTTTTGGAACACCGCAACGGGAGCTAAGATTAATTCAATAGATACAGGATCACAAATTTCGTCACTTTGTTGGGGGTATGCAAATGGTATTGGAAGAGAAATTTGTGCTACACATGGTTATCCTGAAAATTCAATAAGTGTTTGGTCATATCAAACATCACAAAAGACAGGTGCCATATTGAATGCACATGATTCCAGGATCTTACAAGGTGCATTGTCACCAGATAATTTAACATTAGCTACAGTGGCAGCTGATGAAAGTTTAAAATTTTGGAAAATTTTTGATTTACAAAAGACAAGAAATAATCAAAATTCATCATCTTTTGAAAGTTTATTAACTGTTCGTTAATCTACTTTTGCTTTTTTTTATGTTAACATGACGCTTTTACGCTATTTTTTATTCATTGTATTATAACATTTTATCAAAGTCCATTATATGAAATTAAAAAGTTTTAAAAAAGATTTTTATCACATATAGACATTTTATTTGGTTTTTTATTTTATTTTTATCATATTCTTTATTTTTGTTGCTAGCTTTATTATAAACATGTTTCATTGCATCATTATATTCTAACTTTATTTGTAATATCTATCTGCATCTGAATCAAGATCTGTAGTTCCTCATGTAGTAAAAAAAAATAAAAAAAGATAAAAATAAGACAAATCGGGGCATACTGGGAATTGAACCCAGGGCCTCTCGCACCCAAAGCGAGAATCATACCACTAGACCACACGCCCGCTGTCATAAATACTGCATTTGATCTTACTTAATATATCATTTTATATTCATTAGATATAAAAAGCATTTATATATATTAGATTAGGTTCTACAAAGTATATATGCAAATAAAGTTCTTAAAGTATATATTATTTTTGATAAATTCTCTTTCTCTCTAACTTAAAACTTTTAACTTCATCATTTAAATAATTTTTTAAAATATTTGTATTATTAATTTCATTCTCAAATGAAAAATCAAAAAGTCCAATCGCTGATGGTTCCTTTGATCTGTCCCTGATATTAGTGAAATACGGATGTGATAAGCATTCTTTCACTGTGAATCTCTGTTTAACGTCCCAACAAAGCAAATTATTCAATAAATCATGCAGATCTTCACATGCATAGGGGTAAATATGACTCCATGAAACAGCGGTGTATTGTGGCTTGGGAGGTGAAAATACTTTGAATGAAACATCAGTTAAGTTCCCATAATTCGTTAAGACATGTCTTGGTGGTGCCCCCAAGACTTTCAAAATTTCCATAACTTGATGTAATTGATCATTACCGACAAATATAGGTCTACAGCCATAAAATTCCAGTATTATACAACCAACAGCCCACATATCAACACCTTTTGAATATGCTTTTCTTGAAAGTATCAATTCCGGAGCACGATACCATCTGGTTGCCACGTAATTAGTGATATGGTTAGCTCTTGAATTTGTCTTACCAATAAATTTCGGTGATATACCTCTCGCCAAGCCAAAATCACATATTTTCAAAATACCCTGTGTATTAACTAAGATATTACCGGGTTTTAAATCACGATGTATAACTTCCAGTGAATGAATATATTTAACTCCACAAATTATTTGATAAACGAAATTCTTGATATGAAATTCTGAAAATTGTACATGTGAATGAATCACTTTGGCTAAATCGTAATCAACTAATTCTTGGAAACAGTATAAACCATCATATGGTTTAATATGAATAAGATCTAAATCGATTAAATTGATAATCTGTATTATTTAATTAGTAATTTCTCTTATTTCAAATAAGCGCTGAATGGTATACATACATTTTTATGACCTTTATAAAATCTCATCAATTTCAACTCTCTTATCGCTCTCTTTAACAAGATATCCTTATCGAAAATACTCGAAACTTTCTTAATCAGTAATGGCGCCTTGTTTCTTGAATTTAAATCAATCGCTGACACCACAGTACCGTAACTGCCTTTACCTAAAGTTTCTTGTAACTCGTATCTTGAATCAAGATAAAATTGTACTTTATCGTAGACTATGTAATCAGGTTTGCCGCCTCTTAATATCGAGGTGGTGTAACCGTTGACTATCCCATTGGAGATCTTAGGTAATGAGCAATCGGAGTCCATCTTTAATTATATGATATATAAGACCATAAGTCTTGAGTTTTTTTGTGTAAATTTGTATTTGTGTTTATTCCTTGCGGCGCTATTTTTGACATAATTTAGATCTTAGCGCATTTGGTCAATTCAGTGAGATAATTGATAATATATCACGATATACCATAAGATATTATATAAGATGATATACTAAGATGATATTTGAAGATAATGTGGTACGATATTCACTATTCCAATTTCAAAAGCATCAATTTAAATATTTTTTAATTTTCTTGTATTAACAATAAAAAGTACAGATTAAATGAGCTTTAATCATGAGGGACAATACAGACACCCTTGCAAGTGAATTTAAAAATGTATTAAATTGATAATTCAAATTGGATATAATGCAAGTAATATATTGAAATAGATCATCTCAAGTCAAATAAGGATATCAAGTACAAAACGTATACTACACCAATATAATAAAGAATGAAAGGTATTAAATGCACAAATGTCACCGATTAAAAAAAATATAAGCTAAATTGTATATGTAAATTATATAATGAAGAATAAACCCAACTATATGTAAATAAAAAACCAGTATATAAGAAAACAAAAAGGTAAATGCAATAATTATTGGTATTCGTAATTGGCATAACAGCCTGAATCAGGTACATGAGATAATTCTAATTGTTGAAATCTTTCCGAAGATTTATGGAAATATAAACCTGTAATAGAGCCAGTTAATTGATTGAAACAGATATAATAAAATCCTGCAAATGAGGCACCTCTTATAGTGGTGACTTTGGCATCTGGTACTAAGAAAGTTTCCTTCCATCTCATATAAATATATTCTTGATTTAAGAAATCTTTATAAATTTTATCATTTTGTAAATCATTATCTAAATCAAAATTTAATGATCTCCAACTTGAAAATCTTGACCAATGTTGAATATCATTTTTCCTCGATGAACCCCATGAATCATGATTTGTGTAAAATGAGTAATGTGGACCAACAATTTCCAGTTTGAAAAAAGTTATAATTTCAGGATAATCCTCAGTGAGACCTTGTATCTTTAAGAAACCTGATAATTCTGATTTTGATAAATCAACTTCTTTCAATTCGACAACAACTTCATATGTGGATCTACCACTTTGTTGTGAACCGACAAATGTTGCACCAGGTTTAAGAAAAGACGTGGTTGTTGATCGTGTTGATTTCCCTTCTTCCTGGTCAGCAAAGAAATCTTTAAATCTTGTTTGACGTTGACTTTGCAGTTGTAAACGTTGGTTATTTAAAAGTATTGAATTTATTGAACAATTTGATGTACTTCTTGAAATTGATTCTTCCTCTTTCTGATATTTCTCTTTTAATTTTTGTAATTCATTCTTGGATTCTTGTGGTGTCGATGTAGGTTTGGCCGCCACTTTAGTATTATTTGGTGTCTTAAAAGGTGAATTTGATCTTGAATCTGATTGTTGAATGGTATTATAAGTTGGCATATTTCGGCTTTAACAAATGACGCGATTCTAATCAAATTTAATATCTATAATAAACTGATTTCTTGAAATCTGATCTAATTTCAATATATTATTCTCACAAATATATATATAAATATATATATATATACAATATAATATCTATAATATATATATATGAATGAAGAGTAAATTGCTAGATATCTGGTCAAATGACATCTGAGAACTGAATTATAAATGAGAGAAAAGAAACGAAACAAAAGAAATTGCTTTGGCACAAGGAGCACGACCTTTCTTAACTATGCTATGCTGTAATCAATATGAGATACACTAGTTATACTATATATAAGTTGTATAGAGACACTATAGAGATATATAGTATCTGATACAGTGTATGCGAGATAGTTATGCAGATCATATAGATCACTCTCTTATAATCTATATAGTATACTACTATCTTATCAGTATCACATGTATCTCCAAAGGGAAAAAAGCGATAAAGAGAATTTTTCAGTAAGTGAAAAATTCTCAAATCAACATAGTAATTGATTCAAAATATATATATATAGAACATAGATAATCAACAGGATGTCCTCTGATGACGTTACTCACAACTTGATCGACTCACCACCCGAGGATGACCCAAACAGAGTAATGAAAGATTTACTCGCTGGTACAGTTGGTGGTGTAGCACAAGTATTAACTGGTATGCCATTTGACACTACGAAAGTCAGATTAGTAGAAGGGGATTATAAAGGTCCCATCGATGTCGTGACACAGCTTTTGAAAAATGAAGGTATCTTGGGGTTTTATAAAGGTACTTTGACTCCTTTAATTGGGATAGGTGGTTGTGTTGCAATGCAATTTGGTGTTAATGAGTATATGAAAAGATTATATGGTGATTATTACGTTAGTAAAGGGTTGAGTGCTTCGACTCCTTTGACTGGTGGTCAATTCTATATATGTGGTGCTGCTTCAGGTTTAGCTAATGCCTTCTTGGCATCACCAATTGAATTGATCAGAATTAAATTACAAATTCAAACTGGTGCATCAACACTGGCATCTTTCAAAGGACCAATTGACTGTTTCTCGAAAGTGTTCGCCCACTCAGGTGTCCGTGGTATATATAAAGGTCTTGGACCTACCTTAGTGAGAGAAGCTCATGGTATGGGTCTTTATTTTCTGACTTTTGAAGCTTTAGTCAAAAATGAAATGTCTTCAAAATCTATAAGCAGGAAAGATATCCCAGGTTGGAAATTATGTTTATTCGGTGCCTCTGCAGGTGTCACCATGTGGCTCACGTCGTATCCAATCGATATCGTGAAGACTAAATTGCAAACAGATAAATTACAAAATCCTAAATACAAATCATCATTAGATGCTATTAAAGATATTTATAAAGTTAACGGTGTTAAAGGTTACTTCAGAGGTTTCTTGCCGACGATATTAAGAGCTGCACCAGCTAATGCTGCCACTTTCTACGCTTTCGAATTGACAATGAGACTGTTAGGTTAAATTATATACTTTTTTTATTCGTCTAAATTTAATAAATGATCAATTTGTATTAAAGATTACTTCTATATAACTACCTCAAATTAGACTATTAAATTAACTTGTAAATTATTCATCTTCTAATCTTCTTAATAAATAATCAACTTCCACTTTCTTAGTCAATGGTATAATCCAATCTTTATAAATCTTTGCAATTATCTCTGGTTTCACTTTACTTTGTGGATTTTGTGAATATTTTAATGTCGGGTCAATACCATAGGCTTTACCCTTCTCTACCAATCTAATCAATATAGTCTCCTCCACTTTGGCATTAGTGATCAGCTCCTCGATACCTGGAATATCCCTCTCTTGGATCAACTTGGTAAATCTCAGTGTCTCACTTCTAAATTTCAGTTCAGCTACAAATTTACCAAAATGAATTCTTCTCGATAACGATTGCAAACATTCAATATCTGTTGTGCATGTGGATCCTAAATTCTCTGGCTGGTCTCCAACACCGGCACTGATCAATGGAATAATATCCTTGATGTAATAACTCATTATCTCCTGATTGACATTAATATCATCACTATACGACAGTAACACTCTTGGGTAATTAATCGATGGCAACAAAGGGGGCAATAACACGTCAGGGAAGAAGGGCAATTCATCTGGCGCTTCGTACCGTCTTATCTGGGAATGAATTCTTTCTAATTGTGACAAAGTCCATTCCAAGAATGAACCATGAAAATTTGGTATAGAGAATTTATCCACTTCATAAATCGATGGTGTTTGATAAAATTGTGATCTCTCGATGAAATTAAAACAAATCGTGTCTTCCATACGCACGAGAGATTCTCTTATATTGGCAAGATCCACCACTGTCTCCTGTTTCATAAAATCCATGGTCGTATCTGTTGAATCTTATCTATCGTGGGCGTTAATTTTTCTTTTCTGCTTATATTTGATTTTTTCCATTTTTTAAGATTTTCATTCAATTTATGATAATCCGTTGAGGTGATCTGTAAAGAAGTGATAAAGATAGTATAGTCATATTGTGTTCTATCATTATCATATTCATAATCATATCCTTTATATCATTTGAGTGATAAGTAAATTTGAACAATTTCTCATATCATCTATATCAAGATATACTAGTACACAGATCTATTGCTTATAAATTGATAATTTGCTCAGTTTATTCAGTTTACATGAAGTAAACCGTATATGATGAATGTCATATCTATACTGATTATTCAATGATTTTGAGATATTATATAGTTATCGACTTTGTTATGACCTTGATCTTAATATCCTTTTAAAGTAATTCAGTATTAAAATCTTCTTAAGTAAGTATTACTTTCACAATATACGGTAAATGCATTTGAATGTTGAATTATGTGTAAGAAAACAGTTTCATTTGGATATGAGTATACAATATAATACATCGCAACCATTGCGCCTTAGTTAATCAATACTATTTCTCTGTGTAGCTGATTTATTGTTTATTTGTTATATTACACAGATTTTGTAGATGATGAATCTGATCAGTTCTGTATAAATGGTGTTAAATATATGATATCTTGGTATAACTATTTATAAAAGATATAATAATTAAATGAATAGATCCAATAAATATTTCCACCTCCCACAGACGGGATTTTATAGTTTATAAATAATTTTTAAAATGGTCTGTTAGGGGTAATAAAAATATATAATATATAAAAAAACCCCTAATATAACATAACACCAATAACAACACATAATGAATCCAGAAATAGATTACAACTTACGCAAATTGATTCTTGGCAATGAAGAAGACTATAAGAAGTACACACCTTTCAAATTAGATGAAATAAGTGCATGGTCAGATGAACCAAAACCGATTAAAATTTTAGATAACAGATTACAAGATAAATGTAATGATTTGAGGAATATCGAATACAGGTATCACTTACAAGGTACAGAAGTGGTTGAGAAAGTGAAAGTGGTCAATTCCTCACAGATGAGAGGTCATAGCGTATATTGCAATATCTGTCTCAACCCGATGTTACAAAACCCCTTAATAGAAGAAAAGAATGAATTAAAATTTTACCTAGATGAGAAGGGTTGGCAAAGAGACCAGATCATGATCAAGTACCTTGACATCATCCGGGTGCAGTTCGCACACCCATTACAGAGAAATGAATTCGATAAGCAAGTGCAAGTCCATAATAATTACCGATACAAATTAATCAGAAGTGAACATGAATTCGCGAATTTGAGCAAAATACTAAAAGTGAGAATCGAGTTAACACCCACGATTTGCAGACTTAGCAACAAAGGTGCGAACTCAGTGTTGTGTCCCTTTTGTCGTCATATAGTCAACTGGATCCCACTAGATGGAGCCACTAACGACGGGTACATAAATCATCTCTACGAAGAGCACGCTCCTGCGATATGGAAGTATATTCCCAGACCAATTATCACACTGAGACAAGATCAGTTCAGGAAATTGTTAATTTTCAAATTGATCTGCCCTGACTGTGACAGTTATTTGGACTCATTAGAGATCCCCTTCGATGAGAGGACTCGCGTTCCGGTCAATATGGTATGGCTGAAGAATCCCAATGTGTTGTTGAAATGGTATTACTTACATGTAATCAAATGCCATTAGTGGTACCCCACTTGGAGAGATGTGTTGCTCCGGGTGAGGAGATCTCGTATCTCTTCGGATGGATTTAATACTATATATCGGAGCCGTATCTGATATGATCTGTATCTACATCTGTATCTATATCTATAACCATATAACTATATAACTATATAATACTCTATCTCCTTCAATTGTGTATCTCTATATCTATAACAGTATCTCTACAACTTCAATTAAGACGCAAAGAAAAATTTTGTGAAATTTTTTTGATCAACATCTTACAGATATAAAGATATAGATAGATAGATTCATCTAGATATAGACAGATAGAGACCATGTCAGACGCCACGAAGATCGAGAAGAAACCGGTCAATTTCTCCAATATCTTATTAGGAGCCGGTTTAAACATGTTCGAAGTCACCACTTTGGGGCAACCACTTGAAGTCATCAAGACCACTATCGCTGCCAATAGATCATTCACTATCCCACAACTGATCAAGCATGTCTGGTCACGTGGTGGACCCTTGGGTTTCTACCAAGGTTTGATTCCATGGGCATGGATCGAAGCTTCAACCAAAGGTGCTGTGTTGTTATTCGTCAGTACCGATGTCGAATACAGACTGAAAACATTTGGTGCCTCGTCTTTTGTGGCAGGTATCACTGGTGGTGTCTCTGGTGGGTTAGTACAAGCCTATGCGACAATGGGGTTCTGCACATGTATGAAGACCGTCGAGATCACTAGATCTAAGCAACTGGCCGCTGGGGTGCCAACACAAACTTCATTCCAGGTGTTTAAACAAATTTACCAAACCGAGGGTATTAAAGGTATAAATAAAGGTGTCAACGCCGTGCTGATCAGACAGATGACTAATTGGGGTACCAGATTCGGGCTGAGTCGTTTGCTGGAAGATATGATCAAGAAAGTCATGGGTAAAGATGAGAACACCAAATTGACCGCGTTAGAGAAGATCATTGCAAGTGCCATCGGTGGTGGGTTAAGTGCATGGAACCAACCTATCGAAGTCATCAGAGTAGAGATGCAAAGTAAAACTGCTGATCCTAACAGACCTAAGAACTTGAGTGTCGGTTCTCTGTTAAAATACATCTATAACCAAAACGGGTTAAAAGGTTTATACAGAGGTGTCACACCAAGAATCGGGTTAGGTGTCTGGCAAACTGTCTGTATGGTCGGATTAGGTGATATCGCCAAGGAATTCGTCGGTAAATTGACTGGTCAAACTCCAGTAGGTAAACATTGAAGAATATTAATTTGTACTATATAAAGAATATTATAAATTGAAAAGAAACCCATAACCTTATCCTGTAACTAAACCCCCATACATTAAATCGTCGTATACATTCATGAATGATTGAATAAGATCTCACTTATACGTCTCCACCATAAGAATCTATTTATTCTAGCATCTTTATCCACACCCATACCGTAATTTTCATACAGTTTTTGTAAATCTAATTTCGATCTCTGTGAGATCTTTGATCTCATCACTGTATCCTGCTCACTCATCTGCTTCACACTGAGAAACTCCACTACACCAATAACGACCAGAAACAGCACGAGACTCAGCAGGATCTGGTACTTGTTCAGCTGATAATCCCACGTCTCCTGCGGTGACCCATTTTTCATATGTTGGAAATCCTCCCATGTCGCCAGTGAGTAATATTGGTACGGTTTGAAATTCGGCGATTGTCTGAACTTGTCGTACGCTGCGTTCCTTCTCGTCTCTCCACTCTGCCACCCGATCCTGTACTGGTCGTAAATGGCTCTCTTCTGTGGATCTTTAAGCAATTTATACGCGTTCAAGATCTTGTGGAACCTCACAGGTTTGTCTTCCAACAAAGGGTGATCTAATTTGATATCCGGGTGATAGATCTTCGCGTACTTGTTGAAATTAGATTTCAATAATTTATCATTGAATGTCCCCTTTGTCAAATTTAATATCTCATACGGTGTGGGATTATCATGTTTAGGATAACATTTTATTAATGAAACTGTTTCAGGATCCAATGGTTCGTGGTCTTCAGGAAGTGGCAGCACTTGGTGCGCATGACGCACCCAGGGTTGTGATATAGATACCGATGGGAGGCGTCTAATAGGTGATAACATTGATTAATTTAATAAAAAGTTATTGAGAAATTGACGTTACATTAATTTTTTCTTTAGCAATTTGATAATTACGGGGTTATCTGATTTATAAATTTAATATAGTTATTTATAAAATACATACAATTTATATAAAGAATAAAAATAAAGAAATATATATATGTATAGAAGTTAATTAAATAATATAGCAATAGAAATAATTAACAAGGTTTAACACCAACATTGTTAATATTTCTAAACATTTTAACACCATTTTCACCATCAACAAATTGACACATTCTACCTGTCTTATAAAGACTTACCCACATATTTTCATCAGTATGTCTATAATGTTCACCCATTACTTGCTTTATCAGCACAGTACCTTTTCTACCATTATAAAATGGAATTCTACTGACGTAATGATGTAATACATGAGTTTCAATGATATCATGGAAACAATATTGACCAACCCAACCAAATTCTCTATCGATTGTAGCTGCAGCACCACGAGCAAAAGTCCATTGTGAAGCTTCATAATGAGGCATTGTTGAATCTGAATGCTGTAAATATGTAATAAATACTAACCAATGATTAACAAAGATATATGGAATAAAATAGTAAACGGCAAAGTTAAACCAACCGAAATTTTTAATCCATTGAGATAATATAGTGAATTGTGTAAGAATACCAATATCACTTAATACGATATACCAATAATCTCTCTTTTCAAAGATTGGTGCATTTGGTACAAAATGATTTGTCTTCCAAGCTGGTTCATCTGGGAATGGTTGACCAGTGACGTTAGTAGTTAAATACAGCCACCAACCGAATAATTGTTGTTTTACCAATTCAATTAAAGTAATAATTGGAGCGTCTTCACTTAATTCTTTTAAATGACTAACTTTTTTATAACTTAAGAATTCTTCTTTAGTTGGTGGTACGAAAACCATATCTCTTGTTAAATGACCTGTGGCTTTATGATGTTTACCATGACTAAATTTCCATGAGAAATATGGAACCAATAAATAAGAATGTAAAATCCAACCCACAGTGTCATTAACCCAACCGTAATCACTAAACAGTTGATGACCACATTCATGAGCCATAACCCAAATACCTGTACCGAATAAACCGAGCATCCAACAATTCAAACACCAGGCGGCAAATCTAAGATACGAAGAAGATAACATTGGGATAAAAGTATGTGAAATGAAACCAATAGTGATCATAGCGAGGATATCCCTGAAAACATAACTGAAAGATTTCCAAAGTACACGATTATAACATTCCTTTGGGATCAGATCCAAGATCTGTTTCATAGTGAAATCTGGTACTTTAAATACATTACCAAAAGTGTCAATAGCTGTTAAATTTTCTTCATATTGTAATGAAGCAACATTACCTCTCCTTTGAGTTGATGTGACTTTACTTGAATTCAGAGAATTATTATTCCCAGTGACAGTGACTGCGGACATTGTATCTAATATAAGCTAGACACCCACACCGTATATGTATTGCACTTATCTAGATAGAATAGATGTGATATAATAGATATATATATCCCTATAATCAGACAACACTTGTCAGTAATTCCTTAGGAGAATTATTTCGCGCCAATGTAAATTTTTTTCGTTTAAAAGAAAAGGAACAGAGACAGTGGTTGATGGGACTATATTTGTTGGCTCCTATTGGGTGGTTGTACTGTGTGACTTATAGATAGGCAGTTGTAGATATAGTCATATACTATACAGGTATCTGATCTATTAGGAGTGCTTTTATATATATTGATATATAGTATCACTCCCACAATACACTTACTACTTCTCTTACAAAAGACAACCCAACATTTTTCTGTATTATGTAATCGGAGATTAATATACGATAGATACAAATTTAATTAATTAGATATACTGACAAAGGGATAAAATCACATCATATATTAATTCATGTCTTATACCACTATACCACATATAGATTAAAGTGGTGTGTCATCATTATTTGAAATTTATCTTGTGATGCAACAAAGAGTATTTACTCAGATTCAATAAAGGTCGTGTCGATTCGCACCAATTTCCGAAATACGGTTTTGGGGGTTACCTTTATAACTACAAGTTCTATTCAGATACATCATCAGATAGAGATGGAGTTTAGATATATTAAAGTAGCTATTTCAGTCTTCTGCCCTGGTAATGGCACAGCAGCACATGGCGACAATACTTTTGATACCGCCTCGGATTCCAAATATCATCACCCCTTAACCTTATTGGCATTTCACAACACTCCAAAGGACATTTAACGCCATCTTTATCACATATCGGGTCCTCGACTTTCACCCCATTGGAGAACAGCCCGTGGACTATGGTTAAGTGGTGCAAGTACAGTGAATTATCGATGAGTAAGAAATTGATATCGGTGCAATAGGGGCAAAGACCTTCTTTGAACCATTTACTACGTGAACCTGGTTTAGTATTCACTGATTTCCTTATCACTCGAGTCTGGTACTGATTCACGTATTTCCTTTCGAAGTAATGGTATGTGATATCATTTACATTTTTGAAATTTTCAATTACATATGGAATTGTGAAATTATTCGGGATTCTTATTATGTTGTCCAAGGGTATACTATTCCCCTGTTTGATAAACGGCTTCGGTGGATCTTTCTCTATATCACTGAACAGCTCGGTTTCATCATCGGATAAATCACTTTCGGAATTACATAATGCCGCCAATGGTAGTACTGGGTATAATTGTATATCTTTAGCGTATTCATCATAAAAATCTAAACCATCGTATAATTCACAACTTGTGTCTGATTCATTGAGGAATCTGAATATATCTAACTCCATCTCTCTATATAGCAAATGGATATATCAATATATATAAATGTTATCTGTATTTGTGTAATTTATCGACAAAATATCCTGAAATGGATGAAATTGGCTTGAGCGCACGACTCGGGATTACTCCATATATTATACTTAGAAATGATATAATGTTATTAAGTAAACGTGTTTAAATGGATGTTAGTATCATAACATGTTATACGGTGTTTACATATTGGCAAATCAGAAATAGTCCCCTGAGATCTGATGTCTATTGTTTCTCTTTTCTTTTCGCATACAAAAATTTTTTCTTCATTTTCTACAATGTTGCAATTTTTACTTTAATAAGTTAATATTGAGTTACAGGATACTTGAAGAGTTTTATTTTGAAAAGAGATTGATATAGATGAATGAATCGTAATCCTTCTCATAATCCATTCGCTTAATTAAAAAAAAATAAATAAATCATCTTTTATACCCATTTTATTCAAATTTATATTCAAGATTTCGCTTATTTATAAACAATGATTGCAACAGTACAAAAAAATACATCATACGAACAGTCAGTAACTGAAAATTTTTACCAAACTCATCATCAACATCAACAGCATAATGACCCTAAGGAGAGACCTAACGTGTTACGTAGGATTTCACTACATACTTTCCCATCAAAATCAGATTTAAAATCAAAGCATTTAGTACCGAGCGTTAATTTGAAAATTATTTCATTATGTATAGTATGGTATCTGACAAGTGTATTGTCCAATAACACGACAAAGACCATTTTGAAACAGTTCAAATACCCTATCACATTAACACAATTCCAATTCATCATCACCCAGTTCTTATGTCTCTTAACGATATTGATCTTGAAAGGGAATGAATCATTCACTCACAAATTCCCACAAAAGACATTCCCCGACCATACCTCTCTCGCGAAATTCATCAAACCGACAAGACACATCATCATGGCTACACTTCCCATGGGAGCTTTCCAATTCATCGGCCACATCACTTCTCATAAGGCCACGTCGATTATACCAGTCTCATTGGTGCACACTATTAAGCTGTTATCGCCTATCACCACGGTACTCATTTACAGATTCGTGTTCCACAAGAACTTCAATTTCAAGACTTATCTCACTTTAATCCCATTAGTCGTTGGAGTGATGTTATCTTGTTTGAAACCGAACACATCGATAATCATTGAAGGCTATGGGAAAGGTTGTTTCTTCGCTTTCTTGTCAATGATCATATTCGTGTCGCAGAACATGTTCGCCAAGCCGATCTTGTCAAGTCCCACTCCGGTGTTACCACAACATGAGCAGCAACAACCACAGAGGAAGTTAGATAAGTTGACCATCTTGTATTGGTGCTCCACTATAGGTTTTGTCTTAACTATGCCTATTTATTTATTATCAGAATTTTCATCAGATACATTATCATTGAACCATTTAACTAAAGAGATCACTTATTTATTACTAATCAATGGGCTCTCGCACTTCACCCAGAGTCTCATGGCGTTCCAGATCTTAGGCTTGATCTCTACGGTGAACTACTCGATCGTGAACATCTTGAAAAGGATCTGTGTCATCTTGCTGCTGATCATCTACGAGGGACAGAAATGCTCAGGTTTACAGAGTGTAGGGTTGGTATTGACTATATTTGGATTTTATAGTTATGATAAATGGGGAAAAAATTAGCATCTTATTTCATTTTTAAAAGTTTTCAATTAATTTATATAATTTTACAATTTATTTGATTTTATAATAAGCATTTTATTTAATTTTATTTAAACGCTGTAAATTTTTCGCTTAAGTAATTTTTTTTCCCCTTGATCCCTTTTCCATTTGACACATTTTCCTCCAATGTGTCAAACTCTACAGTGAATTTTCTTGATATCGGCTATTTGAAGGGTCTCATTATCTTAATGAGCCGCTCATTTTCATTTACTGGAAATTTACCGAGAACCGATCAACTTGTACTTTTACAGATCATACACAATTCAAGTACAGATCATGATAACAGATCAAAACGTAAACCTCTCAAACAGACCATTATCAGTGGAAAGTACCTATTATGCTAATGATACAAAAGAAAATTTTTATCTAATCAATTAGATCTTATCTTTTTATTTAATTAAATCTAAATAATCATTTAAAAGATTTACCAAAAAGAACAATGGCTTCAACATATCAGTTTTCAAATTCCAATGAATACTATCCTGGGAATGAATTAGATTACTTGACCGATTCTCCCTATTCTTTGATCTCAGAAACTGATGATTCCTTGTTCTCTCTTTTCGATACACAACCTTTCGATACCACTCAAGAATTAAATCAAAATTATATTAATTATGATAACTTTGATCAATACAACGGTGTGTATGGCACTAAATACCCAGTGACTGGAATGAGTAAGATCTCTTCAGTTGAGCAGGAGTCTTTCCACAGTCCAGACCAAGATCTCGACGAATCTAACTGGTTACAAACTTGGACACAAAAGGAATCAGAAAAGGTAGAAGAGGCACCATTCCAAACTCACGAAGTTCATAAGCCAGTGATTAATACAAAGAAGCAACCAAAGAAAATGACCTCATCTACTAAACAGATTTCATCGTGTTGCCAATCATTGCAATCTGTTCGTACGTTCAACGGTAGAGATGACCCAAGATTATTTGACTCTGAAGGTAAATACATCTTTGAATTCGGACCAAGAGCCCAGTTGAACGCCTACGAGCCAACTATCATCAGGAGGGACACCACTAACCCTAGCCATGGCTCATTCGGGTTATGTCCTTACTGTAAAGAGGAAAGATTTCTCGCAATGAAGACATCACTGTACTTGCACCACATGACCGTGACACATGGAGTTTTCTCTAATGGAGTCATCGTCAAGGATCCTATTATTGTCAAGGATGAAGTTATCGCTAGTAATGGTAAGAGAAACGTGTTTGAGTTTTTCAAATGTCCATATAATTGTCATGGTAAGATGAAAGTTAAGAATTGTAAAAGTGGTAATAAGTACAAGATTTATTTAAGACACGTTAAAGAATGTCATGGTTGTGGTAAGAGGGATAATCAAGTTAAGAAAAATTCATAAAGAAAAGGATATTAAAAGTTTTGCATTTGGTATTGTATTATTATTGTAAGTGTATAGGTATTTTGGAAATGATTTATTGACTTTATAACTAAATCGTAGAAGATAAGTTGTAAAAAAAAATGTAAAAAAATAACGTCACAGACAGGATTCGAACCTGCGCATGCAGAGCACAACGCCTTAGCAGGGCGTCGCCTTAACCACTCGGCCACTGGGACATTACTATTCTTCTAATGTCATATTTTTCTCACTATATCAATTTACAAACCTTAATTCATAAATAATATCTATATTAAGATATATTATTATTATCTACAAGTAAGTTAAAAGCTAATAAATAATTAATATACAAAACTTGTTGATATTGGTATTATCTGTATATATTAATACAACCACTTCTATCAATAGCTATAATCATTTCATATGGATTATTAATAAATTTAACATCATTAATTAAATCAATCAGATGAGAATTAACTAAATTCTTATTTGTTGATTTTTTCTTCTTCTCTGTGTTATCGCTGGATTCAATGGTATTGAACAGGTATTTCAATACATCATTCTGTTGAAATTCATTAAATTCAATTTTTTGTCCCGATGTTGAACTTAAGAATTTTGAATCATTTATTTTTTTCAAATTCCAAAAAATTAAATCATTCTTATTTGTTGATGTTATCATATATGAATTCTTCAGGATTTGAATGAATTCCAGTTGATTTGTCGGTTTGAAAACTTCCAAGACATCCAATTGTTGTTGCTGCTGTTGTTGCTGTTGTTGTTGTAAATGTTTCTTTGATGTATCTTGCAGTCTTGAAATATCAATGATAGATACTTCATCATCATTGCTTATCATCAAGATATTTCTATTCCTCTTTGGTGTAAATTTCTTAAATTCATTTGGTACATTTTTCAATTTAACTTGTTTATTAACATTTATCGTTTTTAAATGAATTTCAAAACGAATATCCCATAAATCAAGTAATCCAGCACTTGTTGACACCAAGATCCATAATTTACGTGAATTATCAGTCACGAATGAGATAGGTAATCCGTGGCTAGGATCGTTTTGTAATACAAAAGTGTTAACCATCGTCTTAATATCAACACCTATAATTCTTGAACTTGATGTCACCAAAAGTAATAAATCTTCCAAGATATCAATTTGAATAGCAAATTCATCATTCAATTTATATTCTCTTAATGATATCAATTTATTAAATCTATTCTTACCATTTTTCTCAAATGCAATCCGGAATATCTTAATATATCCATTTTTCAATGCCACAGCAAAGCAATCTCTATTGGGCAAGAATACGAGCGACTTAATACTTGATTTCAAATTAACAGATAATGATGATGTACCAGTGACATTTCTCTCTAATCTTAGGGAATCCCATATCTTTAAAAACCCATCATTATCACCAGTGATAAAATAGTTGTTATCAGGTGCGATAGAAATACAATTGACACTGGAGTTATGTTCTATCAAATGTGCTACGAGTACACCTTTAGGAGACCAATTTTTAGACGATTCCAGTGTCACTGTCTTGGTGGTATTCAATGGTGGCCCGAATTCGATATAATTATCCAAACTAGGTTCAAATTTGAAACTTGATAAGAATTTCAAAATATATGGATTCTTACCTTTATAATTATGTTGAATTTGTGTTGTAATCTTTGCAGAATTTTGATCCATATCTTGTAACCCATCATTATTCAACATCAAGTCAGCAGAGTTTATAGTCAGCTCGGATTGTTGAGTCATCATGGAAACTTGATCATTAGATCCGTCTTTGACATTGGCGAATGCGTTACCTTTGTCTTCATGAAGAGAAGGCGCCGCTTTGGTCATCTTATTCAAGATCAATTGTTGTGCTGGGTTAGAAGGTGGAGTCAATTTACCATTCAATGTCGAAGATGATGAAGTTTGATCTAATTGTGTGGGCATTGAGATCATTGGAGGTGGTGGGGATTGTAAACTTCTTGCCATTGCCTGTACTTTCAAATCGGATTTATGTGTGATATCAAAGAATAAAGTCTTTGGCAAGACACCAATTTTCTGTATCTCGATATTTGGATCCATTTCATTTGTTAAATTCTTGAAACTTAATTTAGAGACACGATATATATAATCTCTCATCACTGCTAACTTCCAAAATTCTGACTCTTGTAATCCTGAATTTTGTAATTTGATAAACCATAATTTATCACTTGGTGACACTGGGATCTCGTTATTATTAACAATGATAGATTCATTAAATCTTAAACTTGATTTATTCTTAACCATGAATGACAAACCGGAATTACCAAATGAATCCACGGTGACACTATTTTGTCTTTGCCAAAATAATGAAGTCTCCGAATTACAAGTTTGAGCCCAATTTACCAGTAAATTATAAACAGCTCTAGACAATGGCTTTGTGAGACATGGCATTAACGAGTCATATGTGAACACCGTGACATCGTATTGAAAAAAAGGTCTGATGATAGGGTATAGGATACAATATAAATCAGTTAATGAGAAATTTTCACAAATAGTGATAATTAACATCAATGAAGTATTTCTTATCCATTCATTTGGATGTAAGACTAATTTTATCACAATCTTAACAAGATCCCAAATATAATGTTTTTTCAACATTCCAAGACTTATTAATTGAATGAAAACTTTCAAGATTTTGAAAACTACTAATTCATCTGAATCATTTATAGTTTGCACTAACAAAGGTAAGATATATTGTTCTAATGATGAGATCCCAGTGAACATCGATAACGGTAGTATGGAATCAATGAAGCAAACTCTCAAATACGGGTTCTTATCATTAAGGTACGTAATCAAATGACTCAAGATCAAATCATTTGTCTTATCCTTACCGAAAAATTGACACAACTCTGTAATGTTTTGTAAAAGTGATATTCTTACATTTGGATTTTGATCAGTTAATAAATTCACCGTGAAATATTCAAATTCCTTAATGAGATTCGACTTGTCAAATAATTTAATTAACATCTTATTATCATTTTGAATAATTTTAGCAAAATTATAAAATCTCAGTGATTGTGAAACTAAGTATGGTAAGTAAATGGCGAATTGTAATTTCAAGAAATCTGCCTCTTTGGTTTGATTTATTTGATTATGAAATAATGTTAATTTAGGTAAGATATATTCTTGCCATATAGAGATATTGACAATTGACACGGAGTCACACATGTAGAGTAATTGAGTTATCGATCTCAATGCAGCGACTTTAACATCACAACAGGGATCTTCCAAAAGGTAAATCAAATACGGTAGACATCTATCCAATTTCGCTTCATCATGTAATTTATCCAGGAGCACTATAATCAAATCACAAGACTTTATCCTGAATGATGAATGTGTAGTGTTTCGCACTGATGATAGCACCATATTCAAGAATAGTAATGCCATTGGATTTAAATTTGAACTTTGAGTTCTCTTTGGTGAATAATTCGGTAAACCAGGTAAATTAGAACTTATCGGTATTGGTGAAGACTGCACCGTGATGGGCAGTTCAGTAGTGGTATCATATTGCAAATATTGAGCTATTGTTGCAAAATCGTTATATAATTTATCGATTCTATAATCACATTCTTGGAACCGATCTCTTCTGTTTTTCAAAGAGGTGATCTTGTAATTAGATAACTCTTCGAAATATGGGTATAAGAAATCATAAAACAGCAGTGGGAATAGTTTGTCCTTGTAAATATGTAAAATTTGATCAATTGATTTTCTCTCACTAGGTTCTAACAGTATTAAATCTTGAATTAAATTTCTGACTTGTAAATCATCAATAGCATTTAAATTCGGTTCATACTCTCCCTTCTTGAATTTAAACAATTGAGACAAGGTGAAAATTGGGGACCCATCAAGGTATAATTCCAGTAATACGCAACCCATCGCAAAGCAATCCATCTTTGTTGTCATTGGCGTATTTAACCTTGGATTCTCCTCGAACCTCTCTGGAGCCAAATAACAAGTCCCCCTCTTCGAAGTGTCAAAATAAAAAGAGAATTGTGATGAGTTTTCAGGAAGTGTAGTTGGTTTAAAATTTTCAAAATCTGTAATCAATATCCAGTTCCATGAAGTCATCAAGATATTTTCCGTCTTCAAATCGCCATGGACTATGCCACGTTTATGACACTGATTGATCAGATGCAACATCTGGAACAGGATCCAGTTCTTCTCATACCTCTCTAAGAAAGGTCTCGTTGATAATCTATCGAATAAATTTGTCTTCATAAAAGGTCGTATCACATATGTCAGTCTATCTGTATCGATGATCTTGGTGAATGGTAAGGTATTACTAATCTCCATCAACAATTGCTGTTGTCTATCCAAATTGGATAGGATCTTACTGTAAGGTAAATTCAACTGATCATTCTTGATGAATACCTTAATGATGATAAATCCATTAATATCAAGACTCTTTATCGTTTTCAAAAATCTTGATGATGTGATAGTTGATGAGTATTGGACATTGGGTAAGATGTCAATATACGATTGCAACGCCACTGTGGGAGCAGTAGGCGTTAGCAACGATAATTGTGATCCCATTGTAATAGCAATTCGTTATATCCTTTAATATTAAATATTACCCGCCATTTGTAAATTATTTAAATTTATTTTTTCTCATTTTGAAAGATAATCATTTACTTTATATAAAGAAATAGGATAAAGATGGTATGTAATGAGAGAGAGAGAGAGAGAGGGAGAGACTCATTTCACTAACAAGATATGTATAGGATCATTTAGCATTTACATATTCAGCATTAGCAGCTTTAGGAGGAACAGCAGGTTTCATGTAAGTATAACAGAAGTACCAATTTTGCCCCTGGGAAATATCTAACAATTTCCAATATAGTCGTAAGGGATCAAAACCGTCATTAATTGCCGGCTTATCAATTGCCACTATCTTCGGTGGTGCCGGATACTTGTTGAAGAACAATATGGAGTACGGAATCCATACCGCGATCTTAGGTTCTGGGTTAATGCTTACTGGTGGTGTAATGAGAGGTAGCAAGGCCGGTTTCAATAAGCCAATCCCCCTGGTTTTAACAGTGTTAGGAAGTCTTGGTACCGCGTATTATGGTTATAAATATACTCAATTTTATTAAGATATAAAATTATAAATGAGGTTGTGTTGTAAATAGTTCAATATTATCAAGTAATTCTAATTCATTGATGTAATGTTTGACCAATGGTAATCTTTGTTCATTAATCTTGGCGACTTTTTCATTATAAATACCCTCGACAGTGAATGCTTCTTTTGGTGATACAGTCTTATAATTATCTTTAAAGATTGATTTTGTTATTGATAAACAACATAATTTTTCACCAATCATAAATTTTGATAACATGAAGATCCATTTTTCATCCCAGGCAAAGATTTCACTTATAATTACATATGAAGCCATTGGTCTAATCTCTTTCTTATAATGAGATGTGACACTTCCCACTGGTATCATGGGGAAATTACCTGTCTTTTGCTTTGTTGTCAAGAAGAATTTTTGTAATTTTGATAATAATAAATCAGTTCTTGCCACGTCTAAATCTGCAAAATAAGTTGAA
Organism: Nakazawaea wickerhamii; assembly: GCA_030567635.1. Taxonomy (NCBI): domain Eukaryota; kingdom Fungi; phylum Ascomycota; class Pichiomycetes; order Alaninales; family Pachysolenaceae; genus Nakazawaea; species Nakazawaea wickerhamii. The sequence continues at coordinate 469,409 of JAJLSR010000007.1, forward strand.
TTGGATTTATGTAAATAGAAATCACATTCGAATAATGAACAATGAGTCTTAAAGATTTTGGGTCTTAATAATTCTAATTGATCATTAACACTTTTTGGTTTCTTTAATAATACTAAATTTTGGAAACTTACCCAATAAAATCTGAAAAAATAAGCAAATGGAATTGACTTATATGAGATTATGGATAATAACAGGATAACATATTTAATTAATTTACCAATGGCAATCATCTTTGTAATTTGTATTTGATATGAATTTTAACTTTAATTAGCTCATGTGCGGATTTAAATTTAAAGATTATGATGCCGGGTTGGTAGATCTGGACACGACCTATGAACCAGTATTAATTATTAGGAGATCCGGTATTGATTATATCAGATCTATCAAATATGATGATCTAACCAGTATCACTATCTCTATCGATATCACTATTATGTGGAAATACAGTATCTATCATGTATTCCCATACACATACATCACTTGATAATGTTCAATTACAAAAAATTTTCAACGCAAATTTCAATCTACGATGAATGAGTAATAATATATAAACAAGATATGGCATCATCAGTTCCAGGACCCGTTCCATTACCTGAATCCAAATATGATCTCACCAGTTATTGGGGGCGAGTCAAGCACTGTGCCGAAATTTCGGATCCAATGATGCTTCTTAACACTAGTAACGATATCACTAACGCTAAGCAAATGATTAAATCTTATCGTAATGGAGAAATCCCAAAGATGACTCCAGAGTTATGGAAACTGAAAAGAGTGCTCGACTCCAGTATCCATCCTGACACTGGAGAGACCGTGTTATTACCTTTTAGAATGTCATCATGTGTATTGAGTAATTTAGTCGTGACACTGGGGATGTTAACACCAAATTTAGGACCACTGGGTACATTATTTTGGCAAATTGCTAATCAATCGTTGAATGTCGCTATTAATATCGCTAATGGTAATAAATCTCACCCTATTTCATGGAAACAATTACTGATTAACTACTCATTACTGGTCTCTGCCTCATGTGGTGTCGCTATAGGTTTAAACTCAATCGTACCGAGACTTCGTAATGTGTCACATAGCACTAAGATGATCTTAGGAAGATTAGTACCATTTGCCGCAGTCGTGAGCGCAGGTGTCGTTAACGTGTTCTTAATGAGATCCGAAGAGATTAAAAAGGGTATTAGCGTATTTGATAATGAAGGTAACGAAGTTGGGGTATCTAAAAAGGCTGCAATGTATGCAGTTGGGGAAACTGCACTGTCCAGAGTTATAAACGCCACTCCAATCATGGTTATACCACCAATGATTTTATTACAATTACAAAAAACAGTATTGAAAAACAAGAGTAAAAGTGTGATCACGATATGTAATATTGGATTAATCTTTGTGACTTCATTACTGGTCTTACCATTTGCCCTTGCCGTGTTCCCACAGAGAAGAACTATGGATGTAAAGAATTTAGAATTAGAATTACAAAAATTGCAAAATTCAAAGGGAGAACCGATTACGAGTGTGGAATTTAATAGAGGTATATAGTACGGCTATACGGCTGTAGATTACCAATTAGGTATTTAATCCGATTTTGTAACAAGGCTGTAATTTTAAAAAAAAGCAAATTAAAATTTAAACTTCCTCAAAGTTCCGACATCGTCGCCGTGTCATTCGCTTTCGTTTAAGAAAATAAAAAGATCCCATCTCTGCCGTGACACCGAAATTGGAGAAATTTTTTATTTCTTAGGGAGAAGAAAGCGGAGGGCACAGGATGTGGCGGGAATCGTATACTGTGTGTACAATAATATACACCACATAGAAGCAGGGGCAAGAGCGGAGATGGAGATCGAGAATGACTCAAGGAAAAAAAAAAAAAACACATCGGCATTTGTTTAATTGGAGCCGACCTACGCACTCGGCGCGGACAACTTTGGCCAAGAATGGGAAAATAGCCGTATCATTCCATTCAATAACAACAGCCTTGTCATAAAGGTTAAATTTTATATGACGATGAATGATGATGATATATGATTTGATGATATAATATAATAGTAACAAATGTCTATATGTCTATATGTATAATAATGTGTAAAATAAAAATAATGCTAAATACCCCCCCAAAAATTATCTCATATTGAGATAATTCTTCAATTCAATTCTCTATCTTCTATTGCTTTTTTTTCTTCTTTTCCCAACCAACTCCATAAAATGAAATCAATAAATTCATAATAATAATAATAATAATAAAAAATGTGTATAAAAAAATAAATCGTAATTCATAAATAAATCAATAATGCAATATGATCGAAATCATATTAAAAAATGGGTCTGAGACTCTTAAATGATGAATAAATCATCATTTTATAATATCAACATCTAATGATTACAAATTTTCAAACATTGATGAGTATTAATATGTAATTTTAACCATTCATCAACGTTATTGAAATGCATACCACACAGTTTACAATCACCTCTCACTTTGGAACGATCTTTCTTCTTTGTACCCACTGGGTACTGGAAATGCAACAGTTTTAAATGATTTTTAAAAGTGTCACAACGGGAGAAACATCCGTTGGAGTGACATTCACCGTTATAGAAGGGACATTTGTAAAGGAATTTACCGATATCCTTTAAATGACTATTTTCATGTCTTATTAAATCATTCGATCTAGCGAAACCTCTTGAACATTTAAGACAAATATGTGGCCTTGAATTAATCGATAAATGTGTTGATTTATGTGTTGCTAAATTACTAAAATACAATTTACACTCCGGGCATTGTCTTTTTTTCCTATGATGTTGCTGATGTGATTCATTTACCGAAGTTGTTGAACTTGTTAATGTTGTTGTTGTTGCACTTGATGGTGATGTATCTAATGGTGATAATTGCTGTGATAATTGTGGTGTTCTTGGTAATGGTGGTAATGAAATTAAAGAATTTTCATCTTCTTTTTTTAAATTAGTATTTAATTGTGTATTTTGTGTTGGTATATTGATTGGTGGTAATTGATAAACAGGTAATGAACTTGTCATATATTTATAATTTGGTAATGTTGGATATGGTAATGGTAACGTTCTACTACTTGAATTTTCAAACATTTTATCTTCTTCTTGTTTTTGAATATTTTTTGTATATTCAGTAGTTATCCTACTCATTCAAACAAATTATAAAAGAAAAATTCAATTCAATTAACAATTTTATTTGATTTACAAAATTAAAACGGATTTTGTAAACTTCTTATACAATGGATTTTTTAATTTTTTGCTCAGGGGAGTGCACCTCGTTACCAAACACGCCTAATGAGGACAAGTCCGAGACATTTTTTTTCTCTCTTTCTCTCTCTCTCTCTCTTTTTCATGCCCCTGTGATTCTTTAAAACGGTTTTCTCTCGCTTCTCCGGAGAGGGCACGGAGATGCCACTAAGAGATCTGTGGTGGCTGAGTACGAAGATCAACTAGTCGATTTTTTTCATTTTATTTAATCGGCAATTCACGGTTTTTCTTCAATGTGATAGATCACATAGTATTTAACTCAAATTTAACCGATATTCAAATATGTCATGATCTAAATGATTAAAATAATACGGCAATTAGGCAAATGGAAAGCTTAAATTTGATTGTTTTTAACATTACACCTCAAATTCATTAATTATTAATTATTAATTATTTATTATTATTAGTATTATTATATATTTTTAAATCACTATACAAGTCTCTATTTTAACTATAATCATTATAACGATTTTGGAAAGTATCGTTTATATCATAAAATGTAAGTGAATATTTTTAATTCAAGTTTTGATATTAATTTTTTTTTTTGATTTTATCTTCTATTTTATATTATCTAAAATATTTTGTAACTTTGTAATATTTATATAATATTATTATGCCTTTCTTGATCTTATTCTATTAGCAATTGGAGTATTACTATTCTTGATTTCCAGTTTCAGTTTATTCAGTTTAACTGGCTTGTTCTTATAAACTTTGATATAGAAACTGATGAATAAGACTAAATAACTTGTCAAGATCAAGTAACCATACAGTGCCAGTTTTGTTGTACCATGACAAGTACCCATATTTGGTAACGTAGTTGGGAAATATTTATCAGCGTAAAAAGTATAAGTACTGAAATAGACAAAGATTAAATCTAAGACGAATTGTAAAATTTGAAATCTTGTCACATACTCTTTCCACCAAACTTTAATACCTCTTGAACTTAAATAGTAATACCAATACATAACTACGTGGACACCTAAATTTAACAAGATTGGTACCCATTCAACAGTGGTATGACCGACTAATTGAGTGAAACACAAAAGCAGTGTTGCACCATGATGATAAGTATGTAAGAACAATAATTTTTTTCTTCTTAATACTAAGAAAACAGTATCTAATAATTCAACATATTTAATCATGTAATTCAAATAATACAAGATGATTAATTCCTTTGTATACAGACCCTTGGAGCAAATTGAATAAAATATACCATATTGATAAACAATTGGTAAAATTTGTTCCAGTATCAAGATTAATAAAATTAAACTGATCAAAGTTAATAACAAATTATGCAATTGAAATAATAAATTCAACTTAATTGGTGACAAGTTGAGTTTGTTGATTGCAAATTGTCCACCAAATATTACGCTATAATATATGATAATCATCTTAATTACATCTGTATACCTGGACATAAAAGTTGACCCTTGAATAAATTCAAATTCTGTTGAATCATATCCTTTAACTAATTTGAAAAAATAATTAAAGATTGGGAAAAATTTAATACCAAATATATTATCTACCGATGGGGTAGACACTTCCAATGGTATATTTTGTAAGTGATATTTAATTACTTCCAATGTTGTTGACATTTTGAACAATTTGTTTATTAAAAATATAATTATGAAATTGATTTGATTTTCAAATTTTTCTTTCAATTTTTTGTTCTGGCGCTTCGGAACTAAAAAATTATCTGTAAAATTATCAATTTGTACGGGTTTACTGTGGGAGGTGGGTGGTATTTTGATACTGTATCAGATATAGATTACCTAATTGGCTCACCTATTACCTAATGAGTCTCTGTAGACAACTCAGATACCAATAATATTGTATAAATCTATATAAATCACTTCTCTCCTACCACAATTTGCTTCCGAAAGGAAAATTTTTACATTTTCCAATGTTGCTTTTCAATAATGGAATTGGATGGATGTAATAAAAGATAAAATGTCATTATCATTAAAAAAATAATTAATATTATACAGTCTTTGTTGAATTAATTGACTTATCCCAAAAATCTAAACTTGCCACAACATCATAACCTCTTTCATCTTCATAAGCGTACAAGATCTCTTGTGATGAACTATGTAATAAACGTATATTTTCTCCATTAATAACTCTTATTAATTCACCAGTTTCCACGTGTCTAATTTCAATAAAATTTGTATCAAATGCTAATAAATATGGATACCAAATGGCAAATGATTGTGGTAAACCTTCCCATGTAATTAAGAAATTTGAACGTGATCTCCATCCATTTCTATTAACATAAAATGAAAAATCAGAATAACTTAATAAGAAATCACTGTTGATACGATCAATCTCTAAAGGCTTTAAACCTTCCTTGTTGGTGACGAAATCTAATGACGTATCTGCAGGGTCTAATAATGATTCCATTGAATTTGTCTCCATTGACACAATTTCAAATCCTTTAGTACAACCAACACAAAGCTTGGTTTTCAAGAAACTGATAGAGACAGGTTCACTATTGAAATACAACTCCTTTGTTTCACTCTTAAATTTCTTCTTATTCAATTTCTTTTGTTGTATTGGATCAATTGGTTCAAAAACACGTATCAAGTGATTTGATCCATTCTTTGCAGCACAAACTAACATTCTTCCAGAACATATACCAACACGGAAAAATGATACATGTGTCGTTAATTCTTTACCTAATTTGGAATTCTTATTCAGATCAGGATTTTGTTGTAAGATATCTAATGACCATGACATTAATTTCTTATCTGTTAACACCAAGAATGTTTGATATTCTTCTAATACTTCTAATTGAATAATATTCACTTTGTTAATAACCTTGATTGGGGAACTAACAACTCTTTCTCCATTATCTGATCTACGAATATTACTTATATAAATACCACTATCGGTACCATAAAGTAATCTTCTACCACCATCAAATGGTACAACACAGTTGATCTTATTATTAGAATCAAAGAATTTTTGCGTTAATGGGATCAATGTAAAGATATCATTTTGTTCAATTAATTTCTTATGTTGTTCTTCAATTTTCTCCACTAAGGTCTTCTGTGTGGAATAATTAGTAGCATATAATGTCAAATCATAACCTTTACGTCCCATATACAAAAACGTTAATGGGAACTTGGTAGCGTTCATATTTGACGATACAGAGTTGCTATGCATTAACGTCGACCCTGTACCACTTGTCACTAATGAAGTACTTGTAGATTTCCTAGTGAGTTGTCTTAATATAGTACCATCTTCATTCAATGAGATAAATAATAACGGTAATGGGATTGGTCTTTGATAAACTTTATGTTGTTCTCTCTTATTAACGATCTTAATTCTAACAAACACTAACGAGTGATCAAATAGGTAAACATGAACTTCACCTTGATTATCCTTATCTTGATTTCTCTTTTTCAATACTCCTTTATAAAGTAATCTTCTATTAGGTGCAGATAATTTTAAATCAACAAATTCTCCTGGTCTATATTGTAATTTTTGCTTCAATACAATTAATTCATGTCTATCTGCCAGTTTACCTGTCTCTTCATTAATTCTTTGTAACACTTTCTCTAATAAGCCAATCAGTTTATCCAAATTCTCATAATCTGGTGATTCAGGCTTGGAATTATGTTTTATTGTTTTTAAAAGTAAGATATATTTGGGCATTCTCGTTGTAGGTTTAGACAAGAATGATGATATATCTAACCTTCTCGATTCCTTTAATCTCTCAGTTTCCTCGATAAAACGTGCAAATAATGGATTTGTTGTCTTTTGTCTTTCATACTCATATTTACCAAATACTTGTCCAGCACCATAATAAACAAATGGTTCAAAATGTGGAATAAATTGCAAGAATAAATCAGTGATTTGATCCACTATTGGTTTAGAATTTTGCTTTCTCGTCAACAGTTCAGCAAACTTAGCGTTAACAGCAAGAATTTCAATAATACCATTGAAAACTGTACGTATAAATTTTTCACGTTCTCTCTCGGGGATAATATTACTTTCACGTAATGGTCTAATCCAGAAATCCCTCATGTACTCTAAATCCTTAACGAAATCACGCTCAGTATAAATGGTTTCGAAAATGGTTTCTTGTCTTTTCAGTTCCATCTTGTCAACACTTTCCAAGATTTCCTTAGAGACACTATATGACCAAAGATGTTTAGATTCATCTGGCTCTTGTAATAATGAGAGATGGTTATCATTTTTCAATCCACCTTGTGGTTTCAAATTCAATCTTGCTTGTTGCTCTAATCTTCTTGGACATGCAATACTATAACATAATCTATTCTTAGTACAAGTTGGTGAATAACACTCAGTTAACAAGGTGAATACACCATTTACCGGTACTGTCTGTTGTTGCTGTTGTTGCTGCTGTTGCAGTTGTAGTTGCAGTTGCTGAGACAGTGGTAAAAATTGCAGCAGTTGTTGAAGTAATGGGAATTGCCCTGTTGTAGCGGACATTGGTGAATTTAATGTATCACTACTGAATGAATTATGCCTGGATTCTTGATTATCCTTCTCTTCATAAAAAGTGGTGATCGTATTGAATTGATAAACTTCACTTGTCGTATCTCTCAAACGATGTTCATATGTGACATCATGGAAAAATCTCTGAGCATCTAATGCTCTTCCCAACAACAATGCTAAATTTCTATCTGAAGTTCTAATTATATGCAGTATAACATCAACAGCTTCAGACCCTGTAAAAGCGTCTCTATATTCTAAACCATTTTTCAATCTAGAACCGAGCACAATACGTTCTTGAAATAATTTGGCCACCCTGGAGAGCAATGCAGGGTATATGCTTGGTCTTCTACTTGCAGTAACTATGGCCTTTGATGCGATAGATGAATTACTTACACTTCTATCCATGTTTCTCAAATTTTGTGAAGATGATGATTTTCTTTTGGAAAGTGAACCTTTCAGTAATGATGAGAAACTTCTTGATTTTGACCCTAAATTAGGACTACTATTACCACTACCATTCAAACCATTAATGCCATTATTATTACTATTATGTGACATATCAACTTTTTGCGGTATTATCCTACCACTCAATGTTGCGGCTGGCTTGACATTTTGTTGATGATACTTATCATGAGAACTTAAAGACATAGTTCTTGGAGCAGCACCACCGTTGCCACTTTGACCATTTGACGCGGTGTTCAACTCTGAATGAACGGCACTTGTCGATACAGATCTTGGAGCAGCGTTACCGTTTCTATTGAAAAACCCTAAGCCTTGTCTCAAAATAGGACTACGTTGCGGTCCAGATTGGAATGTAGAATGTGATGTCAGTGTTGGGGAATTCCTGAACCTTTCAGGCACCAGTTCCGGAACTGAATTCAAATTAGTTTTCAAAGGCGGGAATGCATGATGTGGATTCCCCTCCATTCTCCTTTGAGGCGGTATTTGTTGTTGAGGTAAAGGTGCTTGATGCTGTTGATGATGATGCTGTGGTTGTTGTTGTGAATGCTGGAAGGGCCTCATCTGTTGAGGCTGCGGTGCTGCAGAGTGGCCCATTTGGTGGTATGGATGAGGCATTTGTGGCTGTCTTAATGGTTGCCTTTGTTGTTGTTGTTGCAGTTGTTGATGAGTTTGAGGGTCAGCGCTAACCAGCCTCTGTTGCGGAGGACGCTGTGGAATTGACAGTTGAGATTGCGATTGGTCTTGATGATTATATGGACCATTGGAACCAAATGGATTCAGATATTGTCTTTGATCGTTATTTGTATTAGGGGTCATTGATTTTTTAAGTGGATCCAATGTTGGTCTATAATTAGGTAAATCTTGTTGTGAATTTGATTTTAAATTATATTGTTGTAAATGAGCAGGAACGTTAACCATTCTCTGCTGTTGCTGTTGTTGCATTTGCAGCAGCTGGGACTGCTGATGCTGCTGCTGTGGCAGCAGTAGTGGCTGTTGCCTTGGCTGAGGCAAAGCAGGAATAGCTGATATATCCAAAGGAGGCAGTTGATGTACATGTGAGGACTGATTTGGCTGAGAAGATCTTCGCAGACCAAAAATGTCGTTGAAAACGTCCTCTCTATGGATATTGCCCGAGGATGAAGCCATAGTGTTTCCTAAGAATATCTAAGAATGGATTGATGGATAATGACAACGTGCTATTACTGATCCACCGCCGATACTTTCCTTTCCTTTCAAATTAAAGCCAGAAGTGATTTCACAAAAATTCCCACCACGCAAAGAGTAAAAAAAAAAGCGAATATGAAAACAAACTCTTGCACTACCCTGGGGGAGTGATATAATTAGCAGTAAATGGGCGTACTATCTATTTAGAAAGCTATCTTATATTTGAATATGGTGATATAGTAGTGATATATATAGTGATGATAAATATGTAAAAATTTATCTCTTCATACCTCTGTATCTATAAATAATCGAAATTTAGACCCCAATTTCATGTTTTGGAACAGTTTGGCCCACGGGACACGACCGGCTCGTTTCTCAATTCTCACTTTGAGAAAAAAACACCGAATTTAACCACAATTTAGAAAAGACCATTTGGCAGATCCGATAAGAGTAATACTAATTAAAGATCAATTGAATATGCCTGTATGTATTATAAGATGTTGAATAATATTCAATTAAGATAGATTACTAATTCATAGAAAATATAGGCTTATCATTCTACTTTCCTTAGTGAAGAAGACTCCGTTGACACTAGAGTTGTTGGCAATTTTGCTATACTACCAATAAGAACCAAATTTAGAGGTCCATCATTCCCAACAAGATCCGATTACGATATAATTGATGAAGTATTGGATCTCTTTAGGGCCAATTCATTTTTCAAAAATTTTGAAATAAAAGGTCCTGCAGATCGTACATTAATTTATGGAATCTTATATATATCATCAGCTTTAAACCTTTTAAATAACAAGATTGATGAACATGAGGCACTCAGAGTATTGAGTAATTTGGCATTGGATCATTTCGCCATCCCAGGTGAAGTTGGATTCCCTTTGAATTCATTATACGCTGCTCCTGCTAATAGACAAGATTCAGATTTATTAAGAGGTTATTTACAACAGTTTAGACAAGAATTAAGTACAAGATTAGTCGAGAGAATTTATAAAGATGATAAATCTAAACCATCTAAGTACTGGTTAGCATTCCAAAGAAAGAAATTTATGAATAAGAGCTTATAATAAAAGCTAATTTAGATTGTATATTGTAATTTGAATTTTTACTTTTTATTTGATAAAAACACAATATTCTTTATTTAAAACTAAACTAATAATAACAATGAAATGAATAGAAATTGCAAAAATATAAAACTATTAAAATCTACATAATAACAAATTTTAAAAGCTAAAGCAATTGGAAAATATAAAAAATAAATGAATGTAACTTGTTAAGTTTTTTTTTCTTCTTTCTCTTCACCAATCATCATCATCATCGTCTTCTTCTTCTTCATCACTACTGACTCTACCTGATTTAGCCTTGATTGCTTGTGCTAAACTGCCGGCTAATGAAGTATCTTCTTGCTTCTTAGCCATCAATGCCGCTGCTAAGCCACCTCCCATGGCACCATTACCATTAGTAGTTACCGAAGTGGCAGCAGTAGAGTTCGAGTTATTAGTGGATAAATTGTTACCATACCCGTTTGAGCTAGATGCCACTGATGCTGCCACTGGTGCTGGAGCAGGCGCAGCGGCGACACGTGGTGCACTAGCTGGTTCTTCATATGGTACCACATACGCCAGAGGAACCCAACCCTGTTTAGTGCCTTCTAAATTCTTAGCCAACCACCAACCATTGGCTTCTTGTTGAAGAATGTAAACCACTGTGTCCTTAGTGACAGGCAACTCTGAAGCAGAACCGGTACCGACAAAATCATAAGCGGCCTTGAATTTAGGATATTCAGGTTGCTTAGGCTGTGGAGGTGGAGGTGGAGCTACAGGTTGTGCAACTGGCTGAGCGACTGGTTGTGCTGCTGGCTGAGCGACTGGTTGTGCTGCTGGTTGGACAACTCTCGATTGTCTTGGAGGAGGTGGAGCCAGTCTCTTCTTTGCTGGCACAGGTGGCTTAGAGTGTCTCAGTGGTGGAGCCGCTGGCTTACTTTGATGTGTATAAGCAGCTGCAGCTGCGGCGGTAGCGTCATGGTAATTAACCGGTGTATTATTCAGTTGTGGAACCGATGGAGGTGGTGGTTTCCTAAGAGTAGTAGTTCTAGCCACTGGCGCTGAAGGCTGATAGACTTGCTGTGGTTCTTGATAAGTTTGTTGCACAACAGCAGGTTGTTGCGGTTGATATGAACTTGTACTATTACCATAATTCAACAACAGTTCAGACATCTTACCTCTTGGCTTAGGACGCTGTTTTGAATTGGCAGGATTACCACGTCTAACAGTGACAGTACCACTCTTATAACTATCACCATTCAAAGGAGCACTCTCTGTGTTTTGGAATTTGATAACGTGTAATTTGGAACCTGGTTTCTTATGGTATTGGATAGTGAGTCCAATATTAATAGCCATATTTGGTGATAATTTCTTCAAATGTGTGACTAATTCAGTCTTGAATCTAAGATTGATGAATGGATCAGGTTGTGTTTGAGAATTTATTATCAAAGCGACCCAATCATCTTGTAATGAAGATAACTCGACGGAGTGAATATGATTCACTGGGATAACATATTCTCTAACAACCAGTAATTTCTTGTTTTGATTATTGATAGTCTCTGCTAAGATGTAAAGAGTAGTCTTGGTTAACATAACTGTTCTTGGTGATCTTGTTGAGGATCTACCGAATTTGTGGAATAACGTTTCAGCTTTACTACTGAATACGATAAATTCACTTATACCTGCTTGCTTCTTCAAATATGCACCTCTTGATCTAGCGTCATTAGCATTTAAATAATCTCCCATGAAAGCTCTGCTACCCAACAAAGATAAAGTTCTTCTTTGCTTTTGGTTATTTAATAATGAATTACCATAATCTCTTAATTGTTCATACTTGTTACCACTCTTGTAACTTCTAATATATCTTTGCAAGACAGTGGCAGCGTCAATCATCTTTTGGATTCTTCTTCTCCAGGCTCTTTGAATTCTTATGGCCATAGTATCGAAATACTTATCTTTCAAATCTTCTAAACCGAAAATTGTCTGTGGAGATTTGATAAAGATCTTAGAGATACCGATTTTGTATTCATCTTGTGGCACACTAGCTGCATGCAAGATATATTGAATAGCTTGTTGAGTATCACCTTGGAAAATATATTCACCAGCGTAACATGTCTGTGGCGAAAGCAAGAAAAATCTTTGTACAAATTGATCAAATGTTGATCTATGTGAGAAACCGGCTTTTCTAATCTTAACATTCTCTTTCAAACCAAGATATTTAACTTGATGCAAGACATTTTTGGTGTTGTACTCCAACGGCAGTTTGTTTTCATTTGGCTTGATAGTTCTAATATAAGCCGGTGTACATTGTGATAATTTTTCAACTAAGGCATTAGCACTCAGTCTGATCTTATCACTCGCAGTAGGTGGTCTCTTCTTTGATGAAGTATCGATTTTTTCAACAAGGTTGGCTTGCACGAAGGCATTTGTTGAAGTAGCTAACATCTCAACCAAATCTTTCAACATTGAGTCTTTATTCTTATCAGTCATACCATCGATATCATAAGTGACATCACCAGCATAATGATGAACAATGAATTTATTTGATCTTAAATCGAATTGTTGATTAGATGAAATCATATTCAATCTTTGAGCAAAAGTTTGATCTGCAGCGTATGAATCAGCATGAGCTGTGGCACATGCATCATTTAAAGTGGAGAAGATACCACCTCTCTTGTTTTCAATTAAATCACAGACAACTTTGTTATCGAAATATTTAATTGGAGTCCATGTAATTTGTTCATTTTTATATTCTTCTTGTTCTTGTTTAATTGTTAATTCAATAAATACTTGTTGTAATTTTTCATTAACATAATTAATACAAAATTGTTCAAAACTGTTATTTTGGAAAATTTCAAAACCGTAAATATCCAAGATACCAATTGATTTCAAACCTTCTAAAGTCGAAGTCGAAGTGTGTAATGAGACATTAACTCTCATGACAATCCAATCAAATAATTTACTGTACAAGCCTTTAGCTAACCCGTCTCTAACAGCGGTAGCCTGTGTGATATTCAATGGAACATGATAAATGGAACCACGTTTCATACCATGGTTAGTCTCGACGGTTCTCTCTGTAATGGATTTAGTAAGTTGTTCAGCGTCAACCTGTAAAAGGTAAGCGACAAATTGTGTAACACTTGCATCTGAAACCAGAGCGTTACCTTCTTCGTTTTCGGCAAATTGAATATTACCGATCCATAAGATGGAAGCTAAGACTCTAAAGATTTCGTCTTGTTCCAGTTGTCCCACACCAATGATTTCCATAGCTTTTAAAGTTTCATTGAAATCTTGTAAATCATCGATACCTGCAACAGAGGTACAGCCAGCACCGTTTGTATATATATAACTTTCTGGTGGTTGTACCCCGAAATTTTGTCTATATTTGTCGGATTTAGCCAATTGATAAAAGATATGATAATTTCTCTCTGATTTCAATTGATAAACGACTCTATTCTTTTCTAACAAATAATTTGTAATATTACCAGCTACAGGGTGATTTTCATGATTAAAGAAAATTTCAAGATACTTACCATGTCTTGAAGAATTGTTATTTCTCAATGTCTTTGCACAACCAAATGATTCTAATAAAGGATTTGTAGCTAAGACCATATCTTTAATCTTTTGAATCTGAGCCGATGATGAACCACCGGATACGGAAGCAATGTATTGCATAATTCTCTTTGCCGCTTCGGTCTTACCAGCACCAGATTCACCGGAGATGATAACACATTGGTTCTCCTGGTAAGATTTCATCTGGTAATACATTGACTCTGCAATGGCAAAGACATGGGGCAGTACTTCCAATCTATTTTTCCCCTGATATCCCTCCATTATCGAATCTGTATATATACCTAAATCCTTGAAAGGATTGACACTAATCAAGACATTCCCGATATAAGTATAGATAGTGTTATTCTTGAACCTCTTCTCAAGATTCTCATTAATTGATTCATCGGTAACGGTAGATAACAAAGTCAAGTCACTCACACCAACTTCTTTCTTCTTTGTAGAGTCGAATTGCAGCTTCTGAATGGCCCTTTTCTCCGGCTGCAGCTGTTGCAGCGTCTTATTACGGCCCGCTCTCTTCGTGATACCCATTGCTGTATTCTAAAGAACTATATCTTAAATTCGAATGATATGATATCTTGAAAGTGAACAAGTAACCTCTTCCCATGTTAAACCGAACTTTTTCTTTTTTTTCTTTTGCTTTTCGTTTTTGCCATTGACGACTTTTCTGCGCTTTGGCTTCGCCTTATTAAGACAAGGGAAGACCAAGAGACAAGGGATATGGCTGACACGTTCAGGATATTGATCACTACTGATAACCATGTCGGGTACCAGGAGAACGACCCGGTGCGAGGGGACGACTCGTGGAAGTCGTTCGAAGAGATCATGTATATAGCCAAGGAGCGAGATGTGGATTTTGTGTTACAAGCAGGAGACCTTTTCCATGTGAACAAGCCCACGAAGAAATCGATGTTTCATGTGATGAAGACATTGAGATCGGTGTGTTATGGGGATAAGCCCATTGAGTTCGAGATCGTGTCGGACCCTTCATTGGCTATTGACAATAGAGGCTTAAACCATGCTAATTTCCAAGACCCCAATATCAATGTCTCGATCCCATTTTTCGCCATCGCTGGGAATCACGACGATAGCACTGGTGATGAATTGTTAGATGCAATGGATTTACTTTCGGTGAGTGGGTTGATTAACCATTTCGGGAAGAATTTGGAGAATGATCGAGTCACTGTAGCACCTTTGTTATTGCAAAAAGGGAGCACTAAACTCGCATTGTATGGATTGTCCAATATAAGGGATGAGAGATTATACAAGACTTTCTTAGATGGGAATGTAAAATTCTTGAGAGCTGCTGGGAAGCATCAAGACAGTTTTTTCAATTTACTTTCAGTGCATCAAAATCATTCTGCTCATACGGATACAAGTTACTTACCTGAATCCTTCTTACCAAATTTCTTAGATTTTATCGTTTGGGGTCATGAACATGAATGTATACCCTACCTGACACCAGCACCTAATGGAGGTTCTGTCTTGCAACCTGGTTCAAGTGTAGCCACGTCGTTATCACCTGGGGAGACACTGAAGAAACATGTATTTATCCTCTCTGTAACAGGGATGGACTATAAATTAGAAGCTGTTCCATTGAAGACTCCGAGACCTTTTTTAATGAAAAATATCGATTTAACTGAGTCAGATATCTTACCTGGATCAGGTAATAAGAATGAAGTGATACGGTACCTCACAGAGGAGATTGAGATGTTGATAAAAGAAGCAGATGAAAATTGGTTGCAATTGAATAGAGAGGAGGAAGACAATGAAGAAGATGAGATTACTGCAAAACCTCCACTTCCTTTAATACGATTAAAAGTTGAATATACTGATGATTATCAAATTGAAAATCCAAGAAGATTTTCCAATAGGTTTGTCGGTCAAATAGCTAACGTTAACGACGTCATATTATTACATCGTAAGAAAGTTGTCAACAAGAATACAAAGAGGACAACAAAAAAGGATAGTAAACAGGAAGAGGATACTGACAGTCAGAATGTGAACGTGGCGACATTAATTGATTCATTCTTGGTTGATGATGAACTTAATATCATCTCCAAAGATGAAATCACTGATGCTATCAAAGTATTTATTGAAAAAGAGGATAAGAATGCCTTAAAGGATTTTATCAAATTAGAACTCGAAAGAGATTTTGAAAAGTTATTAAAATTAGATGAAGGGGGTGATATGTCATTACAAGATGAAGATATCCCAGCAGCACAATCACTGTCACAATTGAAAAAAGGTTTCAAAGAGATCTTAAAAGAGATGGCAAAGGAGAAGAAACTGGAAGAGAAAAGAACAGAACAACTGAAATCACAAAGAAAACAGACTGTGAAAAGTAGTGAAATTGTCATGAGTTCAGATTCAGATTTCGAAATGTCTCCAGAAGTCGTTAGTCCGAAACCGAGACTGACTCTTACACGTGCTACAAAGAAACAAGAAGTCTTAGAGATTGTTTCAAACTCTGACCAGGAAATTTACAGTGATGATATGATGAGTGATGATGATGATCTTATTGATGTTCCGCCACCTAGACAACCTGAGAAACGTGGGAAAGTCACTAAGCTGACCAAGCTGACCAAGCTGACCACGAAGAAGACTAAGAAACCCACCACTGGTGAATCTCAAAATGTAATGGATCTTGTACGTAAATTAGCTAGTAAGAAATGAATATTATTTTTAATTGCCGCATTCGGAAATTTTCTTTGTAGCGTAAGAAAAAAAAATATTCACGAAATGGAAATAATCATAAAATAGGAGAAAGGATTGAATTGAATTGAATTGATCAAGAATTGAAAGAAGATGAGCACTACCGAGAATGATGCTATGGATGTGGATACCAATGAGAAAGAGGTCATTGAAGAAAAAGAACCTAGTGTGGCAGAGGAAGCACCAGTAGAAGAGGAAGATGAAGAAGAAGAACTTGACGAATTCAATGATAATCTGGATTCATCATTACCAGGGACCAAATCTAACATCGCGGAGACTAGTCGAAGCGCCTCCATGCAGCCATTAATCCCTGAGCTTCCCGAGTTGACAAGAAAAGACAAGTCGCTACGAGAGATCTTGTCAATGATGGATGATTATTCACCAGTGATTCCTGATGCTGTAACAGATTATTTAATGGCAAAGAATGGATTACAAATAAATGATTTAAATATTAAAAGATTATTACTGTTAGCTACACAAAAATTCATTAGTGATATCGCACAGGACGCGTATGAATATTCAAGAATAAGAAGTAATACAGTTAATAAATTGAAAAACACTTTGAATAATAATCAACTTAATCCTCCATCACAACAACAATCACAACTGGGACGTTCACTGGGTGCCAATGCATCTAACGCAGCAACAGCGGGCACTAGTGGGAATAGTGCTAATCCTAATAATGAAAAACTTACATTGACTGTGGAAGATTTATCAAGTGCATTGGAAGAGCATGGTGTTAATATTAAGAGGCCCAGTTTTTATCGTTAATTGTTTTTAAAATGATTTAACTTTTGTATCAAAAACAACCATTCTTCATTTCTTTTGTATGCCATTTATATATATAACGAAATTCAATTTTAATAAAGCTTTTAGTTTATGATTTTATGTAATTATGCGACTGAGTGGCTTTGAACTTTAATACATGAAAGGTTCTTCTGCAAGGAATTAAGATTATTACCATGACTATTAGTACTATGAAAGATTTCTCTAATCAATCGGACACGTGAGAGATGATATATAATCTACGATTGAAAATCCGTTTATATTGGTAAGAATTCACTTTAACTTAATTAAACCACTATCAACCCTATCCATATCGGAAATGACCTCGATAGGATTAAAATTCTAATAAAATCAGTGTAATGCACTATCTGGGATATCGAAATCAATTTATATTTGTATCATATAGTCAATTACAAGTGTATTTGAAATAGTCAATACTATAGTGTAAATCCCTTTAAGCGAAACATTAGCGATGCATCCTCTTTGCAACTCCACACCCTTAGACATGATACCATCCTACCTCAAAGAGCCATTGAACAGTACAGAATCCAAGACTTCCAAATCCATATCTTAAAGGTACATACACACCAACCATATTTCTTCATGGTTATTCCGACCCATTTCCCCACAATTTTCCCGTTTGCTAAATGTGACAAAAAAATGAAAAATGATGATGTCAAAATTTTATGCTTTATATTGAACACTTGTAGAACAAGTATTAAACAACGTAAAGAGTCATATAGTATCCAAGATGACAAAGAGGAGATTGACAAAGATTTTGAATGATAATTTAGTCCCCCACGCTCCCAAGGATACCAAAACAAATAGTACAGAGGCCGAGACTTTTTTCATTTACGATGACCCCAAGGACAAATCCACCGAACTGAAACAAGACACCGAGTCACGGTCTTCTGAGACTTCGTCGACTCTAACTGAACCGTTCCGTAGTCATCGTCATTTACAGAATAGACATATCCAATTAATAGGTATTGGAGGCACCGTCGGTACGGCGCTATTCATATCCATCGGTACTGGACTTTACAGTGGTGGCCCCTTGAGTTTACTTTTAGGTTTCACCTTATGGTGTATTCCCATCCTTTGTGTCACTGTGTCGACCGCGGAGATGGTATGTTATATGCCTATCGAGTCACCATTTGTCACTATGACGGGGATATTCTGCGATGAGGCTTTAGAGTTTCTGCAAGGTGTGAATTTTTGGGTTTTGGAATGTGCATTGATTCCATATGAGATCACTGGTGTGCATACGATTATCAGGTATTGGAACGATACTCATAGTCCAGGGATTGAACTAGGTGTTCAAATCGTGTTGTATGCTTTGATTTCTGTCTCTGCTATCTCCGTTTATGGAGAAGTGGAATTTTGGTTAAGTATAGGTAAGGTGCTTTTAGCATTTGGGTTAATGTTATTCACTTTCTTCACTATGGTCGGCGCTAATCCACATCGTGACGTCTACGGGTTCAGAAATTGGCGTTCACCATCACCTATGATGGAATACTTATCCACAGGGGATTTGGGTAGATTTCAAGGATTTCTTGCTTGTCTTATCCAACTGTCATTCACTATCGCTGGCCCAGATTACGTCTCATTAACAGCTATAAATTGTGGAGGTAAAAACGTGAGACAAAAGATATTACCTAAGGCGTTCAAGCAAGTGTTTTATCGTTTAACTTTAATGTTCATCGGTGGTGCATTATGTGTTGGGATAGTGTGTTCACCTCGTGACCCGAAATTGATTGATCTGATAGAGAATTCAAGACCTGGTGCTGGTCAGTCACCATATATCGTCGGGATGCAAAATTTAGGATTACAAGCCGTGTTACCACACATTGTCAATGCATTATTAGTACTCGCCGCGTTCAGTGCAGGTAACTCATATACTTACTGCTCATCGAGAACTTTATTTGGTCTCGCTAAGAGTGGTAGAGCTCCGAAATTTTTCACATATTGTAGCAACAATGGTGTACCTTTATTTTGTGTCCTGTCAAGTCTAATTTGGGGGTTATTGTCACTTTTACAATTAGGCGATAATTCATCCATAGTGTTGAACTGGATTGTCAATTTGATCACTGCATGTCAGATGATCAATTATGCAATGATGTCCTTTACATATTACCACTTCTACAAATTCACTCGAAGTAAAAGTTTCAATCGTCAATCGTTACCATTCAAGAGTTGGGGTCAACCTTATACTACTATATTCGGTGGCTTTTGTTGCTTTGCCATGGTTTTCATCAACCCTTACACCTTATATTACCCATCTAGAGAGTACTGGGACTTAAAGACATTTCTTTTCTCGTTCTTAATGTTATTCATCGATGTAGCATTATATATCGGCTACAAAATCCTTAAAAGGACTAAATGGCAGCGGAAAGACGATACTCAACTACTGAAATACCTCGTTGAAATAGAGAATTATGAGGCGAACTATATAGAACCCGAACTGATCCACCCACCTGGTGGAATAAGACGTTATTTGAAAAAATTAGAAAAGTTGTTGTTTTAATCTTACAGTCTTTATGAAGTAGAAAAAAAAATTATTTAAAAAAAAAAATATTCAAGATACACAAGTAATTTATATTGTACACATAGGTAAATACACCACGAGAGATGTCGACAGGGATACCAGTGAAGTTATTAAACGAGGCCCAGGGCCACATAATCACGCTAGAGTTGAATAACGGGGACATGTGCCGTGGGAAATTGATAGATAGCGAGGACACTATGAATGTATCATTGAAGGAAATCATATTGACAAAGAAGACGGGGCAAATTGAACATCTTGATCATTGCTTTATACGAGGCTCCAGCGTGAGATTCTTCAGTATCCCGGAGATATTGTCGAATGCTCCTATGCTCAATACTAATTTCGTGAGACCTCCTGCTCCTATTAGAGGCAGAGGTGGACCAAGGAGGTGATTTATTTAGAAAATATAGTGTAATGATACGTTTAAAATAAATAACATATAATATTGTAGTGATTGAGATAAAGTTTATATAATTTCTATGCTCTAGTTGATAATTCGATATTTTCTTCAATTGGAACTCTTGCAGATGTTTCATCCTTTGGTTTACAATAGACGATACAAATGGCACTACCGATAATGATAAAGAATCCTAACCAACTCAATAACGGTGGGATATGGTGCCAAATAGTAACTTCCCAAATCAAAGCCCATATCATCTGTGTATAAGTCATCAACGAAGTACGGCCAGCCTTTTCACGTTGAATCCCTGAAGTTAAACAGAATTGCATAATGAATCCACTTAATCCAATTAATATGAAGTAGAACCATTGTCTACCATTCTGAGGTAATTGGAAAGTGTATGAGGGTACGATAAGAATAGCGAAGAATGACACTATACAGCACCATAATGAGTAATACGACACAGAGATCAACAGATGCAGTCTCTTACCGATGAACCTGATGACCACCACCACTGACCCGGCACCTAAAGTACCTAATAACAGTACTGCAACAGCCAAATCTCTCTTGACAGGGTCCGGGGTTTCCACAGTCTCGTCGGCACCTGTCGAGATACGATCACCAAAGAGGAATGTAGGTCTCGCGATGAGTACAACACCGACCAACGACACAGCACCACCAAGTGCTTCAACCACTGTATAACGTTCTTTCAAAATAACCCATGCTAGTATCCCAGTAATCGTTGGAGCTAAGAAGATCAACACTGTGGCGTCACTAACACTTAAGTATTGCAATGAATAATATACACCAAACACACCAAAGAACCCAGTAAAACCTCTAAGCATTAACCATTTCCTCAACTCTGGAGGCCCCCAAGGCGCATTAGGGATATGGTTTACACGCATGTATATGATACTCAAAAGGAACGTAGCTGACATTCGTACAAATAAAATTTGAAATGGATTCATTGTATCTTCGAAATCAGAGTCGGTTTCAAGTAATTTACATGACATATTCATCATTGAATTGAAAAATTGTGCCAAGATAACTAATGATAATCCGACATTTGGCAGAATCCAATTTTGATAAAATCTTTGTATGAAATTACTGTTATCACCAATTTTGTCAGCAGAAGCCGTCAAATTGGCACTATGGGAAGATGAACGCGGCTGTTGCTCGTCTTCACCAGTGGCAAAGAATTGAAGTGAATCTTGTGACGAATCTTTGCTTAGCAAAGTGTTCTTGAAATCATTATCCTCGTCTGCCATATTAATATTTATCAATTTTCACATATAAATGTATCTTTTGATCTGAGTAATGTTAAATTTTGACAAAATTTACAAAAAATTGTAAAATTGTGTAGAAACTCCGAATTTAAAATATACAAATTGTACAAATATACTATAAACCGTCTGAACCGGAACCTTTTAACCCATTGATCTCGAACAGCGTGGAAGAGACCATATCCCAATCGATCATGGCGTCAATGACGAATTCAACACCAATTTGAACATCACCGCCCATTAAATATTCAGCGATTAACAGTCCGTAAACTTCACCATCGGTGACTATGATGTCATTTTGTGATAATTTACAACTAGTAGATTTATCATCGGTTTGACATTGTAACCACTGGGTGATATCCATATGGCCAAATTTGCGGTCCAAGTAGAGTAAATCTACTAAGCCTTTCAAATTGGAGATTTGTAAATTAGGTAAATGGATCCAATTAGGTATATATAAATCGAAATTTATATCACCAGATTTCAATTGTGGATGATCGATACCGTTATCGATATTTAATTCTAAATTCGATATCGAGACATTTTGGATAATAGAATTAGATCCTTCGATCATGTAATTGGATAATGTCGGGATATGATATGGGATCTCGATACGATTTAATAAGTCTCTGTTAACCCAAAGTGGGAAAATCTCTTCGTTACGTTTGGATGATTTGATATAAAAAGATGAACCTGGTTCTTTGTAAATGATTGACTGGACTAATTTGGATAGCGGTGACGCGGTGCCATCTGAACATTTGTCAAAGAACGTTGAAGGTAATACATTTAATGATTTCAATTTCAAATGATTATCCACTGTATTTTCCAAGAAATTTGATAGTCCCGACACTTTAGATTCGATCAATGTAAAAGTCTCATTACAACCGTCCATGAGTAAATCCAGATAAATGAAATCTGGGATGCTTGGAATATTCTTGATATATTTTGAAAGTAAATGATCATCCTGAGACGACTTGATCCATAATGAGGAATCAATCTCACCTTTCAGCACTGTTAACTCTTCCAAGGCCAGTGTATGACTATACAACTCATTTATCAAGTCACTTGGATCGACTTGTACATCTTTAAAATTGAAAATCATATTCTTAATAGGGATCCGCAACGGGCCCACTTTGATTTTCAAAAGCAAATTCCCATCTAGTTCGATTATGCTTCTATTGATAATGATATCCTTAAGTGCCTTTAATATAGACAGAGTATCTGGCTTGATACTTATTTGTAACATTAACTTATTCTTGGCCCCCTGACGTACTTTAACATTAAATGGAGCCACTTTCACTTTCCCAACAGGAACATAACGATGTTCACCTGTGCTGATAGTGATAGTGATATTATCTAAATCTAAATTCAAATTATCCACCATATACGAATTCCAAACGAGATATTTTAAAGTGATTGGATCAAGTTCATTATTGAGGTAGTCTAACGAAGCATCCGCATCGACCGATAAGTTGATTGTCTTTTGTTCACTATCGATACCATCCAAATGGACATCGTTGATTTGTAATTGCAGCGAGTCCACCACTGTGGTCTCGATATTGCTGTAGAGTCTAATACTGCATACTACAACCAATATCAACATCATCACCGCAATCAGCAAGGCAATGCCCCTCGACCACAATCTGAATCTCCTCTTATGCGGATGATTTTCACACGCTATCAACCCCAGTTCATCATCATCGTCACCTAACACTGTAGGCATCGGTGGTAGCAGTTGAAGTAAAGGTGTATGTTCGCTACTCTGATGGCTCATCTCGTATGTCTTTGTGTCTCTTGTTAGTTTGTGTCATTTGCTTTTTGCTTTTTCTGTTTTCAGTCGCCGCTCTCAGCCATCGCTTGGGCATCGCCAGTGCTTCCAGTTGCCATAATTACATTGAGCAGCTATATAGAGAATATTTGGTTTATCTATTTACTAGTACTATCTACATCTAAATCTAATAACCACACAGGTTAATTCACTCTACTTTAAATGTATATACTATATCTTATCTCTATACTTTAATATGAGTAAAAAAAAATTTTCCACTCTGTGAATTTTCAATCTATATACAAATTAAAGATGTTATACTTAATAGGATTAGGTCTCAGTTACGAGACAGATATCACCGTCAGAGGTCTTGAAACTGTGAAGAAATGTAAAAGAGTGTATTTAGAAGCCTATACTTCGATATTAATGGCCGCATCATTGGAATCATTAGAAGAATTTTACGGTCGTGAAGTGATCTTGGCTGATAGAGAATTAGTCGAAACTGGTAGTGATAAGATCTTAGAAGGTGCCGATGAAGACGACGTTGCTTTCTTAGTGGTGGGCGACCCATTCGGTGCCACGACACATAGCGATTTGGTTATCAGAGCTCGTGAATTGGGTATTAAAGTAGAGGCCATCCATAACGCCTCAGTGATGAACGCTGTCGGTGCCTGTGGTTTACAATTATATCAATTTGGACAAACTGTGTCACTTGTATTCTTCACCGATACCTGGAGACCAGATAGTTTCTATGCGAAGATCAAAGAGAATAGGAAAATTGGGTTACATACCTTATTATTATTAGATATTAAAGTTAAAGAGCAAAGTATAGAGAATATGGCTCGTGGTAGATTAATTTATGAACCACCACGTTATATGGACATCGCTACACTGGCCCAACAGTTATTAGAAGTCGAAGAGAACAGACAAGAACAAGCTTACACTCCAGACACTCCATGTGTTGCCATCTCAAGACTTGGATCACCAACTCAGAAATTTTACGCTGCTAGCTTACAAGAATTAAGTGAATACGATGCTGGTGAACCATTACATAGTTTGATCATGTTAGGTAGACAAGTTCACGATTTAGAGTTGGACTATTTGTATGAGTATTGTGATAATAAGGAGAAATTCAAGCTGTTGGTGACTAAAGATCAAGAATTTTTCAAACCACCACCTTATGTACCACCAGTAGAATTAGATGATTAAATATATAGTCTACAATAGAATCAAAACTTGTAATTTCAATTACTTATATATGATCACCCAGGAGGTAAATCAGCGACATCGATTTCTGGAGCAGCCAGTTCTTCCTCTTCTTCAGGGTATTCCAATGGAGTTCTTGGTAAGGCCATTAAACCAGATCTTGCGATTTCTAATATCCCGAAAGGTTGAATTAATTTAATAAAAGCGCTGACTCTTGATGGTTTAGCACTTAATTCCACAATACAATTTCTTTCACTAATATCAACAACTCTACCACCAAATTGCTTTGCTAAATTTGTTATATTTTCCAAATGAATATGTTTTTGTCTTAAGGCTTCAGATGGGAATAAGTTATTTGGATGGTATGGAGACTCATGAGCGATCTCGATGGCGATGTCTCCGTCTTTATGATGAGCCAATAATTCTTGGAAATATTCTGGTCCTAAGATTGAGACACGAGCTAATAACATTTCTCTCTTTATAATTTCACTATTTGAGTAATCTAATACCGCGTAGACAGGAACTAAGTCCTCGATTTGTCTTCTTGCCTGCTCGATAATAGCGTCTTGTCCCAGTAAGATTATAGTCATACGAGATAAGTCTTTGACTTCGGTATTACAAACAACCAATGAGTCAATATTGAAACCACGAGCGGCCAAAGTTGATGAAATCAATGCTAATACACCAGGTTCATTTTGTACCAAACAGTTCAAAACATGTTGTTTCTTAGTTGGTCTAGTTGGCACTGGGGTCTCATACAAGATGGAAGAGACCGCAGCATCAGCTGACCAATTTGGTGCTTCTAAAGTTGGTAATGCAGGTCTTCTCTTATTTCTATGAAGTTGCTTATAGGCGATAGCCGAAGTAGACGATCTTGAACCGCAACTTGACGACGAAGAGATGAATCTCCTCATCATCCCAGCAGCTACTGAGGCAGTAGACCATTGTGGGTGTCTTGCCAACATCTCTAATACTGATCCAATATCAATTTAATCTATTAATTTCGTAGTGATATGAAAATTGACGAAAATCCAAAAGTTCAGCGAGTGAAAGAAAAAAAAAATTTTTGAGTCATACAGTGAAAGTTATTTACGGATACCACATTGGTACAAGATATTATTATTATATTATTGTAGAACACTTTATATAACTATATGAATTATCCAGTCAAGGTGACTAATTCTTCAGCACTGGTAGGATGGATGGCGACACAACTGTCGAAATCCAGTTTAGTAGCGCCCATCTTGATAGCGACACCGAAACCTTGTAAAATCTCTGCACTCGAATCACCAACCATGTGTAATCCAATGACTTTCTCATTGGCACCTTGTACTATCACTTTATAAGAGACTGGAGATTTCTCAGTCAAGACAGCGTAGTACATTGGAGTGAATCTCGATTTGTAAACTTTGATATCGTCCTTACCGTACTTTTCAATCAGTTGTTTCTCGGTGAGACCAATGGATCCGGCTTCAGGGTGACTGAAAATGACACTTGGTACATTAGAGAAATCTTGTTTCTGCTGGGCGAATTTCTCAGGTCCAAATAATCTGTTGGATAATTTTCTACCTGTCAGAATGGCAACTGGTGTTAATTCCACGTTACCCACGACATCACCTAATGAATAAATCTTATCAGATGAAGTTTCTTGCCATTCATTAACGATAATGTGCTCCTTTTCGTTTAATTTGACACCGACGCGTTCTAAACCGAGCCCTAAATAAGATCTTCTTCCAATAGTCCAAATTAATTGCTCAACTTCAATAGTCTTACCAGTGCTTAATTCCACTTTCAATAATCCATTACTTAATTTTTCGACAGATTTAACTTGTGATTGTTTATGTACATTAACACCGATATTGACATAATGATCAGTTATCGTGGTTTGAATCGAGTCATCAAATGATCTTAACACTGTATCACCTCTAATGATCAAATGAGTCTCTGAACCTAAACCTAGGAACACACCAGCAAATTCAACACCTATGTAACCGGCACCGACCACAGCGACTTTACGTGGTTGTGTAGGCAATTCGAAGAACCCGTCTGAATTGATACCGAGCTCATAACCTGGGATATTCGTTGGCTCTACTGGTTTACCACCAGTAGCGATCAAATATTTGTCAGCGCTGAAAGTTAAAGTCTCATTTTCCTTGGTGACAACGTCCACTGTACCCTTCTCGTTAAACTTGGCCCAACCATAGATATAATCGACACCTTCTTTAGTTAAATTCCTTTCATAAATACCATTTAATCTCTCAATATAAGCATCTCTTTTCACTTTAAATTCATCCCATTTAAAAGACTTCGACAGTTCCAGTGGCACATCGAACCCGTACTCTTTAGCCTGGTGCAACTTATGAGCCAAATCCGACGCATACCACATCACTTTCTTAGGGACACAACCGACATTAACACACGTTCCACCCATAGCTTTACCTTCGATTAATAATACCTTGGCCCCATATGAGGCAGCTCTCCTAGCGGAGGCGACACCACCTGAACCACCTCCAATGACTAAATAGTTGTAATGCGCTTGATTCACAGGTGCCATTGTCGAGAACGAGAACTTGAGATTGATGTTTAATAATCTTTGTATCGCTATAGATCTATTGAACATTGAACTCTTTAAAATTATTTACAACAGGGTTGTGGATTTACTCTTTATACTAAATGTTTTTTTTCTTCACACCGGAATTCTCAATTTTACGCCACAACTGTTAAACAAAGTGTTTGCAGTGTTTGTCAGCAATGATGTAGATTATGTAGATATATAGATATAGATTAATCAACTAGGTCAGCAGTGCTTAATTCAGGTTCATGGTGAATAACATCATCTTCATCAATTTCTTCAAGTTTAGCTAACTCATCAAGATTATTTTGATGATTATTTCTCTTTAATTTTTCAAATTCTTCTTCATTCTCTAATAAATCAACAACTCCAAGTATACCACCTTCATTCATAATATCTAAACATCTCTCTGCATCCAGTAATTTCATTTGGGCGAATACCTTGTTGACTTCATCCATATTCTCGGTTTTCAATGCTTCTTGTAAATTTTGTGGTAATTGCTTGAAAATTTCATATCTCTCAGTATCATCTTCTTGGGGTAAATCCACTGTGATTTGAGTACTGTCATCTGTAGACTTCAATTGAATTAACGCTTCCTCTTCATCATCACCACCGTTATTGGCTTGCTCTTCTTTTAACACCTTGGATCTTGTCTTAATATGTTCATAAGTGAAATTAACTTCTTGTGCAAATGCTTGTGATGCTGGATGTGATTTATCACGAATTCTACTGAAAAATGTATTCAATGTTGATAATTTAACATTTTTATCCTTAATTGGTTTTAATAATTCATCCAGAAATCTAAGTAAGATAGATTTAAATACAATACTTTTAGCTCTCTCAGAGTGACCATCCAACTCTGCATCAAACAGTGTCATGAGTAATGAATCCTTTTGTTGTTCACATATTATATACAAATGTTGAGCCAAATATGATTGCATCTTATTGAAATCATCATCTGGGATCATACTGAATTCTTCAGTTTCATCAAGTAATTCCATCTCAGCTAAACTCTCTAAAGGTCTTGAAGGTTTTGGTTCTAAATCTTTAGGTTTTGGTGAATTTATAGTCTCAATTACTTGCTCTTTACCTTTTGAGGTAGTGGTCTGTTGTGCACCACCTTTATTGATAATCGTGGAGCTGAAACCTTCTCTCAAATCATCAGACTCGATATGTTTCAGTTTCTCTTCTTTCAACTTAGCCAACGTAGATTGTTGATCCACGATTAAATTATCAATTTTCAACTTGTGTTGTTTCAAAACGTCACGAATATTAGCATCGTTAATCTCCTTACCGGATTTCAACAAGTCATTTTTCAATTGAATGAGTAAATCCTCGATCTGCTCATTATATGGTAAAGTATCGTTAGCGTCGACCAACTCTGATTGGAACACTTCCAGCTTATCGAATTTCGAATCCAAATACAGAAATGCCTGACTCTCCTGAGACAAGTCGACTCCGTTATTCAGTAACAATGAGTCGACTCTATCGTTCAAATGAGAATACATCAGTAAATTAACAGTTATCTGGTTGATCTGTGCATTTCTTTGCAGTCTCTTCTCGTGAATATCTCTTTGTTTCCACTTGATAAAAGAGCGCTTATCGACATTTGGATGCACTTCTATATCCGAGTCATCACTAAGCTCTATGTTCTCAAACTTACTATAATCAATCATCGTTGTACTCTCTCTTGTAACTGATACAAATCCTTTTGTTAAAGAATTGCAATGGCAAAGAGAAAAATTAATTTTTAAAACAAACACAGAACAAAGGAGAACATTCTATTTAACAGAACAAAAGGGTGATGTTTGATATTGAGCAAGTGCAATTGCTGTTCAATATCGACAATGAGATCACAGACTTGAAGATCAGTAACAGCATCCTATACTTGTCTACACAGCAAGTGGTGTATCGAATTGACTTGAACCACCCTGAATTGGTGGTGGAGTTCAAGATAACAACGGGGGATAATGACCAAGTCGAAAATATGTTTCTTGACCCAAAGGGGTATCATCTGATAGTGAAGACGAAGAGATTGAATTACTATTATATTCATAGGGATTCGTCGGATAGTAAAGTGCTACTGAGGTTGAAAGGGTTCGATATCACATGTGCAGAGTTTTGCTTTGATAATTTACAGGATAACTTTGTTAATGTTGGGAACTCAGGTTCCATACTAGTGGGGACCCAATTGGGGATAGTGTATGAGTTGATATTGGAGACTGGTGGCTCGAAGAGTGATTTCTTCAATAACAAGTCCGAGAAGATGTTGAGACAAGTGTATAAGATAGATGAAGCCGTGTTGGGTATACAGATAAAACCCTTGGATGAAACAAACTTCAACGTGTTAATCACTACGGTGAAATCGATACAATTATTCCAGAATTACCAAGTGTTGAAATTCCATCATAAATCATCAAATTTTAATCAATTACACAAGATGACACCACAATTGATTAAATTTAATGGTAAGAAATCAGTTCATAATAGTAAAGTATCGTGTTCTATATCAACAGATGATGAAGTCGTTATAGTGAATTCACAGAATGTCAATATTAATAAGTTCAAGATAAAGGAAAATGAATCAGTCACTGGAGTGATCTTGACACAATTCCATATCTTTGTCTTGTTGGAGACAAAATTAGTCACTTATAATCAATTGAGTAATGAGTTAGTGTCCGAATCAGTGCTAGATGGTAACGAATCATTCTTAGGTTTCACTTCGGATATTGTTGAACACACTTTCTGGCTTTTTTCATCTTCTAACTTGTATGAGATATTGATCGAGAATGAATCAAAGGATATTTGGCAAATCATGTTATCTCAAGGATTGTATGATGACGCTTTGGACTCATTGAGTGAGAATGATTTGGCCTCACGTGATTTGGTCTTGATGAAGAAAGCAGCCCACCTTTACCAAAATGGAGATCTGTTAACTTCAGCTGAGATTTTCAGTAAGACTTCGCAACCAGTGGAGGAAGTTATGCTCATGTTCAAAGACGATCTCGCATGTTCTTTGAAATACCTTTCAGGGAAATTATCCAACCTTCCAAAGAATCAATTGATGCAAGGAATCACATTGAGTTCTTGGATGGTGGAAATTTATATGGAAATGTTGAATAATATTGATAACGAAATCAACAGTTTCAATAACGCATCTATATTGAATAATTCCCTGGAGAGTAAGAGTAATGATGATTCAACACTTGTAGAGTTGAACGCTAAATTACAAGATTTATCAAAAGTTTTTGAAAAATTCTTAACGACAAATGTCAAGACATTACATAAAGAAACCGTGTATCAAATTATCATATCTCACAATAGGAAAGATGAATTATTATATTATGCCAATTTAATCAAAGATTATGATTTTGTATTAAATTATTATATCAACTTGGGTAGATGGCTTGAACTGTTGAAAGTTTTGTTGTTATTATTCGGTAAGAATTCCAATAATAAGGACAATTTAGAGTATGTTTATAAATACGCTAGCGTATTAATGATGAATGAACCTAAACACACGATAGAGACATGGATGAAGATCGATAGTTTCACAAGCTTGGATTTCAATAAATTGTTACCCTCCATGACCACATATAATAAGATCGTATGTAATAGTGTGAAACCTACAGATAATGAAGCATTGAAATTACTTCAAAATTTGATAGAATTGAAACATAAGAAGAATAAATCTATCCATAACACGTATTTATGTTTATTACTGTCCTACCCTTTCGCCGATGGTGAAGCACAGATTTTGAAATATTTAGAGAAAAATGTTGGTGGTGGATTTAATGGTAATGAATCTAAGGATATCTTATTTGACACAGATTTCATTTTGAGATTATGCAATAAATACAACAAAGTTAAGGCGATGATTTATATTTTCTCAATATCCGGTGATTATGAAGAAGCTGTTGATTTAGCGTTAGAGAGTAACTTAATTGAATTAGCTACAGTTATCGCAGATAGACCTGCAAAGAGACATGACTACTCGTTTGTCGATGAGGAGAATGATGAGAGTAATAGATGGCGTAAGAAATTATGGTTAAAGATCGCACAAAAATTAATTTATGAAGTTTTACAAAATGACAAGTACTTAATTCAAAATGGCAATGAAATCGAAGTTGGAACCACAGAAGGTGAACCTGTGGATATTAATAAGAAAAATCCAAATATTCAAAAAGTGTTGAGATATATCTTAGCGAAGGCTAATAATAACGGTGATACCAAGTTAGTCACTATACAAGACTTATTAGCTTTATTCCCAGATTTCATGGTTATAGACAATTTCAAAGATGATATAGTGATGGCATTGCAAGAACACTCGGCAGAGTTGGATAAGTTAAGTGAAGAGATGAATAAGGCATTGTATACATCGGCTAAACTTAAGAGTGAGAGACAAGAATATGAAAAGAATAGATTTGTCACCGTGGAACCAAAAGAGTCCTGTGGAATATGTCACAAATTGTTAATCACAAGGAAATTCTTCACTTACCCTTGCTTCCACTCATTCCACCAAGATTGTCTAGTGAAATATTACAAAGACAGTAGCGCTTACAAAGTTAAAAACAAATTGTACATCTTAGAGAAACAATTAGTTCATTTCAAGAAACTTAACGATCTGGCCGGTATCAACGGTATCAAACTGCAAATCGACGACACCTTGAATGCCAAGTGTGCATTCTGTGAATTGAAAATCAGTGAAATCGACGACTCATTCCCCGGTGTAGAACTGGATGATGATGATGATGATGATTTCTAGTCTATATTAAATAAATTCTTTTGTATAAGAAAAAATTAAAAAAAACGGAATTTTAACAAACACCTAAATGTTATTGATAAATAAGCTGTATCAAAGATGAGTGATTCAGCATTGAGACAATTCTATCAGTTGAGGACATTGGATCCCACAGATTACCTTGCGGACTCTATAGATCCAATTGATTTTGAGTACGACGAGGATTTGAATACCCAGTACGAATTACTTCAGAAATTGATCGATTCTAATAACGTACAACAGACTTCGTCAACACTGGGTGATAGGAAAGATGATGTGGAGCCATTGGGGTTGAACGACTCAATGGTGGAGGAGTTACTCGAGAGGGATGTCATTGAGGACAGTAGAGACGAAGCCAAGCATAAATATTTCATCAGTGATGAAAGCTTTGATGTCAAACTGTATATGCTGATTCAACAGGGGAGACCAAGGAAACAACTTTTCTCGAGGTTGGAACTACTCGATAATGAAATCGCCATGAGACAGGGCAGTTTGAACGACGTGTTGCATACGGAGTTTGTCAGGTTTATTAATATTAAGAACTCACTAGGTGACACGATGGATAGATTCAACAGGGAGAGAGATCTTCAGAATTTCGATGATCTTGGACTGAATTTGAAACGTGCTTCACAGGAGACTAATAACGTACTATCTCCACTGGTGAACGCAAAGAATAAAGAATCGATGATCATGTTACTGTTGAATTTCATTAATGAACATAAATTTATTTTCAATCTTCCACACGATTTACAAAATGATATCAGCACGAAGAATTATGATTCGTTGATTTATGATTATAACAAGGGGAAATATCAGTACTCGAAAGTCATGGCGAGTGTTAAGACCGAGGAAATTAGTGAATCGAATTTACTGCTTTTAGACAGAGTTTGGAAAGAAGTTGAAATTACAATTGAAGGTTATAAGAAATTAATTTGGGAGAAATTGAATAATATCGATATAGATGAACTCAATACGTCATCTTATAATATCTCGATCAATATTAATAATGATCATAATTATATTGCATTAATTTATAAATTGTTAGAATTGAATGTGGAAGATAATCCAATTATAAGTTTTATCGATATTCAATATTTCAAAATTGAAAGTGAAATAGAAGATATTTTCAATAGTTATTCCAAGAATATCACTCTTTTGCAAAGAAGTATATTAGATACATATAATTTGGAATCTACATCATCATTATCATTTTTAATCCAAATGTTGAAAGATGGTAATGTGATGAGTGATAGTGAATTAATTGCTGATTTACCACTAGTGCTGGAACTTTGGAAATTAATCAGACAATTTATATCAAATTTCACATCATTAGTTAATAAGTTAGTTAAATTTAGTTCATTAGTTGATTTTGTCATTAATGGATATTTCCTTGAGCAACATAACGATTACGTGCTGCAAAAGAGAGGCACTGATTATCAAGTTGGTAAATCAATTGAATCACATTTAAAATTTGACAGGTATCAAATTAAAAAAATTAAAGAACAAAATGAGAAATTAGTTTTAAAAATTTGTGAAAATTTAATTGAATTTTTCACCAAATCAGCTGCAGATTTCCAAAATAGTGAGTTATCACAATATTACACCAAAGAAGAGATAAAGAATACTCCATTTGAATTTGGATTCTTACCACCTTTCACCAACGCAATAACTGCATCAATTGAAAATCTTCTGATATATAAGATAATATCAGATGATTTTGAGAAATTAGCAAATTCTAATACAATAATCTCTAGAGCGCCAACTGTGGTAAATGCGTTAAGTGCTACATGTGTTAACGTTAATAAGGCATTACAAACATCTGTAATTTACTTGTTGATAAATGATATGAAATATTCATATATGTTAAATTTAGATAAAGATACAGATTTAATTGAATTAATTGAATTATATTATTCATTATTCGTTAGGAAACTGTCACTTTTAGTTTTCCAACAAGATATCACTAACCGTTTCAAGATTAAACCTTCGGAAGGTTTATTTGAAGGTTTTGAAACAAGTTTCCTAAGAAGTTTAAATTATTTCATTGAAGCTAATTTGAAAAGAAATTTAATTGAAGATAATGAGAAATCTAAATATAAGACATTATTGAATTTCTATCGTCTCAAAAATGAGATGAATCCAAATATCTTAGCTAATTATGATCAATTTTTCAAATCCAACTTATCACAACAGCGGTTAAAAATTTTTGATATCTTGGACAGTTTAGAATTAGAAATTTTTGAAAATTTAACAGCACCAATAACGTTAAAGATCACTACTATTTTCAATAGTAATCATGATAATTTATCAGTTAAAGCGCCAAATTCTGTGTCAAGGACAATGAAAGAGATAATTGCGGTATTGGTGACTACAAAAGTTGAATGTCTTCGATTATCATTACCTGATTTCTTGATACATAAAGTTCTCTCTAAGTTAATACATCAAACATTCATTAAATCACAAGATTTCATTAAATCGAACGACAACAATTTAGAACAAATTTTAACCGATTTAAAATTTTTTGAATATTACTTTGACGATTACATCAAGAGAAATGAACATGCAGTTAAATTAATCGATAAAATATATGGAATTCTCGGTAACAAATTGAATTTAAGACAAATTTCATCCAAAATTGACGTTATAGTGGAACAAGCCATACAAGACAGTAAAATTGAATTAAATTAAATTTAATATACATACACATTTTTTAACTAATTTTTTTAATTAATAAATCCATCTCATCAACAAATGAACGACCATCTTGTTCTAATGTATAACTTTTACCTAAATATTCCAATTTCATTAACTCGTATAACTCTTTCAATGATTGTCCATTATGGAACTCGTCATCTTGTTGATCTTTACCTTCAGAATGGAATGGATATATCGTATACATTATATCCCATTCAATTTCTGATTCATGATTATAAATATTTTTCAATTGTCCAATTAACCAAATTTGTTTATCCTTTGTGTTATTGATAATATCACTCTTGGTATCTTTAATTTGATTTTTTTGTAATTTGTTCCATTTATAACGACACTGGATTCTTGATCTCTTACCGTTCATTTGCTCACTCACTAAAGTCCAATTAATTATCGGTGGAACACCGTCTTTCCCCAAAGTTAATATCATCGAATTGATAATATTTCTAAGCATCATTTCCTCCTCCGTGGACCACTTAGATGATGACCTATTATTACCACACTTGACATAATTCCTAAACCGATCTCTGCAATCTTCTGGCATTCTACCCATTATACTTCCGATAATCTTCCAATTCCCCGGGTTCTCCAGCAGTAATTTACCCAACTGGATATCGTCCTCGGGCTCCCATTTACCTCTCACTTGGAAAATATGATACGAACGACGTACGTGTTTATATAATGATGCTCTGGTACGTAATGGTAATACTTTCTGTAATGATTCCCAAAAATGATCTTTTTGTCTCTTATTTGACCATATACGTTGACACATTTGTTCTCTTGTCATATTATTAATTTGACAAAATGCTAAGATGTAGTTGTCTATAGCATCAGTCTCTTCTTTCGAGAAAGTCTTACCTTGCTGGACAGATGATGGTTGACTTATCGATTGACGCTGCTTCTTGGCTTTCTTAGACTTCGAATCATCTTCCAGTACCAGACCCAGTTGTGGACTCATTCTCTCTGTAGATATAAGCCATGGATGAGCTTTATTGACGACTTCTGCAACGATCTGGGCATTCTCTGAACTGGTCAACTCCTTGATCTTACGTGAATTTCTCTTCTTCTTAGGTTCAATTAATTTACTATTTTCATCTTGTAATTTTTCTTGTTGTTGATTATCTTTAAAATAATCATTAACTGCCTGTACATTAAACTCATTCTCAAGGTCACGAGCATTCATGATCAGCGCATGGACTAACTGTTCTTGTTCCAGTGTTGGTACATTGGTATCCAACTGAGCTAACTCTGGGTCAACATTCAAACTCTCGATTTTCCTCTTAGATTTACGATTCCTCTTAGGTGATATATTATCAGTGTTTAAGAAATCTTCATCTATATTTAAATCTTCATTTTGTTGTGATTCTGATCCACTTTGATGATGATGAGTTGGATTTTGTGTCGAAGCATTTAATTCTTCTTCTAAGAACCCAGTCCATTGTCTAAATTCATTCATATTTGTTATTTCATCAGTAAATTGTAATTTCCTCTTCTTATTTGATTGACCATGTTGATTAATTTGATGATTATTCAGATTATTCAGATTATGTACATCGATATCACCAACTAATTTCATCACAGCGGCTTCAACGTCAACATCATTTGGTTGATTCTTATTACCTAATTGTAATAAAGCTCTAGCGCCACCTAATTCATTACCAAAAGCGTCATCATCATCACCTATGTTATGTTGAACATGATCCAGTGTAGAAGTTGATGAGTTATTGTTTGGATTATCACTTTGCAGAATCTTATAATCTTCAGCCATGATGGAGTTACCCTGTTAAACAAGTTGATAAGAAAAGGGTTACCCTATGCTGTTTATTTATTTTCAATTTTTTTTTTTCATTTTCCTGTATTTTTATAGTGTGAGAGAAGAAATATATGAGAAGATTATACAGTATTGTAGAGAGTAGAGAGTGTCTTATAAGGTAGAGATGTCATATAGAGTACATATTATCACACAGGTACATTTAGATATACAAAGTATATTATTAACTAAATATCAAAATACTATATAAATTAATTTAGAATTTTGAGAATTTCTTTGAAGCTTTACCACTTGAAGAAGAAATTTTTAAAACGTTAAATCTAACAGTTTTTGATAAAGGTCTACATTGACCAACGGTAACGATATCACCAACTTCAGCACGGAAAGCTGGAGAAATATGAGCAGCTAAATTTTTATGTCTCTTTTCGTATCTATTATATTTTGGAATGTAATGTAAATAATCTCTTCTAACGATAATAGTTCTGTGCATTTTAGTGGATTTAACAACACCTGTTAAAATTTTACCTCTAATTGAGATATCACCAACAAATGGACATTTCTTATCAATATAAGAACCTTCAATGGCAGTCTTTGGGGTTTTGAAACCTAAACCAACTTCTTTATACCATCTCTTGGTTCTTCTGTTGGCCTTGGCCTTTGGGTTGGTGAAGATATGTGGTTGCTATATGGAGTTAGTACTTTATCTTATAACTTATTCTATATGATTTATCATATAGAACATGATATCCATATCATATCTTAAATCATATACTATATCGTGTATCTTCTATTATGACTATATCCTATTACACTAATGATTTCCAATATGATATTAAACACTCATGTTTCAATAATATGATCCATAACTCTTGTATATATTGTGATATATTTTAAATTTTCAATATGATTCTTCTAGATTAAACAATATGATACAATATGATACAATATGATATGACAGATGATATGGATTCAACGATGGACATACCTTTTGGAAAGCTCTTTCAGATTGAACTGTTAATTCAGTAGCCATTTTGGAATTTAATTAAATTAACTTATATTAATTCTGATTAACCTTGATGTATTTTAAACAAAATTCATTACTTACACTTTGGAAAAAAAAATTTAAAATTTTCTTCACTGGAAGAGTAGTGTGCGGGAGTATCAATTTGTATCAATAAAGATACTGTTACTGCTCAGTACACTACTGGTGATATTGCGCTCAAGTGTGACTGTTATTAATAACCGAGTACACTACCTATTTGGTGTTATGATGTTAATTTTATTTTTTTGCAATTCCCATTAGGTCTTCCAGACCTAAATTTCAAACCAGTTTCAGACAGGGGATATAGAAGTATAACGTCAAGTTATTAATTCATTAATGGCACAGAGATCTACAATTACTTAGCCGCGAATGATAATATCAGTCTATATGGATTAAATAACTCATATGTATTGCTGTTGATCCTAATAGATAACTTAATTTAGAATCAATATTCATATAATATGAAATCATAGTGTCTATACACAGTATATCATAATTGCTATTAAATCACGGTAATAAGGGCAGATTATGAGATTTTTTTTTTTTCTGGAAAGATTGATCTGATAATCATTGCCAAGTATTAAATTGCTCATAGTTACGAACACTGGTGGAAAAATAATTGCTTAGCAATTACTGGGAAGTCACACGCTATAAAGACACGGCTATTGGAAACTCCGAACAAGACCGATCAATTTCATGATCCCGTAAGGGATTAGAATGATATCTCCGTGAGGGATATCAGTAGAGGTATCCCATATGAGATACCTCTTATCTCATACACTCATATATGATATCGCTAATGGGATATCATGTATTCATATGGCATTAATCGCATATCGGAATAAAATACTGTATTTCACATCGACGTAGTTAACTTCCTAAAAAGTGTAAATGGGCGCTTAAGGACATTGTCCAAAGATAATTCCAGCATAGCCCATTTCAATAACTTATATTACTAATAAACTAGTAACTACAATAAGAAACGGAGATATATTGATTATTGGAACCCTGTATCATGTTATTAAGTTTAACTTACTATAACGTATATACAATTCATATTTGATGGGGCAGTTTTTGTAAAAAAAAATTATATGAACACTGTAAATAATGGATTTAAAACAATTAACTCACATTGTCAATTTGCAGATCCAGTGTCCGTAAAATCTATTAAATGGTAAAGATTATGTCAGTTTATATGCAACGTGGGTTTAAAACCAATACAGACACATAATTTAACAGATAGAAGAAAATAACATGTAAATAGAATATTTATTTGATCTATGATATATTTATTTATAAATATACAAAAACCTTGTAATCTTCTTATCTTTATATATTACCTTATACTATATTACCTGATATTATACTATACTATATTATCTTATACCATACCATATAATATCGTATACTATATCATATAACATCATACATCACATACATATAAGAGTTGCTTAGATTTGACTCGACTCTGATTGGCTCAAGATCGAAAAGATTAAATCGCCTTTGTGCTGCCGCTGCACGACCAAAATCTTAAA
This sequence comes from Nakazawaea wickerhamii, assembly GCA_030567635.1. Lineage (NCBI taxonomy): Eukaryota > Fungi > Ascomycota > Pichiomycetes > Alaninales > Pachysolenaceae > Nakazawaea > Nakazawaea wickerhamii. The sequence continues at coordinate 508,506 of JAJLSR010000007.1, forward strand.
ACGTTTTACATTGATTTAATATTGAAATATTTCATTTATTACTAATTAATATTTTAATTTATTCATATTATTATTCAAATATGGTGGAAGTAATAAATAATAACTCATCTAATATAAAGACAGAGACAGTGCCCATTACAAATACCGTTATTGACGCTTCTAAAGCTGTTCAAGGTCAATCATGTTCAAATTGTAAGACAACAAAGACCCCACTTTGGAGAAGAGCTGTGGATGGCACTTTAATTTGTAACGCTTGTGGCTTATATTATAGAGCTAATAATCATCATAGACCCGTTCATTTGAAAAGACCATTACATACAGTGACTGTTTCACTGTCAAAATTACATCAAGGTACTTGTGAAGGTGATGGTAGATGTAACGGTACCGGTGGACTGCTGGCTTGTAGTGGTTGTCCACTGTATAATAATAGAGTCGTATTGGCCAAAGACGGGTCATCCCCACTTTCCGTCTCAGATGGTGAATCCAGTTGTTCGAAATTATATGATTCAAGTGATGAATCCGTTGCTATACTGTGTACAAATTGTGGTACCACTGTGACTCCACTATGGAGACGTGATGACGCTGGTAATAATATTTGTAACGCTTGTGGATTATATTATAAATTACATGGTTCTCATAGACCTATTAAATTGAAAAAATCCACAATAAAGAGAAGAAAGAGAAATCCACAATCACAAACATCAAATTCACCCACTGTTGAGTCATTCCAAACTTCACCACCACCAATCTTCACCACTACGACATCACTGTATAAACATGTCCCATTACCTAAACCACAACAAAACTCACAACCGATCTTGGAAAATAAGATAAGATTACCACCTTTGAATTTACCACCAATAGATTTCACTCACTCTTTTCAACAAAATTTATTAATACCAAAATTAGGTTCACCTTTGATTCATTTGAATAAAAATGATCAAAAGAGTAGGAGTGATTCTCCTTTAAGTGATCATTCTAGAGGCGGCTCAAGAACTCCTCCTGCTATGAGTATGAGTTCTATATTGAATTAATCAATTTACTCGCTTAGAGTCATTTGAAACAGTATTGATCAACTCACACACACATATGGAGTACTTTGGTCAACTCACACACACATATATGGAGTACTTTGGTCAACTCACACACACACACATATGGAGTTGGTCAATAACTCATCTCACACATATGGAGTTGGCTTAATTTACTCACTCACACACACACACATATGGAGATAGTCTAAATTACTCACACACACACATATGGAGTTGATCAACTCATCACACATAGGTTTAATCTCACCATAAGATCACAAGATCTATAAAATTATTTATCTATTTATTTATATTTTATTATCCATCAGGCTACCTGTATGAAATCGATTGATTTCAAACTTTTTTATTTTATCTTATATATATATATATATGCTATATCCAACTCGCTATACAAAAGTTCATTATCTTGAAAGAGCTATGTAATATCATGTCGATACCACACCCAGTCTCAGTCTTCCTTCTCTTTCTAAAGGTGGTAATTCACTATCCGTGTCTTCCACGTATGGAACACTACCCATTAAACCTTTACGCTCGGCAAAAGCGCTGCTTCTCTCGAATTCTGGATCGTCTTGGTAAAATTCATCTATTATTGGGTGTAATAACACAGTCTGGTTCTTGATAGTTAATGTAGAATTAGATGGCACTGCAATCCAATCACCTCTTTCGAAAGTCAAAGGCTCAGATGAAATCATAATCACATCTTGTAACCGATCTTTACGTTCCATCTTGAACTGCCCCGGCTCGTGTTCGACGAAATTTGATCCAGTGCTGAAATGCAACGAGGCAGCTTCATCGGTTTTGGAACTTATATAACGTGATACCACTATGGTGGCACCATCTGTCACTGCGAAATTCATTAACGATGGCTCAGTAGGTTTATTAGGTAATTGACTTTGCCATAAATTGATGAACCTGATAGTTTCAAATAACAGTTCCCTTAATTTGTTATGACTTATTTCACCTGGCTTAGCCAGTGTATTACAACCTGATTTTTCCAAACAGTCTAAATATAACATGAAACAACATTCACTATCTGTGGAACCTTGGACAAGATTGTAATATTTATCACTGATGTGGTTCATTAACGTTCTCTTTATCTGTGAAAAATTCGATAATCCACCATTATGCATAAATGTTAAATTGTTATAAGTGAATGGATGACAATTAGTTTCACTTAATACACCGTATGTTGACGCTCTGACGTGGGCGAAAACGAGATTAGATTTGGTCTTTTCTGCTATCACTTCCAAATTCAAATTATTCCATGCTGGTGTCGTGGCACGGAAAGTGCATGGACCTTCAATATCACTTGAACTCTCTGGGTAATATGAAATACCGAAACCATCTGCGTTTATTGATATATTATGCATACGAAGTCTTGAATCGTATGATTGTTTAATAATCGAATGAGCAGGTCTTGTTAACAAGTTCGATAACAATATCGGATCTTTACCTTTAAACACAAGAAATCTACACATCTTCTCGATATATTTTAACAGATAATCTGATTTTAATTGTGTTTTTATATAATTTAATAAGAAAAAAAAAATTAACTGTGGTTTCAATTCAATACAGATACAAATATACAAACAAAAAGTACAAATGGGAAGAATATAGTCACATTAGGGATTCATATTCCCAAAGCCATCAATGAACCGACAAACGTCAAGATCAATCTTGATCTAACTTCATTGATATCTTCAGGAACTAACCAAATTAATGCACCTAATTTTCTTGCAATAGAAATAGCTAATCTGGCATTAGCATATCTCTCTTCATCGGTATGACCAGGTGTTACCAAGTCGTAATCGACGTAACCTGGCTTGATACCGTTTAATACATCCAATAACCATACACCGCTGGCCAATGATGGATCTTTGAACGATCTGATTGAAGATGATTTACCACCTTTAGACAGTTGCAGTTGTGCCCATTTTAAGATATCACTATCTGTAAGTTCCTTACCATTGGTGGATAAAGAACGTAAAGTCAATGTGATGTTTCTTCTCATCAATTGCCAGACAAGACCTAAAGTTAAGATCTTGGTACCGTCTAAGATATCTGAACCTTCAATACCGACTAAGGAGAATTTATTGGCCTTACCGATTTCAACACAGTAATTAGTATTCTCCAAAGCTTTAAATCTTGATATTTCACCACCGTTGGCTGGTCTCTTATTAACATGTTTCCAATTCACTGAACCTGGCATGACTTTATCAAAGGCTTGTAATAATACAACACCATCTTTAACATCTTCGAAAAGCGAGACCACTGGTGGATCAACGTCTAAGGAGTTCAACCATAACGTGAAGACCCTGGCTTCTCTTTCACCTTCAGCGTCAAATTCTTCAATTTCTGGCTTCTCGGATTCTTCTATTGGATCTAATCCTGGCCATGTATTAAATAAATGAGCAACAAATGCTAAATTTAATTTTGGATTACCTGAGACTAATGAAGTTGGTGTTAAATATTTTCTACAACCAATTTTGTCGGCGTTGGTTAAGACTTGTTCAGCTCTTGTTAATAAATCTGATGTTTGTAATGGCAGTCTTGAACATTGTTCTGGTTTTAATTGATTCAAAAGCACAGTATAGTTTTCACCATCGGATACATCCTTGGAGAAATTTGTTACTCTTCTATTCCAATTTGCCAGTTTTAAATGGTAATTGAACCATCTTAATAAGATTTGTTCAGGTGGTAATCTTAAAAATTGTTCTAAAGTTTCTTCTTCTTCTAATAAACGGTATAATTCTGGGTGTAATTTAATATCAATCTTACTCAATAAACCTCTTCTAATAATTTGCCAAATTAAACCCAAGATTAAATGTTCTTTACCCTCGATAATATCCTCAGCGTGGACATTGACGACAATACAACCAATGGCCTTAGCGGAGTTGATAACGATATTGGCATTCTCGGACATTGTGAAATTATTTAAAGTCTTACCTTTCTTTGGGAAATTCAAGACTCTTGTATCGATAGTATCAGGAACGGAATCATTAATTAATTTGGAAAGTAATAACCCATCAACACATTCATCGAAAAGTTGGAAATTATCCAATGACAATGGTAATCTATCACCGATATCTTGATCTCCTGATAAGACAGAGTTAATATGTCTTGTGAATTCTCTTCTTTCTTCATCGTTAATGGTATGCGTTGTTCCCGAGGTTCTACCAGATACAATGACTTTAGCGGTGGCACCTGATCCTGAGTGTTTATAACCTTCATCGGAAGGTTCCATTTTCAATTCCTTCAATTTAGCCATCAATTCGACAAAATCATCTAATTCAACATGACCTGATGCATCAACTTGAACTTGTTTTAAAGTATTTCTAACTTCATCATATGAACCTTTACCACTTTGTGAAACATTTTCAATAACTTGTTGCTTATCGGCCCAACCTTTATCATCAGAGTCAATCGATCTGAATTCATCGATGATACCGAATAAATCTTCTTGATTTAAGACTGGGAATTTTTTCTATATATTACATGGTTAGTAAATGACAAGCAATCGATATGACCTAGATAGAAATAACCTAAGTAATCTAATAATTCATACAATACATACTTGTAATTTAACAATATTCATTGTGTGATATCTGATATACTCCTATATAACCCACTTTACAATCAATATTCAATGGTTATTTAAACACAATATATCTTTAATTAAATAAATGGCTGAACTTGAACTTTTAACAAAGGCAAAAAGAAAAAAGAAAATTTGAGAAAACGGAATTTCGATTTTGTAAATGATGATTATTGGGTCATCAACTAGGCGTAGCCGGTATGATATAGTACTACTACTTCTACAATTAGGAGAGATATATACCCACCATTTGAACTTCTATATAATTATTTAAATAGCTATTGTACCTCTATACACTCACCCACCACGTCTTGATATTTGGAAATTATGTTGAAATTGTTCAACGGCGATCTTGGTACTTTCGCGGTCGAGTCCAGGAAGACATATCAAGATATCGTTAAACTCTTCTTCGTTCAACACTTCTTCTATACCGTCGTTCAGTTCGAAATTGAAATATAAATTAGCTGTCACTTCAGCTTGTTCAAGCAGTTTCACCTTTGACGTTCTGAGGCTGTGTTTAGAGCTGAAAGTATGATAATCATAATCGTTAATATCTTGTTTCTTGTGTAAAACAAATTTAGTCATCATCTGTGGATCATCACTCTTTACCAATGTCGGCAGTGATCTAAGACTATCTGAATCCACGGATATTGACGCATTGTTATTGTTATTATTCGATACTAAATTGAATGTAGATGTCGGTGTAAACAGATGTTGCGCTAGTCTTCTTGAACGTGGACTCTTCGGTATCGTGTGTGATGTGGATGAATGCAAGAATTGAGGTGTTTGCTCAATAGAGGGTGATGACAGTTCATCTACTGGATGATGCTTGTTATTGTTATGTGATCTCATTGATGATGATGATTTCATCTTCTTTGTTATACCTAAGAATAACTGTCTCTTCACATCATGATTATGTGACCGTACATGATTCCCACTTGACATCTTGTATATGTATTATCTCTTATGATAACTACTATTCTTTATGGATTATATTCAATTCAGTGCAGTATCCTCTACCACTCCCTTGTTATCCTTATAATCTCTTTGTTTAATAAATTAATTTTTATTTTTTCTTATACAATTAGATTATTATCTAAACAGTGGCAACCACAACCACTGGGACACTCTGACTGCTCAGATTTAGTCCACCATTGCGATGCACACTCGGCGTGAAGTAAATGAGCACATTTAGAACATACAAATAATCTCTTGTCCACGAGAAGTCCACAGTAATTGCACACTTTAGAGTCTGTAGTTGATGAAACGGGAGCCGTGTATAAGGGGTCCTCTGGGTCTTGTGATTTTCTCGCTCCAGGTAATGCATGACAGTACCCGACATTACATTTATGGATGTTGTACTCTGAATCCGGTGATGGCACATCGTTCTTGCCGTGTGGGTAATTGAACTTCAACACTTTCACCCTGCTAGCGTGAAGCCCCCACAGATAAAGTAAAGACGCGTATTCATCTCTATACCTTGTTAATTTAAACTTATCTGCTGGGTCAAGCATCGAGGTAGAGTAAACGTCATCATATAAGTCAAGACTTGCTTCATTGAATATCTCAATTTTCAATACCGGTACAGTTGGTTCCTGTTGAGGTGCCACTGGCTGCGGAGTATTGAACAAAGGGATATCCATCATTGACGACACCGTGCTGGGCATTCTCTCCTCACGGACACTCGATATAGAAGGCAAGTGGAAATACGATGATGCTCTTTGGAAATTCGATGCCGGCGTGTTGTCAAAGACACTATCTCTATGATACGAGAATGGTGATTGAATTTGTCTCTTGAAATGAGAATTAAACCTATCAGGGGATGAACCAGATTTCATACTTTGTTGTTCAAATGAAGACATCGAACTAGCGATAGAATTCATTCTTGGGCTAGCCAAGTAACGATCCTTCCATGAATGAAGTCCATCCACTGAGAAAGAAACAGTAGCTTTCAGTTGCTGACTTTCACGTTTATATGGGGTATGGATTGGCACATCTGGGTCATATTTATGTTCAGGGTTCTCGAATAATATACATGACAACATCAGTAACATCTGGACATCCCTCTGTGATTCATAATATTCAAGAAGTCTCTTAGCCAACCATCGAGCACCGAAGGGATGTGACCCCCAATAATACCGGAAATTACGTATGGCAGTCTCGGTCATATTGTCTTCTTTGTCACCGAACATCTTTGCGAAGGTGGCCATCTGGGAGGGTGTCATGATTTCTTCATATTCAATTTCAATATCCTTGGTTAGGACAACACTCAAGATTTTCCAACAATCCGCGATCTCTTTATACCCATACTTCTCTGCGATGAAACTGTTATGTTTAGCCAACTCTTCGGGGGAATCACCTAGGATTCTATATTGGAATGCTAATTCCATCTTTGCCGGTATTAAATGTCTGAAATCATGGAATTGAATAACGTTTCTCAACCCTGAGGATCTTCCTCCGCCTTTAGAAGACTGTGATACCAGTGACAACGCTGTAGGAGCAGACACGTTCGTAGCTGTGGTTCTCTGGTTTAATCCGTATTGACGCTTGATACCGACATTGTTTCTCAAAAATCTTGAAATACGTGGCACATCATCTTGTAAGATATCATCCCAATCATTAGTGAAAGAGTCATCCGATGAACTCTCTGACTCACTCTCGTAATCATCATCTAACTCTTCTAATTTAGAACGAGGAACTTTCGAACTTATCTTATCCGGCCCCAGTTTCTTACTAGTCTTCAGTAAAGTACCAGTCAAACCAAACCCTTGTTGATCAAATTTAAGTAACGTAGTCTTTGGTTTATCGCTCTGAGGGATGAAAAAACACACCAAGTGACCACTAGCGGTCCATATCGCTCCACAACCTTTCGGTACCGGTGTACTATCGAATCCGATCTCCACATCATGAGTATTCGCCAATGACGATACCAGTGGGATAAGTTCTTCTTGTGAATCGTTATCGGACAGTATCGAGGTGATATCGCTGGTGTCCGTGTACTCGTAATCCTCATCATCTTTATATGGGATCTCATATGGATCTATCATTAATGCATCATCGTCATCGAAATTATCAGTCATATCCGTTTTCTCTCCCATTAAGAATCTTAAACATGGTTCAAGACAAAATCTATGATGCTTAGTGTATTTATTAATAATTTCATCAAGACCTTTCAAGATCTCTTGTTTTTTCTCCTTTGACAAATCGTGAATCTCTTCGACTCTAAACACAGGTGGTGTGTCTGAGTTGGGGTAATCTCTATCGAAATCTGCTTCAATCCTTAAGAAGATCAAATCGTCCTTGTGTTCATCCGAGGTATCTGAAGACCACGGTCCCATCAAGGACAAGATCAATTTCCCCGTTGACACAGAGATCTTCTCAAATCTGATCTTGGGGAACTTATGCCCGACTAAACTGACTTCTTCACCGAAATTAGCTATTTGAGAATCAGAATTATCTGCACCTTCAAAGATATTCCTATTTGTATTCGCCGTAGTGATCAGTGACCTCCCGATTCTGACACCTGAAATCCAGTTCAATTGGTTTGTCAGACTAGAAGACGTCGCCGAGTTATTGCCACTCTTATTCGAGACGAATCTCTCCGTGTATGCTTCCAGTATCGCATTAACTATTTCATCATTATTCTCCACTGTAGATACTTCAGGTTCATTTCTAAAAGTCTCGTAATTATACAGTGGTAATTTCTTCCCCTCTGGTAATTTCTGATTCCTTTCAAAATTAGCCTTATCGTATATATCCTGTCCTATAGGCCACAACCGTAGATCGCAATCTTTAGACCATGTCACCAATTGAAATTCACGATCATCAATCTCCGATTCCGAAGTGTGTCTTTGTCTCCAAAGAAAATCCTTCACCGGTTCACTATGACCTTTAAACACATAACTTGGTTTCATCTTCGAGACCCCTGTCTGGTCTTTATAATTCACTATATACACCGAGTTATTCCCACCCGCAGCAGGCATGATCCCACACGAGTACAATCCAAATGGCGTATGTCTGGCTCTACTAACGGGGAAATCGGTATTTATTGTGTAAGTGGGAACCTCTGTGCTCTTATTATAATCCCAAAATTTCACCGACAAGTCATTAGAGCACGAGATGATCTCACTTTCGTACAATCTACCAAAATCTAACCCGTTAATTCTTCTCGTGTGGGCATTGATCTTATGCACGGGCACAGCACCTTTCCTCGTGTCCCATATATAGAAGTAATTATCATGCGAACTCGCTATAGTGTAAGGGTTGATGAAGTTCCACTTAACTTGTGAAGCTCCAGCTCTCCAATCCGCCAATTTAACCACTGGCTTTCTGGGAGTTCTCAAATCCCACACGGAGACGAAAGTGTCAACACTACAAAGCAGCAACAACTCTGGGTCCTGTGGATGGAAATTGATATCTGTCACAGCACGTGCATGGCCATGCAAGACATGTTCAATAGCGTTTGTGGATGGCCTGGCCAAGTTCCAAACCATCAGTTTCTGATTAGATGTCGAGACGCACCATGAGGGTTTAGACCGATGAGTGGACCATTGCACATCAGCGACTTCCCACGATGTCACATGATGGAGCCAGCGTGGTTCGGAGAATGGGTCATCTAGATCTATCACATACAATCCTCGCCGTCTATAACTATATTAGTCAACTACCTTTTTTAATGATTATTTAAATATACGTACCCTGCAAGAACTGCATCTCTACCATTGGGAGCAATGGACATGGCGCCAATATCACCATCGACTCGTAACGATAAGGTGTTACAGAATGTGACGGAGTCGTAGGGTGATAGTTGACCCTTTGTAGTATTAGAAATCATCGATTTGATATATCTTAATTTATGTAAATTTAAATGCTATGACACTTTTTTTTTATAAATTTTTCAAATATATTCTGAGATCAAGAAGTTAATTACAACTGAATTGCAAAGTATGAAGAGTAACTAAATAATGCTATAATGCTATAAGAGTCAGCAAACTTCATAAGTAGGAAAACAACGTCTACTCCAAGAATCGACATCCCATCTAAATAAACCTTTATCACAGCCCACTAAGAGATGAGATTTCCCCGTATTTGGATCACAGTACCAATCAATACCGTTAATATCAACCAGTGAATCATCGTACATCAGACGGTACTCTGATTGGTCATCGTTGAATCTCGAGGGAGACACACGACGTCCAGTGAATTGGTTATTCACCGAGAACATATTGTTAGAATTCGTATAGAGATGATCTGAAGCAAGTTGTGAATCGTAACTTGTCTCCTGGTCCATCTCTGCCCATTCGTCAACGACTTGCTCTAAATTTGATGACGAAGTGATGTTGTTGTTATTATGTAAATCACAATCTTCATCAAATATCACAACAGAATCAAATTCATTATTACTATGATTTTCTTCTTGTGTTCTTTCATTATCTGATAATATACCATTTGATAAATATAAATATTCACTATTAACGTTATAACGGATATTTGAATCAGATAATCCATTAAAAGTCGATAAGGCATCTTGATATTCTCGCACTAATGGTTCATGATATATGCCACCGTCCATACCGTTATCCGAGTAAATTAATTTCGGTAATAGCACTACTTGATGCTTATCGAAATTTCTTGTATCCACGATATGAACTCTTCCGGTGTGTTCACTTATTATCAAAAAATCATCTGTACCACCAGAGAATTTACAACATCTAAATGCACCATGCTGGGCTCTTGGTCTTGTTGAGTAAATCGTATGTAATGGTTTCTTATAATTACGAACGTCATACACCACAGTGATACCATCTTGGAATGCACAACTGAATAATTTCCCATCTGCACTAAACAGTGTTGATATGCCGCTATCGTATGAAGTCTTTAATGAAATTTTCTTATGCGATGGTATCGTTTGCTTATTATTACTGGAATGATCCATATCTTGATGAAGTAGGACGATTCTTTTGGAATCTCCACATGCGACCACCATTTTCTTATCCGGTGACAACGAAGCATGATTCACTGCAAAGCCTAAATTAATTTCATCTTTAATATTAACTTTCCCATTATTTTCAATATCACATGAGTAAAGACAGTAATCGTTATTACTTACCAAACTATGATATTTATAATTTGACACTTTATCTAGTGATACATTATTATTTATCAATGAACCAACATTCACTGTGTTGTTAATATCAAGTTCCTTATTATATATATTAAGTAAACCTTTCAAATGGCTCACACCGGATGAAGTGGAAGATATCGAAGAAGATGAGGAGCCGCGACTGGTAGTGAGATGGGTATGATGATGATGATGATCGTTAGTCTTATTAGATGCAACACCCCCCGATATCAAGATACCGTCTTTTTCGGCAAAACATCTTGGTTGGAAATCTAATTTACAGTAATTGGTAATCTTGTGGGTTTTGTAATTGTAACTTCGAAGTTGATCTTTACATGTGAATAATATCTTGTTAGGTTCAACGGATGATGATTGTACTAAGTCTCTTAATTGCCAATGACTGGGTAAGCAGCGGTTAGTATTTCTTTTATATATAATTGATATATATGTACATACTTGATTGTTATTTTGAGGTTAGTGAAATTGGAATTTGACTTGAGGAACGTTTCATTTTGATTGTGATTTGATTGATTCTTAAAATTTCTATATGGTATAAGTTAGTATTGACATCACAAGATTAGCAAATCCCCGCGATAAGAAGATATAGATATCTATCTCTATATCTATATCTATATCTATATCTATATGTATAGAACATATAAGTATATAATATACCACTCACTTTTTGTTGAGATCCAGATTGATTAAGGTCTCAATAGTCATTATTAATTATTAATGGATATATCTGTAAACAATATAACATCTAACGGGTTGTAAAGTGAATTGTAAATGATTAAATCATCTCATTGCTCTCAGGATTGACACTCTGTGCACTACCTATCTAATACACACTTGATACTACAAGAGATACTAGTATACGATACTGTATAGATTGTATATGAGCTATATAGTATAGACTAGTCACTACAGCAGTAGATATATATCATATGGACTGATATATGATAAGTAAGTTGTATAGATACAGTCGTGTCCACTCACAAAAGATAACAGCGTGTGGCTTAAGCAATGGAATCCCTGTGCAATGAGTAGTCATCGTTACGCCATACCACTTGATACTGGTCTCATTACTATATCTTCTGTATCACATATGAGATATCTCAATGCTCTATATACTGTACTTCTACTCCTATATCTATATATAACACGCTCTATACAAGACCTGTCAAATTCATTCTCAATTCCAAAGCGAGAGAAAAAATAAACAAAAGAGCAAAAACCAAAACAGTGGAATTGCTATTGGGAATTACATTTCTATCATAAGAGACACTGTATAATAGTTAATGATATTTACTGTAATATAGATGGATCATTTGAATAATAAATTAAACGAGATCAGTTCTCGAATAGATCATTTAGAGAGGCTAACTCTTCAAATACAACGTGATAATCATTTAAAACATGAAGAATTAAAACAATATATTTCAGCCACTTTCAATTTGATTCATTCTTCAATAAGCACCTCGACGGCGACGGCAAATGCAGATAAAATAGCTGTGGTGGTCCCAAGTGGTGTCTACGCTCATGATTCACAACAACAGTCGCGTCAAAATGGTTCTACATCGAATTATGATTTATTAGTACCACCAAATGCAAATTCATATTTGAATGGTAACACGACAGATTTACACTCTAACGGCACACATCTGCCACACACACAGGATTCACATGCTCAATTTAATAACCAACAACAAGATATACTGCGAAATCCAATCTTTCAAAGATCACAACTGCAACAAAATAATACAGTACCTGATCAACATGACAATTTAGAACGTCAAGATTCACAACAAGGACAACAACAAGGACAATCACAGCAACAATCCAAACAAGGACAAAATTCACAACAAGTACAACATAAAGACCCCAAACCATTATCAGACTCTACAAACACTCAATCACACGATGATGTACCTTTAATCACTATAAAGAGATCCCTCGCCACAGTGGAAGATATCTGGCGAGAATACTTCTACGGCTTAGAAGGTAACCCTTCGATAAGATCACTTGACGCCCAGTATGGCAGACTCTGGCGGGACAAACAGAAGGAGAGAACCTACTTCCGCAGAAAGAAAATTTTTGGATTCATAGAGAGGTATATGCAATTTTATAATTGTAATGAGAATCAGGCTATTGAGTATTTAGAAAATTACAGAATTGATGAAAATACAGGCAAGAAGAGGACATTGATGTGGTTGTATACGCATATGCCAAATTTACCTGGTGAAAATTGAATTTTTTGTTTTTATGTTATTTGCTTTTTTATTTTTAATATCATGATTGTATATTGATGACTATTTGTAATTTTAATATTAATATTGCTTTTATATGATTTGTATTGTAATATGTAATTTGTATTTGATCTTATATGATATATAAAATTATATCTTTTATACTCTATTTTTATAAATTTTCTATTTTTAAATAATGCATTTATATTATCAATACCTATTGGACGAGACACATACCAGATTTAGAGATGACTAGTATCATTCACATCACTCCCATAAGGTTCAATAAGAGATCCATATTAATATAATAAAGATTTCAAGTACTGAGCACATTACGAAAAATAAATTGATAATTAGCTAAAAGTCATAAATCGTTAATCTATATAATACAATTACTCTTTCTTTGATTTGATCTCAGGCATCATCGGAGACATTATTATTTGAAGTTCACGTACCTCCTTCGTCTCATCGACCTGTGGCACCGGCTCAACCAATGGCTTCTTAATCTCATGACTTGGATCGTATTTCGAATTCATATTCGACACATCGGGCACAACTTCTGCTAATTTCTCCAATAAGGGCATCATTATCAATTTCCGTTTCAGCACTGCAGGTTCCACAGAGCAATCGAACCATTCCTTCTTATCTTTGAAATCTAGAGTTGACATCTCACGCATCTCACCGGACTCAACGTCTTCGACAAGGTAATAATGCACGATCTCGTCTCCTAATAAAGCAGGTGGAACACGACGATCACTACTCGAATTCACAGCCTTGCGTTGTGCTAACAACTTCCCAGCCAATTTCGTGCCCATCTTTCTCACTAATTTTGTATAAAATAATCCACAAGCGTTACATAAGCTGCGTTCACCATTGGGGCCACGACGCCATTGGATGGTCTCGTCGGCTTCGCATTGGTCGCATTTGCCAAAGGGGAAGCTCTCGTATTCTAATTGATCCTGTTTACGTTTCCAACTTGATAATGATTTAATCGTCAACGTTTCAGAATTTTTCTTTTTAATATTATTCAATGCAATATAAGGTGGTAATACTAATGAGACATTTGGATCATTTAAACCGAATATGGAATTCTCCACTGTACTAAGTTGAAAATTCGATTCAATTAGCACCCTGGATGAATCAGGTTCAAGTAATTCTTTCCATTCATTTAACGTCTCATTCAAATCCTTAGATAATCCACATACCCCCAGTAATTGACTAGCAGTCACTAATTCGACACCTTCAGCCATCTCAGAGCCATTGATTATTCCCTTGATGAATTGAAATAATTTCGATGTGAGTGCCAGTGATTTTTGATATTGTTGTACAAGTAATGTCTTTTGAATCTGTTTCAGTTCACTAGAATCTCTACCGACGATATCCGACAAATCTGCCAACAGTTCTAAAGATCCTATTCTCTTCTTTGGTTGTGGTGCCATAATTTTTTCCCCCTGAGCGAATTGCTGCATTGGGATCAGAAATGGTGGGAATTGTTGTGGCAGCAGCATGAAGGGGAACGGCAGAGGTGGAGGTGGAGGAGGAGGAGGTGGAGGTGGGTGCATATGTATTGAGTTATGTTGTGGTGGTGGTGGTGGTGGGATCACTGCTGGTGAATACTGGGCTTGTGAAAAGGGTATAAACCCCATATAAGGATCATTCCAATTGGAACCCATTGGTATAGCATTATTGTTATTACCACTAGGTGACATCGCAGCAGGTACCGGTGGCGGTGGGAGGAAATAGGGCACTGATTTCCTAATATCTGTATCATGAGGATGTGGTGGGATCTTCGATGTCATCGAATCGAATTGTAAATGATTACTCAGTGATGATGTACGCCTCTTTGTTGGAGTCTCATTCGAAACACTATCATCTATATCCGACACATCTTCTTCGCTATCGGATAGTCGTCTCTTGATTCGACGTGATAATCGCACCGATGATGACATATAAAAGTTATGTTATAAATTATTACAATATAACAATTCCTAATTGAGTATTAAATTACCCGGGTGTATTACTACTTGATATCTTAATTAGTATTAAAATATTATTACAGATGCGATTGTTTCTGCTTATCGAAGAAACTCAAAATTTTTCAATGTTCACTATCAATTTATCAATTTGAAAACACTTTCTCCTTTAGAACAAAACTCTCACTTTTCTCTCTCCTTCACTATGAGTAAAATGTTTTGTTTTTTTTCTTTAATTTATTTGACCGGAATTAATTTGATCCTGCACGGGTAGTGCACCGCGGAATAAAATGTTTGTATTTGGGGAGTGGGAAATAATTACCCTACTGGGGCCGCTTTAGGTAATTGCTGGCGGGTGCACCATTGAGGCAATCAGGGGCTGTCAGTTGGAGAGGATAAAGTATGGGATAAGTAAGTTTTTACCCGATTGGGACAAAATATTATCAAGAGCAGCACTGATAAGTGTTGAAATAGTTCAATTGATCCATAAACTATAAATTGATAGATTGTAATATAAAAGGCACTTCAATTCTCTCTTAATTACAAAACTTCTTTTAATTCATTATCAATTTAATTAATTCATTCAAATTAACTATCTAATTACCAAATCAATTAACTGCCCAAGATGCCTATGACTTACAAATCAAACAAAGACGGTAGATACGTCAAACCACCTCTGATTCCATCACCAGGTAACAACTCATTCTTAGGTGATATCTTCACTTCAGACGCTCCAGAAGACAAACAAATCTCATGTGGTTTCTACAAACAAGAAAAAGGTGAACCATTAGTTTATCATTACGATTACGATGAAATGAAAATTATCTTGGAAGTTTCAGGTGAATATAAAATTACCGATGAAACTGGATACTCCATCAGTGCTAAGCCAGGAGATGTCTTGTACTTCCCAAAAGGTTGTACCATCACTTTTGAAGCTGAAGATTTCGGTTACGCTTTCTACTGTGGTTTAAGACCAAACGGTTCAGGTTAAATACCTTAATTAATTGCTGTACTTAAAGTTTATTTATTCCACAGATTTATATATAGAGCACTATAGAATGGTGTATTGTCTTGAAATTTAATGAAAGCTTTTCATTCTTAATTCTATTTTAATATTGTAATATTTTTCTGATCTAATTTTTCATATGAACAACATTGACTTTGTTGTGTTCCAGATTAGGTAATTATACGGGGTAATTTACTATGTGTGAGGAAAAAAAAAATTTATGACGTTTAACTGAGAAACGTGCAAATGCATTAATTATATATTTACTCATAATATTATCACAAATCTGGGAATACGTCTAATGGGTTAAAATACCCTTTTACTGTGTTTAAATCTTGATATGTGCTTCCTATCTGTTCAATCCACATCCTATCAACTTCCAGATTTCTTTGTGTAGATTCGTAGATTGATTCATCATCAATATTATCATCAAAGGGCAAATCTCTCTTGTAAACCGAAGTATCGAACAATTTAGTCAATTTGTCTATATCATCAGGTGAACAACTCGTTAGGAAATTATATTCCGGTGCAGCGATCTTGGTCTCACCTATTGAAACTTCCATCTTCGAGGAATCATTCATAGTGAAAAAATCTTCAGATATATTTTTCAAAATATTTAAGACAACACCTTGGGTCTTATACATTTTCCATGCATTATAAAATTTATCACTTAATTTCAGTAATCCTTTTAAATAAATTTCACAATCTTGTAATAAGACATGACGAAGTGATTTTAAAGCTACATCGAAACCCGGGGTGTTGTTCACCATATGCTTCAGATGCTCAGTTCTCATTATCATCGAATACTGTGCTTGCAAGGTCTTATGCATGACCATCTCTAATTTGGGGATAGCATACCAACCGAATCCATCACCAAATATTTTAGAAAAATTATTTAATATCGGTAAGAAACATGTAATTATCTTAACTGTAATCTTTGCAATCTTGCCCATGAAAAACAAGACAGCTTTATAATTTTTCTTTTCTTCAAGATGAATACATATATAGTGATAAATGGTGTGAACTGTTGTTTGTAATTCAAGGAACGTGATGATTTTTTTCACTTTTAAGAAATTCGTTACATGTGATTGATTATCTAAAGTTAACAAGCCATTAAGTGAACCAAATTTTGACGATATCAACGCTTCAAGATCTTTTAATTTCCTGAACACTGTGACTAATCTAGGTGGAGTTTTCATATTCAAGATAAGCCAAGATAAATTCTTAACTTGATTTGACCAATGCAAACTTTTGGTTATTAATTCCATTGACCCCTTTTCCACTTCAAGGTCATTATGATTCGAGCCTCTTTCTCCAATATAATGAGGCAACTGTGTATCGAATAATTCATCTCTAATAATTGGTGGATTCCCCAGCGCGAAAGCTTGTCTGCCATCGATAAGTAAGAGTCCCACCCAGAGTTTCCTCCAAAGATTTACCATCTTGTCATCTATACCAAACGACAGTGGATCTCTATTCAAGCCTAAAGTGTTACCCATTTCCACGAGCAAACCTCCATATATGCCATCATCGAGAAGATCACATTCTTCTGGGGCAAAATTATGGTATTGTCCCAAATACAATGCAAGCTGGATTATGGATATTGTAGTTTGTTTCATGTAGGGAAATATTTTCAAACAACTCAACGCAGCATCAGCAAATTCAGAACCAATCTTTGCATGAAACAATTCATCATCCACAGGTTTACTCATTGCATTGATATGAATAGTGGCGCTCAAAAACCCGAATCTCATAAACAATAAGAGTAATCCAATCGTGGCAAAATCTAATCTATCTTTCAAATCTATATTGCTTATGCCATCCAGAGATCTCTCTCCAATGAGTCTTGTGACTTCCTTATAAAACAATTGTTGTGATACAAATGGTGAAAATGGATAACAGTATTTGAAAAATCTCTCTAACGCTACCCATATGATCTTCTTATCAGGTAAGATGCCCTCGATATATTTCAATAAGAGTTTCTCGTTTCTACTTTGAGAATCGAGTAGGGCAAAAGTTACATCATGAGGTTGAAGATTCGCTGAGGGTTTCAATTTCTTTGTATCAACATCCAGGTCTTTATCAATGATATCAATTCTCTTCCTTTTCAATCTCTCACTAGGTGATATCTGTGCACTTTTCAATAAAAGCAAACTAGCAAAACGATCTCTCTTCGAAAGTGAGACCCAACTCAATGGACCATGATTGACTAAATGACTTTGCGTAGCATTGACAGAGATATAATTTTCATAAAAACTGATGGTTTCATTTGGATCAAGTAAAGGTTCATCGACATCATTTAATATGCTAGGTAATTGCTTCACCGAATCATCAGGAGAGATAAATGTCTTGGATAAAGTTATCGAGGCTTCAATCTCTTTGATCTTCTGTTTCATTCGGTTCAACTCTGACTGAATAGCAGGTGAAGCACCATCATTTTCTTGAATGTCGGACGCAATAAATTTTTCTGGGGCAGAAATTGGATCATTTGGTACCGCATTTTGACCCACATAGGGCAACACTGGAGGTAGCACATGTTGCCTTGGAGGGTAATTAGCAGTGGATCTCTCGCTGGACTGATGTGGATTGTAATTTTGATACTTGTTAAATGAAGTATGATCATCAAATCCAAGCATTCTTGAATTTTGAGGTGTTTCCTCGGCAGAAGAGTGATGAATTAAATTGCGTATAGTGTTGTCAAATCGACTTGATTTCGGTCCCACTGGCTCCACGGGCTTCAGTATCGGTTTAACTTCACTTGGTTTCCACTCTATATCAGCTTTATCAACTTTCAGTCTATCCTTTTTGGCCTCGGCATTAGGCCCTTCAATAAAATCCGGTATCACAGTTGGCAATTTTGGACGTTCTTGACTCGATTCAGACATCTTTCTGAAACTGTTATGACTCCATGAAGGTTCCTGATAAAAGCACAAATGTGCTACATTATATTTCTGACATACATCACAATGAGGTCTACCTCTATCACACTATAATAAACAAAGATTTCGTTAGTACTTTTGTGTCTCTCATATTTAAGACAATAAATCAACAAACAAACTTACCCTTACTTTCCTCTTTCTACAAACGTTGCACGCCACAGGAACTCTATTCCTCTTACGAGGTTGCTTTGAATCTTGACTGGTCTTTTGTGGTTCCAGTTCTTGAACGGTGTCAATAATCATCTTCGGAATTTAAAAAAAAGCAAAGCAAAGCAAGGAAAAAAAGACTAAGTAAAAATCCACACACTATATGGAATCACTTATATCACTTTAAGATGACTCTATGACAAGGATTCAATATCGAAATATCTCAAGTCTGGTTTATTACCCGACCTTTTAACCTTCTTACTTCTAAATGATCTTTTCGAAAAAAGGATGAAATGCACTATCACCAAACACTACACAACACGGAAGTCTGTTCACTATTTTTTTTTTCTTTTCTTTTATTTCACTTTTTTTCTTTTTCGGAGCTACAATTTTTTGTATTTTTTGTACGCGGATAGTCAATGTGAGAAACGGAAAAAAAAAATTTAAATAACGAGCTGAATTACTGTGGAGTTTTTTTCTCGGAAATTATCAGATATGGCCGGAAGAGCGCTAGAGATCTTCC